>CM060831.1:43685000-44112500 GCA_030762175.1 Metallyticus violacea
CTTAGTAGAAAAAGAGCCGGAGATACTTAGTCAAGTGGCATTTTAAATTTGGCTGTTGACTTCTAGAGGCAAAATGGGGGGGAGGGGTTGTAGTATTTTAATGATACTGGGCGAAATTATATTTAATATTTTATACGTATATGAATTAAAAAAATGAAGTACCTGGAGAGTAAACTATGATATCGTCTTTGCATGTGGTTGGAAATTAAATTAAAAGCTACATAAAAGCTCAATACGGACATAAATATATTTCCAAAAACCATAAAATGTTGCAAGAGAAAAATGAAAATACTTAACAAAAAAAATTAAGAACTAAATACGGTATATTTAATAGCAGAGAAAATATTCATATACATTTTAGACCGCGTGTACATCCATATACATGTGAGATCATATAAATGAAAATTGAAGTTGTGGACGAATAGGTGCACTAGACATCTTAGAAAAATGAAATTATGATCCTTATTGTATTTTTAAAGTACCAATTCATATTCAAATTTAAAGACTTCTTATAGGAGAATTTGAAACGTTTACTTTTTACGCTAGAAAATTGAATTTCTAATTTCGGATTTGTAGGGTCTCTAATATCGAGTTGGAATTAACTATGGGACATTAAAATATCCACATTTACACATTTTAAATAAAAAAATAATCAATAATGAGAAAAGAATTATTCTTACTCTATAAATTGCCAAAAACGGCTTTAGGTTAACCCATTTAAGATTTGAAGACGACCTTCTTCTATAGCACAATCTTCACGCTCTAGAAGTTATGCTAAATAAACTGAATGCAGCTAGCAAAGCAGTGGGTTTATTCCTGAATCCTAGGAAAACAAAATTATTGACAAACACTAAAAAGCTAACCAGGGTAGACGGAAAAATATTAGAATATATCCTATAATATATTTATCTATGCTATTTCCTTTGCAAATTCTTCAGATAAAGAAAGAACAAGAATAATCAGCCTGTATGGAGGAAATTCTAGAGCCTGAAATATATTTTGTGGGACAAGTTCCATAAGTTAAGAATAATAAAGGACATTACTGCCAAAAAGATAGGGTATCACGGCATAGCTTCTAAAAATGCAAATGAGCTAACATGAATTTAAATAAACATAAAGAAAAATTATGGAAGGAAACATATTCTCATAATGGGACTTCTGCAAATTGAAGCTTTCAAAAGATAAGACCAAAATATTCATGTGAAGACTTACTTTTATAGACACAAAATCAGACATAAAAATGGTACAACTTAGAAAATAAAAGTAAACATAACAAAATATCTATGGTAATGTCTAGAAAATGCACAGATAGCATAAGCTATACACAGTTGGGAGAAAGTCTAGATAATTAAGATCGTCCTGAAGAATAATTTTTGGTTCTGTATTTCTTATTAGTGCTAGGAAAACCTAAAATTATCAGAAACAACAAAAATGCTGATTGGCAAAAATCGCAGTCAGGAGTTTGGTAGGTATAGGATTTGACGCGCTATACGCTCTTGTAGTTTTGTGGCTTCTACTGATCCACAGATAAGTTTGCCTATAATATGCTTTTACAGCAAATAATGATAAAATCCTATGAACATTTTTGTTACTTCAGAATGCACATTTTATATTAAAATTCATTTTATAGCTCAGAAAACCAAGAATAGATACAAAATATATTAAATGTTTCTCCCTACAAGAATGCATAGCTTGTTTTTATTGAACTGGATATCAATTTGAAATTAGTTATAAAATAATTAACTCCTCTTTTAATTTAAAGTTTTGAATCCCTATGTGTCATTCGAAATTTACCACAGAATACCCAGAGAGCGTCTCTTCACTAATCATATTAACGTTTATTAATATTTACAGTAACTACTGTTAACAAAACTTTAAATAATTTGAATATCAATTTTAGCCTAGCGCAATATACAATGTTTAGACACAAAACAACATAAACAAAACTGTCTTGCAAGACGAGAAAATCGGTAAATGGAACCATGCTTCATATGTAAAGAATATTAACTGTGAATAAATTACTCTGTCATTAACGTTCCATAATGTCCAGTTACAGAATTTATTCTTAAATCAATTGTCAACTGTCTGAAATTTGTGAACTACATGTGCCTTTTTGTCTCTTGTTTCACGGTGCTTATTTAATTTGTAGTTGTAAAATGCAATATTGGAATCAGTTGTAGATAATGCATTCGCTTCTCCGGGAGTTGCAGTTATGACAGCCGACTCGCTATTTGCCGTGAAACGGATGACAAAACTATGAAATGCCTAGTACAACACCTAAATGAAAAGCAACAATCATGCAATTTTTGGTAGCTACAGTAAATTTATTTTAATTATTCTGCCATTTATTATATATCCAACTGCAACTGCACTACCTATTCCATACAATAATTATATTTATTAACTAAAAAGTTACTTTATTGTACATGTAGATATACATAATGACTTTCTAAAATATGTTTGCAAGCTTTTGTTCGGTGTAGTTATATGCAAAATGTTACAATTAATTGGTTTTCTTATATTAACTTAATTCGCATTCCTGTTTCCCTTTTGCGTCTGTAAGACAGGCTTGGTAGCTGAGGGTCATATAAAAATGAAAGAAAAAAGAAACAAATAATTAAAAGATGAACTGCACTTTTTTAAAATACATGTACCTCATTTTTACATTATATATATATATATATATATATATATATATAGTATTTTAGCCATATTAAAATCATAACATTTAATAAGATAAATTATGGAAGATTTCGGAAAATGCGTGGCAAAATGTTAATTTTTACAAAAGATGAATTTTCATTTATTACGTACCAATACAATGGATACTTAAAAAACGAGTAATTTTTCTCGTTGATATGATATGGAGTATGCTTCTGGAAATGAACTCTTATCAAGACTTATTAATTATAAATATTATTGTAAATGAAGCTAATAAAACGTGTAACTTTATCAGAAGTTACAAAAGTTTAGAGTGCATCTAGTAAGGTTTAAACTTATGTATTTTAATGCAGTTTAAACTGCATTAAAATACACATTAAAGTTATAATAACAACAGTTGAAAAGTCTAGTGGTAACCATACTTTCCTCGTGGACCCAAATTCGCGGGTTCAATCCCGGTTAAGGTCGATGGATTTTTTCCGGCGTAAAAATCCTAAATATTGCTTCTTTTGGAAGGGAAGTAAAGCCGTGGGTCCCGTGACGTAGATTTACGGCATGTAAAAGAACCTCAAGTCTGAAAAAAGAGGCCTCTAAGCAAAATTTATCGGCCGTTTCACGCCCTGAATTGAATGGAACGCTGATGGCCTGAGATGTTAAAAGACGTCCATAAGTAAATCAATTGAGCATTCAACACAATTCTACTGCAAAATATTTATATGCCATTTTTCATGCTAACGTTAACATTATAATAAATGTTGCATTACTAAGAGTGCAGCAAATACTTAGTAATAAATATACACAAGTTTAGAACAAAGAGTATGGCTTTGCATGGCTTTTCACAGCGCTTGAGCAAGATGGATGATACGCCGTGAAATGGCGCCTGAGTATACGTTTTTTTTTTTTTTCCTGCAGTTTCTGCTTGCTCTGCACAATGTTAACTTTCCCCTTCCACGTAACAAACTATGCATATTCATCTTCTGCACACGTGGAGCAAATTCTCCCATTTTGGATAAACCCCATTTAGCACTCTCGAGTTATAGTACACGATCATATATCTAAGCAGTCTGCACCTGCTTCCTGTTTCATCATTGCTTTATTTTTTATAGCGGTTTACCAAACTGTTTAACTTAATTTCTCTATAAACTTTTAAGGATACTTTCTCTTAAAACCTGGTTCTCCCATCCTTCATATTTAAACGACCATTCTACTAAGTCACACAGAAGTAGCTAGTTGTATTAAAACTCGAAATATTTTAGTAATGTACCACTATGTACCAATAACAAGCAGTGGTAGCGGAAATTTACGCTGGACGTTTCTACAGGTGTTAAAATAATAAAAACAGCACGTGACTATTTTCTTCTCTCTCTCTCTCTCTCTCTCTCTCTCTCTCTCTCTCTCTATATATATATATATATATATATATATATAAAATATAAAAGAGAACCCATTTTTTCGATGGAAGAAATTATCAGCTTGATTTCATGCCCCTCAATTATCTAAGTTCTACTATCGCAAACACATTTAAACTCAGCATTTGTGATTGGCAACGCATTAAAATTGCTCTAAAGATTTATTTTACGAATTGGGCACAATTGACTATTACGCACGCCTCTAACAAAACATGATCCTACTTGAAGATTCATCTTCTGCTTTAAAAGTTCATAACTGTGCTCCATGTAAACAAGTAGGAAAGCAATACATTATTAACTTTATGTTTGTTTGTTTGTTTTCTAACTTTATTTTTAAGTTTATAATATATTCTGTAAATATTTTATGTACGTATATTATTATAATAAAAATTATGGAAGACTAATCGCCGAGAATGTCAAAGGATGTAATTTGTTTAATTAATTTACCTCATAAAAGACTTTTATTTTTATATAATAATGGTAATTTTTTGTGTTTGAGAGCATATTGTTAAATTTATACATTTTTCTAATTCAAATTATGCTATTTTTAATATTCTTTCATCTTTAGCAATTATAAACTCAATGTCCGTAAATAATTCAGTGCATAGTTTATTAAATACATATACATACACTTTCGTCAATGTAAAAATGAATAAGTATAGGCGACAGGGTCACTCTCTTATTTACTATTATCTCAGTCCCATATAATAGTCACTTTCCTCAAAGGCCTTGTTTGCTCTAGAAACGAAAGTGTAGAACCATGGCTCTATTCTACAATAGTATAGTCGTATTAGTACAAATTCTTGTAAAGTAAGTCTTATTTACTATTACCTCAGGTATGCAGAGAGCACATGAAAAGGGCTTTAAACGTTGGATAAAGTATTAGGAGTTCTCATTTATCTGGCTGTTCAGTGCAGAACCTGCATTAGGCAAGTGCTGTAGCTAGTTCATGAATCTGAAGGTTTATTGACATACAATGGAATACTATTGTGCAGTTTGTGTAATCATGGGAGCATGGTATTGAAACAACGGGAGGAATGAAGAATATTGAAGATGACAGCGGGGAGCATATATGAGACAGGTCTCATAAAGGAAAGTGCTAGTCTCTCCAATACCAAGTCACATCCGCAGTAAATGAGCTTTACCATCGTTATGAAGGCCTCCGAAGATCTTTCTGCGAAAGCACTAAATAACATCTTCACAACTTGCATTTTTGAAGGTTATTGGAAAGAACTACTACAAACCACTACACATGGGAAAGCAGAGTTTACAACGACATTTTGTGTCTAACCTTTGTGCTGTACATGTTAAATAACTGCTCTAGAACACTACCCTTATTTTTTTTATTAAACTCTCTGTAAATAAGCATCTGTATTCATTCATTGTCAATAAATACCTCTCTAAAAAAACGCGACTATTATTTTGGGAAAAGTATACTATAAGAGATTACTGAGATGGTAGAGTGGAAAATTCGTAGAAAGTAAAGATCCATCCCAGCATTTGCCTAAGTAAACAGGGGAAATTACGGAAAAAAAAAAAAAAAAAGAGATTAAAATGGCCTCCCCAAGGGATTTGAACCCGGTACCTCCCGAATGTGATTCTCAAGCGTTTCCATCTGTGCACTCCGCTAGGTAGCACTTGTTTATAGTTGCATTTCATGATCAAGTTTCTCTTTGTTTTACTTCCTATAAACATTCATGAAATATTCTATTATTCCTTTGAAAAAATACTTTACCATGAAATCTTGAAATGGGTAACTTTAATCCATTTATTTGATGTTGTTGTTGCATTATTAGGCGAAATTAATATGATTTAGATAAGAGCGTATGCGGTGTTGGCACGTCAACTTGCATCGTAATTTGTTTTAAAACAGAATTCAGCCTTAGAAGCTTGCCAAAGTGAATACTGCGAATAACGCAATCTTTATTACAAGGTAGGAATGTAATATTGGTTCCTTATTAAAAGTAAAGCTCTGGCATGGCCATTCAAAACATGGTATGTGATTTTACTATGCTACGATCCGATGTAAGGCAGTACAACGTGATATTCGTCTGTACGGCAATAGATCAACCAGTTACCTAGTGTGCCATTAATCCGTCTCTAAACAGTGTGCAATTGTAAACACGGTTGCTCTGTTTATTCAATAATTTGGGTATATTTCACTATAAAAGGGGCTGATATAAGACCACGAAAGAATTTTCATCAAGACTCACCCTTCCGCCACGGGTGGCCGAGGTCGTTTAGGCGTGGACTCGTGAGCGGGAGGTCTCGGGTTCGATTCTCACCAGGACCGTCCTCCATGACTGAGGCATTTTCCAGGTTTTTCTCAGTTCACATAAATGGCAAATGCCGGGGCGGTACCCTAAACTTAGACCTGAAACGTTTCCTTCCTTAAAAAAATCCTTTCCCAATATACCATTTCATCTTATGTATCACCAGTGTCCACTGCCTGTGGTGCCTCAGTAGTAAACGGACGCTAAACAAAATTAAAAAAACATTCTAAACAACATTATTCCCCTTCATAGGCTACAGAATTCTATTTCAAACTTTTTTTGCAGAAATACACAGAAGGAAACGTTCCCTGAGAGTGAACTTTATGATAAATGCTATTTAATTCCTTGCTTTGGTGGTATTATAAATAACTAAAGTCCTTTTTGTTTAAAAGTACTCCAAAAAAGTGAAGACGCTTCTTCATTTGACACTTTACAAAAATGTATGGAAATATCAATAAGAAATGCATAAATAAAGATACTACGTTATTTTACTATTAAATTAATTTTTAACTAATATAGTATACTGGAATTCTTGTGAAAAGAAACTGTAAATCTGCCCGATAGGAACAAACTGAGAAAGAAAGAGAGAAAGAAAGAAAGAAAGAAAGAAAGAAAGAAAGAAAACGCTAAAACCAACCCTTCATTCATTTCAGATAATTATATATACAACAACCTTGTTCCTTATCCTTTACGCGACTGTACCTTTAATTGAGCAGCAGGATGAGCTTGGTATCTTTCCCGCTCTTCCACTACACGTTTGAATGCACTAACCGTATTCGCAGTACTCGCAATGCATTTAACTTTACGAGAGTGGGTAATGATATCCCAGCTTTAATAACTGACTATGTTGAAGTAAGAGGATGTTAATCTTTGACTAATGCAGGAATTCAAGATTATGTTCTTACCACTCGCATGGATTTTGCGTCTCGGCAGATGGACATACCACAGCCACACAGTCATTTCTGTGGAACCACGTCTCTTCTGAAAAGAACACAAGCTATGGGTCGATTAACCCTTCAGTCACTGATGAAAGAAACCATTCATAATAACGCACATGTGCTACGGGATCATCTTGCCGTACAATGGACAGTTGTAGATTGTAAGGTTTGCGTTTTGACACATATGCAGAATATATTGGGTGAGCAATGCTTGACACATCCGCGGTGCAGGCAGGCAGCTCTATGTCGCAATGTCGGCGGAGGCGGGGAGTATATTTCCCCTCCGTGAGGCTTCAGTGTGAGTTGAAATCTTGCGTATTCAAGTATGATTCATGTGTGAGTACAGAATCAGCGCGTGCTGTATGGAGATTATTTCAAAAGGAATTTCCTGATGTTTACGTTTCTAATCGGAGTTCTATTCATCGATTAATAAATAAATTTCGTGAAACAAGTAGTGTTCTTGACAAGAAACATAGACAACCAGGTACAGTACCTACTCACAGAAGAAACTCTGGATAACACTGGACATTCATTGGAAAGGTCTCCTAGAAAATCTGTGCATAAATACTTGAACAACGAAGGGAGGCAGTTCCAGCATCTCCTTGCTTAATATACGTGAGTTAATTTACTTTTCTTTTTAAATGTGTATGTTATGTATATTAGAATTAACTTGCGCCACAAACCGTACTGCGAACTTCCTAAAACCCAACATTTTGTGCCAATTTTTGGCAGTGATTTGTTGGCAAACGTTCAAGATGCACCAAATGTGTCTAATTTGTCTTCCATTAAAACTGTAGGTTTTCACGTGTTTCTTGTTTTGCACTGAACCAGCAGTATCAAATGTATTTATAAGATCGTGAAGCGCAGTTCTGGAAGGAGGCAATTGCCCCAGGAACTTCCGAATAAATTCTTCACGAAGGCGACGTTCTGATTCGTATTTGTAAGAACATTTACCCATAAAAAAAAAAAAGTTTCTCTAAAGTCATCTGTTTTGACATCTTTCGAACGAATGTAGTCTGGCGACTGCTCGGAAGTTAAATGAGAGGCAAGCAGATAGGTAGGGGGCCGTGAGTGGGGAGGGGAGCCGGTCTTGACCGAGACTCTAAATTCCATGCGAGCGGTAAGGACACATTCAGGAAGCCCAGTAGTACACTCAGTTGATGTGACTTTCATGCTCACTATTTAAAAAGTGCAGATACCCATAGTTTCTGTAGTGAGGTTAGAATAACAGTTTCAACTCTCTATGCTCATCATTTGCTGGGGGAACTCGTTTGACTATCACTTGTCATACGGAGCTATTATTAAATCATGCATCACGCTGTGAAAATGTTCTTCCAAATGGTTTCTTTCATGGGTATAATGTAATATGTCCTCCTACATATAGAGTTTCACCTAGGAAAAAAAAAAGCATTGAGGATAATCCTCGTGATTAGCCTGTGGAAGTGACGCTTTGAAGAAAGTCTCTTATTTTTTAGGAGAAACTACTAGAGACAGGTACCTGAAATACAATAATATCTCAGTAAAGTTGGGCTGTTCTGTTATAACCGACTTTCAAATCATTCACAAGAAACTTCAGGTGACAATATGACTGCAAGGTGAATGCCCCGATTTCTTTCTGCAATTCAGAATGAACAGCTTGTGACCTTTCCGGGCAAGTGTTCAGAACTTCAAGGTAATCAGAAAGAACTATTGAAGTCCATTTTAACAGGGGGTGAAACTATAGTTTTTTTATTATGATCTTTTCCGACCACAGGCTAAGCACAGCGATAAAATACAATGTCACTCTGTTCACCACGAACATCTTCACAAAACTCTTTTGGGATTTCCGGGAAATTTGCTGGAATGCTTTCATTCAATGCAGAGTATTATACTTTACTCCTGCACAAGAAATGTTGTGACAAAAGGTAAATTACAAAGTTTCTGTCTGATTAATTTTTTGAGGTGATAAAATGTAGTTTATAATATACTATCTATTAAGCTGATTACATACTTTAAATTTAGGTATTAACAACTTAATGCTTTAAAAATAGTCCAAATTTTGTTGGAAAACTGTCCATCACTCCACTGTTTAAAGTTTAAAACATCACCATCCTCAATAATTTTGTCCCTGAACATCTCTCTTCAGCCATTGGGTGTTGACTCGGACTGTTCGGTGGGCTTCCAATCTCATGGAGGCAACTGAGGAACAACCACGAAACCGGCGAAACCTCTGAAGTTATTGATAAATGCTCTTTGAAGATCGTGGAAAACTTCAGGAAGAATCAATCCAGTAAGCTTGATTCATGTAGAATTCGGGTATCCCCTGTTAACATTTTTAGATGATATGGTACATATAAAATTCTCCGTCTTCAGTCAATTCCAGAGCTTTCTGATGAACATACCAGGCACCACTACCTTAAATTATGTGCACTTGAATTTTTAATAAACTCAGGCCCCTGCAGTTCATTATTATTTCAAACCGTCTAAACTTTAATTTAGGTACCATCCTTTGTGCATGTTAATGAATGTTGTCTTAGAGCTCAGACTGGCTTTAAGAAATTAATGTCTTGTTTTCCCAACAGGAGCTTTACATTAACTCCATTAACACGAAGACTTAATTAATTTTATGCTAATGAGATCTGTATCATACAAGGATTGTAAAATAAAACGCACTAGGTTTTACAAAACATTGTTGATGTAATACAAAAAATCTTCAAGTATAACAAATCTTGATAATGATATCAAAACTGCTCTACGGCAGGGCAAGAACGCATCATCTGCTGCCGTTCTCATTAATAGAACAGGAGTTTCTGTTGTGTGAAGCTCAAAACTCCATTTATTTTGAATTTTCATACCTTGAATTTCTTTGAAATTTCTCTCAACAGAAAAAAAGCTCATCACTTTTAAGCAAACCAATATTGAAGAGGAAAATGGAAATACATAACTGATATATGGTAGTGAGGGGATTATTTTCTGATTTTTCTATAACCTAAGTCTGCAATCTCTCTCTTTGTTACCAGCTGCGTCAAGTGCGATGTTTCAGAGTTCGTTTCAGAGTTCTTTGACAAGCTTCTAAACAATGAAATTAAGACATATAAACGGAAACTGTTAGTCTATTCAGTAGAAAAAGAGCATTTTAAAGTAATAAATTGTTTGTAGAATTCAGAAGACAAATGGTAAGAAGAATGAAATCATATACTTTATCATTATGGTGGGACTCGTGAGCAGGAGGTCTGAGGTTCGATTTCCGCTAGGACCGCCCTCCCTGACTGAGGTTTTTTCCAGGTTTTTCTAAGTTCTCATAAATGGCAAATACCGAAGGTATTATACCTATATTTAGGTATGAACTACTTCGTTCTTTAATTTTTTTCTGTTTCTTTTATCTGGCATTACGTCAGTAATAGGTTTTTTGAGTAAATTAATATTTTTTAATATTTTTTTTCAATACTAGAAACTTAATTGAAAATTTAATTTGGCATTTTTGGTTGAATATCACTTAATAGTCCGTATTTTTAAACTTTTTATTGGAACGCTTTCGAGAACGCACGGTTTGTTCATTATTTTACAAATAATGTGGGGGTAACTATTTTAATTGTTTAGTGTTGTTTCAAATTCTGGCGTCTCTTAGATCAGGCTAGGTGCAGTTCTTAAAGAAATGCATGGTTTGTTATGCTGATGCAATAATTCATGTGATGTTTAAAGAAACGCATGGTTTGTTATGCTGATGCAATAATTCATGTGATGCTTAAAGAAACACATGGTTTGTTATTCTGATGCAGTAATTCATGTGATGCTGTAAGTTGTTTGAATTCACTCTCATCAATTCAGTAGCTACGTTGTTCAGTTTTCAATTTACATGAAGTTGGTAACAATTAGCTCATAGTCGAGGCAATAACAATAAAAAGTGAAATGCACTGATAATATTCATTTGCGCCTATGTAAAAATACAGAACCTTCATTTGGAAGCGTGGCCCGCTTAACGGGGATTTACCTGCCCTGTTTCTAGATGGTTCTGTCCCCTCTTCCCTTTCCCGCCTCTCCGTGTGCCGACGCGAAGTGTTTGTGCTGTACGGGAGTTGAGCGTTGAGATCACGTGTTTCAGTGTTATAGTGTGTTAGTGCTGTTATAATGCCAATGGTTCGTGATCTTGTGAATAGATTAATTAGAATAACGACCTCTGTTATTGATAAGAAACCGAAAGTGAACGTCGTTTTTTTAAAGAGGAATCATTAAACAAACTATTATTTGATTTGATTTTAATATATAAGGAAGCGGTCGCTCGGCTGGAGTCCTCAGTTTCAAGTCCAACACTCGGCAAATAAGTTTGTATTGGCGTAGCTAAAGCTATCGTACGCAAAACACCAGAGGACGCGAACGATTTTTTTCATAATTAAATACCAATGTATATATTATGTGACATCACATGCTCATTTATACTATTGAACTCTTCTTCCAGTCCTGTTGAGTACGAGTCAACAAAATAGCAAAATTCCCCTTGAGAAATTGTTGTCATTGAAGCGTGGGCAACAACACCGAAACGATCAATCATCAATCTACAAAACCTCTTCAAGATGTACACCATGATGATGTGCTTTGAAAAAAAATAAAAAAACTACAACTGAAGTACTGCACAAATGTTTGTGGCATTATTAATTTTAACATATTACAATTTTTTGTGAATATTACTATGGGAGTACTAGACTGTGTCTGTATTCCAACATCAAAAACTCTATTGGAAAATCGTTACTTTCTCTATAGCCATTTTGGTGTAGCAAAGCAAACATTTAATTTTTTGTTTCATAGATTATAATTGCATATTATTCCATGCTATTATTACTTAAATTATTATTGAAGTCGAATAAGTGTGTGAACTTGTAGAAATGAAATTCTCTGATAAACATAAATAATAGTAGTATCAGTTGGCGAGAATAAAACAATGGGGTCACCAGGCTGGTATGTTGTCATAGGACTCGCAACGCAGAGCTACCCTACTATGATACGGGAAGACCGTTCTGCCCGTCCTTGCACTTTCACTTAACTTGGGGAACTAATTAGTAGCCTCCAAGTTGGGTGGAACATGGTTATGTACTAGATTCTTTGTCTAAAGCGCCTTTACAATCCCCTTTTGTGCAGAAGCATGCATTGTCTCAAAGGTTAGACAGGCATTAGCAAGCAGTGCAAAGCACCTGCTAAATCAGTGGATCGTTAAATCAGTTTGCGCATCTAAATAAAAAAAATAAGGGATGTTCCATTTTGCCATTTACAGGACGAAACTTTAGATAGGGATTTTTTCTAAAAATACAGAATAAAGTTAAAATAAATTCTTGGGGGGACCATTAAGCTATCAATGGCCCAAACTTAACCAGAATGTTCAGAATTCTTGGTTATGAACCTGTTAGTAACGAGGCATCATGAATACAACATGTGACGAACGACAGGCGGAATGTTAGGCGGGCTCGTGTGCAAGTAGCTGGTGCCTATGAGATGAAGCAATTGAAGGATGTTTTTTGTTACAGGAGGAAAATGATATTAACGCGCGATGAAAGAGAGAAGCTAGTCGTATTTATTGGATGAAACGGGAAACTTAAAGGGAGATGGAACCCAATATTTTGTAAGGAAACCAAAATATGCGTACTTTACTTGGAAAAATGGTGAAGAAGTTAAAAACACATCCCACGAATATGGCTACCTCTCTGAAGGTAATGCACTAAACTGGAGTACAGATAAAACTGTGTACTTTATCAATGGAAATCAAATGCTCCATCCTCATCGAGAATTGGGTGTAGAGGACCAGAGGACATTACAATCTCAAGGTTTCACTTGATGGAGTTAAAATGGAGATGACTATGAAATATTGGAAATAATCTTTTGGGTGAGTGCCATGTCTCAAGTATAATGGTTTAATTACTTGAGTTCGACACCCTCCCCTTAATGTCAGACAGATTTTATCTTTGGTACCATGCTGGAAGAAAACCCTCTGGATATAGATATGTAAAGATATCACTGAAGTAAAGGAGAAGAAGATGAATTTACACAGTGAAAATATCTGTATCATTATATGTTGTAGCATTAATAAAATACATAAGATAACACATTTGAAGAGTTTTTAATTTTAAAAAACAAACTGTGCTTGTGCAAAATGCAATTGTGGTAAACGTATGTTAACAATACATTAATGAAACAATTATAAAACAATTAAAATATTAAATTGGAAGCCCTGAATCTTTTAACATTAAGCTGTATATATTCAAATGTTTACCACATTTACTACACTATGATTAATAAATGTGCCAGCAAACAAATTGGCATATCATAAAATATACTGCTTTAACAAGGAATAAATTACCTGACTTAATACTTTGACTTACGATACACGTTTCTTGTGAGCAATTTTATAACAATGAAACCTGAAGCCAATGTAACAATGCACAATAAAATCTTTTAAAGAGTACATTCTACCTGGGTCACTAGATGTAAGTAACGAAGAAGGTCATGGGCCTAGCCATTTAAAATTGAAGAGCAGAAAGTGTATATATCCCACCCAAACCAGGGTCTCTTTGCTGCATGCCTGAGGAAGAAAGCCGAAGTGAAGTTGCCACCCAGCATGGGAAGAAAAACCATGTTTTCAGCAAAATACGATTTTCTTGAGGTAATGGCCAACAAGACTGCTCATCTCCCATGCTGAGATGGCTACACAAGAAAAGAGGACGAAGAAAGATAAGAAAGGGATCGGAAAGGAAGGAATGCGATCAAGAGTGATACAGGCGAGAGAAATGCTCAAACCAAATACTGTGGATTGGCATGCTTGGACAGTACATCAGATGAGAAAATTTGTGATTTGTTTTATTTACGACGCTCTTTAACATCACAGGTCATCAGTGTCCCATTCAAATCAGGGCGTGAAACGGCCGACAAATTTTGCCCAGAGGTCTCTTCTTTCAGGCTTGAGGTTCTTTTTCGTGCCGTAAATGAACGACACGGGACCCATGGCTTTACTTCCCTTCCGAAGGAAGCCATGCTTGGGATTTTTACGTCCGAAAAAGTCCATCGGTCCTGGCCGGGTTTGAATCCGCGATCTTGAGTTTAGAAGGCAAGTATGGTTACCACTACGCCACCAGGACCGACAGTTGAGAAAATGGGCACAACTAAGCACTTATACAGGATTAGTCATAAATATCTCTATAATTTTAACAAATCAGTACTTTCTGAATACTAACTCGGTGTTGATATATCTTGCGCAGCAATACGAAGAAACTCTAGAAATTTGTATTTACTCTGCTTTCATTGAACATTTGATCCGCCGGCCACCAGATGGTATTTTGTCAAAATGGTAGCCACAGCAGCAGAGGAGATATTTTGTGCTGAGATTCTTTGCGACTAAGTCCATTTTCGCTTTCGAACAGAATGTGGGAAGGATCCATAGACAGATAAATGTATTCATGCATGGTATGTCCATTTTAAAGATTGTGGTTGTCTGTGTGGGGGGAAATCAACTGTGTATTTGTCTAGTCTGTAGTCGACGTGGATTGTGTGTAACAATGCTACACACGTAGTTCTAAAACATTCTTTGAAATAAATAAACGCTTTCATAGCTGTTAGTAGTTAACTTGCCACGATAGCTTCATTAGTGTGTATGCAATTACAACGCAAAACTCTGAAAATCATTTTGAATGACTCTGTATTATTACTGACATGCCCTGATATGTTCATTACAATAAGCACAATAAGAAATAAAAAAGGTGCATCCAAATAGGAAATTATAATGACTGTAATTAGTTAATATAAACTTTAACCTATGTTTCACTAATTTTCGAACCGTGAATGAAGTCAAAGAACAAAATTTGTCTAACTGTACTCACTGAGCACACTTTGTAAATGAAAGTATAAGCAATAGAAATTCAATCACTTCTGGGCTGCTAGACTATCGTGTATTCTAATATTTAAATGAATTGTTTAAAAAAGAGCATAAGGAGAATTTTAACAATCACATAACCGCTTGAGATCAAAATATGGGATTGTTAAAATGTAATGGTTTCAACACTAAAACAGTATGCTAAGAATTTGGATAATTGCCGATAAATGACAAAGAACAAGCTAAAAGTAAACAATTCCGGACATGCACAAGCACAATGACAAAAAGCGGCGTATGTCGATATTCACAATCTTCGGGTTTTCGCGGTAGCATGTGCATGCTCTACCGCCCTCAATCAGCTCTTTGTTTAAGTGCATAGCAACTGATGTGAGAATGTTTATGTGTTTTCTTTTACTTTGTACATGTGTGTCATTTATTTACTTTATAAACGTTAACTTTATTTTGTTTGTTTATTTGCTGTGGCGCCTATCTCCGGATATTGCATTGTACTGCAGTACATTCTTGAATTATAGTTTGGACGTTAGGGACTAATGTACGTGCTGGCAACCCAATATGCTGTTGAACCAAACAGATTGATGAATGTGACTCTAGCGGAAACAAAAGGCAGTGTCTCACAGGATCAGCATTCCATTCAATCGATAAATTTTTCTCATAGTTCTCTTCTTTTAGGTTTGAGGTTCTTTTACGTGCTGTAAATCTACACACTGGCCGGATCTGAATTCGCAATCTCGGGTCTACGAGGTGGATAATCACCAAAATGTTTATTTTATTGTGAAAACAGTTAATTTAATTTAATTCAAATAAGTGTACATAGCTGCTAAATACTGCCCTCTATCAAGAAGTCGTCAGACGGAGGTAGAGGAAGCAGAGGTCGCCGCGGCAGGTCAAGGCTTACCCTGGCTGAAGTGCCAAATGAGAAGAGCATAGTTGCTAAGGATTTAACAACATAAAACATTTACAACCCTTTTAGTAACAAAATATTTAACTTGATTAATCATGTTTGATACACAGTATCAAGTATTAAATAGAGTACAATGTTATATTATAACCTTAACTATGTATTTTAAGTTCTAATTTGAACTTAAACGTTTCAAACTGAAAATGTATTAATGGAATATTAAAAACCGTTTCCTAAAGTATGACAGTGTTTAGCTCTTTGACAGCATTTCTGAAATCTGCAAAGCATTTAATTAAAATAAAGATATAACAGAATAATGACTGCAGTTTTATGTATTCGTTGGGGTAATTTTGAAGGATTAGAAAATTTTGTTATATTGCGGTTGGAGAAGAACGACAATTCAATGCATAAGACGAAATATTTTAAGATCATGTAAACTTTGTGAAATAGCACAAATGTCCACTGAAAAGATCACAAATACTACAGTGGTGTGTAGTTGTAAAGGGCATAACAATAAATCACTTATCCTTAATAATGATTTAACCCTGTAACCCAAGTCATTATTACAAAGAAGAATGATATATAGGACAACGTTAATAATTCACTAAAACTATAAAACAAGTAGCAATAAAATCAACAACTTGATTCATTAACAATGACTAATGTAAACGAACTCCAAACGTGGTGGCTTATATAGTTACCCTTGGGATTCGCATCCGAGAGGTCGCGGGTTCAAATCACTTGAGATTGATCATTCCGATGTTATCTATTTTAATGGTTTCTCCGGGTCGCTTAGGCCAATGCTGGGATGGTTACTTTCCACGAATTTTTCGCTCTCACATTTTATATCATTTCATTCAGTTGGTTTTATAATTGGATCGAAAGTGCCAGGGTGAGGTGGGCTGATGCGGTGTGACAGTGGCTTGCGCTTTGTAAAATTGGACACTATTGGTTTTAGTAGTTACATTAGGGTTTATATTTTCATCAATTAAATATGAAATTCGTAAGGAGGGAGGGCTCAAACATGAATGAGGATCTCAGCCCGCATCGGAGTGTTCTATTTTGAAACTTGTTACGGACTGTCCGTGGCTCGTTGCCCTATGTCTAGCATTGTATGGCGTCTGATCTGCAAACGATCTGTCGTGTTTGTATTGTGCCAGTACACGCTAAGGTATAACGTGCTTTAGTGGTTGAAAACTTGTACAAAATAAAACGCTCACCTCAGAAATGAATGGAGTAGCTGCCTTATTTAAAGAAAATAGGTCAAAATAATATGATATACTCCCCTTCATATAAAATCATTATTCATATGAGTTCCATCAGCACCTTTCAGTCGGAAATTTCAACTAGACATTTAAGTTAACATTGCGCACATTGTTTTGAAACGTAGCGCAGGTAATACAAAATGTGCTACTGATAAGAGAGTCTTAAACTGTTTTTCGCTGGGAAAGTTTAATGAGATATTTTTCACCTAAGTTTAGATAGTTGGTTTCCACATGGTTGGGCTGAATTACATTACTGTTGACAATGGGTAATTATTAGATAGTGATATACTCGCGGAATACAAGCAGGAGCCTAGAAGGACTTTCACATTATTTTGAAATTTCATTACATCTGACAGGCTCATATTGACACTTGAGAAATGTAATTTCGAAGAGGGGGTGAAGAGGAGAAGAGGAGGATGGGCACGAATGCTGAAAGCGTGCACTCTACAGCGTTTCGATTTACACGTCACACCAATATCTAAAATAGAAAGACTAAGATGTTTTGTTATGCTGTCTCTTCCGCGGAAGTTGTGTTTATGAGGCTCCAGTTTTGATGAAAAAACATTGAACATTACGTGCGTTCCATTTTCATCTTAGTTTAAATTATGAAATTATGTTGCTGATAGCTATATTAACTTATGGAGTCCTACAATATATAAAGGCACCGAGCCCAATACTTGTATATCACATAAAATTGCTAGTTGAACCAAAGGATCTAATTAACAATTTATATTTTATCTTAACTTATTTTATATTCAAGATAAAAATTATTTTCAATATAATTGAGAATGTCTGCACTAAGATTATAGTAATTAATATTTATTGTATGTAGCAAACACCCAATAAGATTGTTATTCTTTTATCCTTAGACAATTCATCAATTTAGACCATAGAAACACGTACAATGCAAAAATGTTATTATGAATGAACGATTAGAATACAAGAGTTTCACGACTTATGAGGGTGGCTGATAAATATTTAATTTTCCTTATTTAATATAATTTTTGACCAATAAAACTTATGTCACATGTATTTTCATTCGTCCCTCGCCCCCTCAGATGTGAGGTGAGAACGGCGCAGAACAGTAGATATTTCACTACCCAAGAGGGCCGAGAAGTGATGAAATATCTTTTTCTAAAAGGGAATTTGGTCGAAAAAATTATGATGATGGTTGGCTTCATTATGTGATAAATGAATTTCCTATTACACGGCCATGAACTGAGTTGCTGCATTTAGAACAGGTCATTTCAGTACAGAAAATGAAACTCGGTGAGGAACACTGCCAAAGTGCCCAAGTGACAATTCAAGAAAACGTGGATACCATTTCACTATTCACTATTCAGACTATTCACTAGAAATTTAGCAGAGACTCTAAGCGTACCTCTGGAAAGAGTAGGCTAAATTATTCATGAAGTTTTAGACAATCAGCAAAATGGGTTCCAAATGCTGACCAAAAGCCTGATCGAGTCCTTGCCTCAATATTGATTTTGAATGAATTTCGTCAGAGTCAAATGGGCTTTTAGAACATTCTGTATCCATAGATGGAACATATGATCGAAAAGTTGAAGGGTAATCTAAATAATGGAGGCACAGAGGCTCCTCTAGTCTAAAGACACTAGAGGTCAGCAATCAAGTCGGCGGCGTCTGTTTTCTGGAATAAAATGTGATTGTGCTTATAGAATTGTTAAGCTTCTTGATAAATTAAAGCAACAACATTGAGGAAAGTCTTCAAGGACTCTTTGTAAGTACTTCCTGGTATCATAAATTTTTAATGCAATTTTAAGTTCCAGCTTGGTCTTATGATAATGGGAACTTGAGTTTATATATTTCTCTAGTTATTTTCAATGTAGATTAACACTAATGTTATTTAAGTATTTCAATGAAGATTTTGTAAGAGGTTCTGGAGTTATTTCTCTAGTATACTTCCTATCTTAACATCAGCGGGACAGTATTGGTGTAGTATTGAAAATTACAAAGAATTGTCAGCAGGAAAGGCAGGGTAGATAGCAGCATTTAATATATATAATTGAGCTGCAAATGCAGGAGTTTTGATAGAGTTAGGAAAATTAAGTGTGAGAGAGCTAATGATGGAGAAAGTTCCGAAATATTTATTTTGGATTCAACAGCTACATACTGACATTGTGAAAACATGGCTTAGATATCAAGAAGAAAATCTCGGTATTATGAAAAACTCCTGCCTGAAAAAAAAAATATAGAACAATTATTTAGAAATGAGTTAGGAGGTTTTTGGGCTAAAATTGGATATTTTAGAACAGGTTGTTGGAGGGGAGTGAGATCAAGAATGGAAGATATGGATAGATAAACTCTATTTGCCTAGATTACTGGTGAACTATATGGAACTACAAGATGACCCAAAAAATGGAGAAGTGTATTTTAATTTATGTGTGTGTGAGAGAGAGAGAGGGGGGGATAACCTGGTTTTGATTAGGTGTTTTGAAATTAAGGGGAATGAGAGGAGCTGTTACCTCTGGGATTGGGACACAGAAGATCATAACGTGAATGTACGTAGTATAATAATTATAATAATAGTAATAATAATAATAATAATAATGTAAAGTTCATTTGTTAATTAGCGATTGATGAACTCAAGAATTAGAGCAGAGAAGGAAATTTAAAAAAAAAAAAAAAAAAACGCTTAAATGAACAAATTAAATGCTTTCAGTACTGTTCTACAGTTTCAGGTAATACTAATTAGCACATGCATAAGTACTAATAATTATCAAAGAAAAGCGGTTTCCTTGAAAAGCATTGCTCTTATTGATCTCTCCGCCACCCTAAAAGCTTGCAACAAAAGCATGGGTTGCTCTTGTATAATACATAGATGACCATCTGGCGCCGTATTTTAAATGAAGGCATGTTTCCCTGCAGTTTGTTGATGTAAAGCAGTAAAATAGCATGTTTTATCCTTAGAAACCACGTTTCCATTCTTTACTCGCTTGAAAAAAAAAACATTCAAGTAGTTTGCCGATTTAAAATCTCAGTCGGTCCCTTACATGTATGTATTTTCATATATATATTTATTCAACGTATGCTCCATGCCGATTATTTTTTTCACATATGTGAACAGAACAAGATTCTGTAACTCGTGCACATAATACAAGGTTTCCTAATGGTACTATTATGTATTATACACCATTAAACATTCAAATAACACACTGGTATGCAGCGTGCAAAAGAGCATAGATTATTTAGGGTAGCTTGTAGCTAAAATTCAACAACGGATTACAGATGGCTTCAATAAATCTGTTCTAAAATTATCTCAACAAGCGAGTGTGAAACAGACTTCATCCTTTCATTTAATTTATAGCCTCAATTTGAAACCACACCGCCTCCCTGGTGCTGAAAAAATGAGAAATAATAGATACAAAGTTAAACCTGTGCAGCATTACCATTGTTCTCTCAGAAAATCTTAAAATAGGACGCTGTAATATAGATACCGGCTTCCCTTTCAAGTCTCGTAATGTCTCAAATAAAATATAGCGAACAGAAAATCCACATATGCTTCACCTGCTTCGCTTCGCACGTAGCAGTTTGGCTATTGACATTTTCTGTTAAGATTCGTTGTCATTCATTTGCCCATTAATATCTGACATACGAATTGTACAAAAATTTAGCCTATCTTGACTGTGAGCGCGCCGTTCAATAGGATGAATTAATATGCCATCGCATGTTTTAATGGCCATGATTATGCGGCTTTCAGAGGATTATGTTCTTTGATTTTATTTATTGGGGGGGGGGGGTTCGGAAAGAAAAATTCTCACTCCATGAATGGAAGAAGTGCATTGAATGTTACGTTCAAAATGTTGATATTCGCTATTTACCCTTTGATTATCTATGCAAAAAGATACATTGTCATTCATGTTTTATTATTTTAATAGTGTTTAAGATCATTTTACTGCTGAGGCATCACAGGCGGTGAACACTGAAATTGAAATAATAAATTGGGATTTTTTAAAATGAACATAACGTTCTAGGCCTACCGATTCTTTATTCTCTCTAAGATTTCTCTAATTTTGACAGATTTATTCCTTATACGTACCCGCTGAACGCATCTACAGCCGGCAGTCCTGAACCACAGCAAAGACTGCAGACTGGTTACGATTTTACTAGTAGCAATTACTTAGGCAAATAATTTCTAAACTGAGTATGAAACCTTATTATCTCAGTAGGTTAGAGTGTCGTGTTAATGATGTGAAGGTCGTGTGTTCGATTCCCCATGGGTAATTTTTTCCTTACTTGTAATCCTTTTTTTTTTTTTTTCTTACAGCATAAATGTTACTAGTTTTTTTTAAACTTCATAATTTCTCTACGCCATTCTTAATCGAATAAATGTTACTTTTTTCATAGATTAGGTTAGGTTGGGTTAGTTTGATATAAGTTTAACAAAAATATAATAGAACATAAAAAAAAAATAATTCATACGTTATGTTAGGCTGGTTTAACAAAAATAACAGAACGTAAAATATAATATTATAATATTTCTATACTATTTTTAATCGAATAAATGCTACTTTTTAAACGTTAGGTTAGGTTCGGTTAGGTTAGTGTGTGTAGGAAAAAATAATATTACTCCATAATAGCACTTTCTAGCTCGTTACTTTTTTATTTTAATCTTTGTAATTTTTCTTCATCACTCTTAATCGAATAAATGCTAATTTTTCACACGTAAGAAAGTTTAGTTTAAGAAACAAACCAACTAATAAATGAAATAATAAATTAAAAAATAAGTCATGAAATATTAATATTATTTCATAGTAATGTTTATCGTATCGTAATCAGTCGGCTTTCTTCGCTACAGTTCGGGTCTGCCGGCTGTAGATGCGTTCAGCGGACAAGGGCAAGTGATTTATTCTTTAAAAGGCGACTCGTAATGCTACTGTACTTATGACTCAGGCTTCTAGTTTAACAGCAAACTATGCAAAGATTCATTTATATGTAGATATACAATCAGTTGAAAGAGATCCGTGGTTCCATTGTTGGGAAAACAGTAAATCAATTATTAGAACACCAGAACGGAAGGCTGGATATCCATGGTTCCAACCCGGCCGTAACTCAAAATTTTCAAATGTGATTCTTCCTTTTTAATAGTAAATTTGTTATAGCGGTGACGCACCATGCACTTCCTCTATTTCGATTAAAATTTGTGTCATCCTTTTAACCCCGAAACATTTCTTTTAGAATTTTCATCGTAAATATATCTAAAAGTTGCTTTTTAGAAATTTATTCAATTTTCTTATGTTTATTCTGTATTTTTATGCTCAATATAGCATAGATGATGACAAAGAAGCTACTTTATTTGAAATAAAAATATATAGATCGTGCACTGGCATACTTTTAATACTATTGCTAACGAAACCGCTATATTAAATAAAGATAATAGTTTTATCCATTTAGTTCTGTTCGTAAAGCTCAAAGATTTGTAGTGCAACTACTTCAGCTTTAAATACTTTTTAATGAAATTATGCTTTAATTTTGAATTCTGAAGTATTCTTTACTACATAGATAATTCTTTCCAGAGACTTCCTCTTCATAGTCGCTAGTATTACAGAGCTGTATGTTTCCCATTGCAGAGAAGTGTAGGTAGCAATGTGTAGCTAAGTTTGATTAAGGAGATTGAAATAAAATGGCATATACCGAGATTTTTAAATTTCACTTCTCTCAGTTTTCAGGTATACCTTGACTCATAATGGCCCGATTTTTTCTGATTTTCGTAAATTACCGTTATCAATTTATTTTAAAGAAATGTATGGAGTTTCGTTGAGAAAAAACAAAAATTGCGGACAATAGAGAGTTTGTTAAATACTTTTAATTTTTTTTTTTCGCTTTAGGTCAACCCTCACCCCCAATGATCCAATTTTGCTGGTTAACGAACTCGAAAAATTATTTGCTAATTGATGATTATATGCCGAGTTTCGCTGAAAAAAAAATGCCACAGCTAGGGCGTTAACGGACACGGACACAGACACGGACACACACACACACACAGTATTTTTCCTTGTCAGTTTATTAGGTAGGCTCGATGAAGATCTGAAGAAATATTTCAAAAATCATTTCATGAGTTCAATCGCAATAGCTATTAACATTCCTTTGGAATTCACCAAAAAATGTAAGCATCCGGCTAAAAAACTACTTTCATGCTATAATTAACATACGAGCGAAAAAAAGTAACCGAAATAATTCAGTATAGTATAAATTTATACATTTATGCATTACACTGTGTAAGCTCTTTCGATATTTTCACGAAGCTCGTGCAGACTACAGAGATTGATATGAAGCACTGCTCTTTCAGTACCCTCCACAAATTGCATCAAACAACAATTTAGAACTTCGTATACAGGCTATGAGGAAATCTGAGTGTTCGGAAATTAGCTGACCGGAAAACAGCTGTTGGAGTAGGCGTCCGTTCCCATGACAAGTATGGGAGGTAGCCCCATCTTGTTGAAACACTTGTTTCTGTATATGAATACTGTTCAGAGCATAATATGTGTCCATATCCCACGAAAACGTTCAGTAACTCACTCCTTGTGCACTTCTGTTGTGACGTCAATTCCATTTCCATTTGCATCCTCAATAAAATTCGGGTCACAATGCAGAAGTCCACACTGCCACTTTCCCCGAATTCATCCGGTTTCTCCTAACATAGAAAAGAAGTATTTTAATTATGATCTACCCTCTCAGTAGCACATTGCGTTCGTCAGGTCACCACCAGTTTTGGATTTATATGCGTTGTGAAGTTTGACTCCTTCAACTCATAGAACACCATATATAAAATTTTCACTATAAGAATCATTTTGCACAAGATCTTCAGTTACCTTTTTTGAGGCTACCTTGTATATAAATGTATACGTAGATAAGTTAACTAGCAATCTGCAAATCTTGGGCTTTTCATAATCACATGGGCAGATTGTGAAGGGCGAGCTTATTATAATTTTATTTGAGTACAAATGGAAGTGCTCATTAAATCGAGATAAGCTAGAAGATATGCTAAAATAGTAAATTAGTACTCACTGATACTTTTCTCAGATTAAAGAAACCTCAAAAGGGCAAGGAAAACAAATTTTCAAGATGAAACAAAAACAACGATCATTCATGGAACATTTGCTTCATGTCAACAAAAAACGTGCAAGCAAGCGAGTCAGTATTTTAGTAGTAGATGTATCTTTATTGTTATAAAATTCTATACAAAAACTTGTTTTGTACACAGGTCGTGGACCGTATATGCTTAAGTATATAATACAGAAAGAAGAAAAAACAATAATAAAAATAAAACAATATAGTAATAATGAATAAACACCTCTTTTAAAATGGAAATAACGGTATTTACAGACATATGAATGGAAACATATTACACATTATTTATAATTACACTATTTATTGCGTTATAACCAAAAAAGTAATTGCTTCTAGTTTCGCGCACTTTGATTAGGAAATTGTCTTGGCGTGGTTCGTAAACAGGTCCCAGCATGAAATCTAATTGCCTTAAAATTTTTTTAGGAAATAAGAGTTAGGTGTTCCCATTCGGCCAGAATAATAACCCATTCCTCATCCCCTTCACAAAATGGACAGATTCTTCTACCAGAGCCTATCCGTTATTTTTCAGCCTTCCAACCTCCTAGTCTAAACCGGGACATTCCTGATCTTGCCTTTCTCCCTAGAACGAGCATATATACCTCTTTACCCCAGGTTAATTTAATTTTATTTTATAGGCTCAAGAAGATTTTCATGATATTTTGCCTCGTTTCCTTACCTGCTGATATCCGCTTGCCTTGTTCTAACCTTCTTCTATACGTATTTATTATTTGCATTACCTCGTTCCCATTGAGCCCAGCTCGATTCCTCTGATTCCTGTTTCTACCTCTGCAGCCCATAGCTAACGAGCGCCACGTGAGGATGCTTATTTGTTGCAAAGTACGTTTGCGAGATGTAGATAGACAAAATACTGAGACTCAACTCGCAGAAAAAGTATCGCTTAACCTACAGGCTCAAATAGGTCAGATGTGAGGGAGGGGGATTATCTATGCCTGTGGTAGAGAAGAAAGAAATGTTCTTGATGGTTCAGATTAGGGGCTTGGAAAGAAAGTAAACCAGTTAATACTCTCGGGGAAAGAATTTGTCCATTGTGCGGAGAAAGCGATATCTGAGGGTATATTCTGACAGAATGCAGGGAAACGGAGGTTTTAAGAAATGAGCATTTACTTCTGAATTTCAACATAAGTGTGAACATCTGCCGGAGAATGTTGGTGCATGAGAGATACTCACACAATTCTGGAATATTTCTAGCAAAGACCCGACAAAGAATGACTATAAAGCAGGAAGGGGAGATGGGGAGGCTTGACTAAAGGGAAGGGGGAGCTCAGGGGTAAGGATTCTATTCATGTATGCATAATATGTATGCATGCAGATCTGTATTTATGTGTGTGTATATTTTGATTGTTACAAGGACGGTATTAGGATATATGTACGGCCGTAAGGCCCATATGTCAGTTGTACTTACTTGTATGTATTTTAAAATTGTTACCTTAAAAGTCCATTACTATTAATTAAATTCATTTTAAACAGAGAAGTGCTTGATTGCAGTGTGTATAATGGCTCAATATATCTTCTATTGCATAATTATTTAGCAACGATAAATTGACACTGACAGAGTGGGTGCGGCGCTTCATTCAAACATGATTTGAACGAAGCTTCCTTGATGTTATAGTTGCATGTCGTTTGTCAATTTATTTCAGGATAAAGAAGTTAAATATACAGTGAAGAAAACATTATATCATTTAGAACAATTTCCCAAAAAAGAACAGACAGCGATAAGAAGCTGTATCAATATTTCCTTTCCTGAAATTGGTAAGCAAAATAAATTAAAGTTGTATTATTTCATAAATTTGTGAGAAAAAATAAAAATTTTAATTGCGTTTTTTGACACTAAACGGCGGTGTAATAAGAAACCAATAGAAAGCTCGTCACACAAGAAAACACCATGTAAGTGGTTAATATTTGTGTTGTTGTTTGTATTTCAGTGAATGAAAGTAATAAATGGGAGGTGGAATGAGCAAAGAGCAATAATGCGCCTTACCATTTACCTACATGCATGCATACAACCTATTCATCACAGGATTGACTGTCAACTAGGCGTTGCTTAATTACCCTAACCCGTCATAATGTACATGGTATGACGTACACAATTTACTGCTGACCGTAGCAAGGCGTGATCTCTCAGGGTATTAGCATTTAACGGTTCGCTAGTTTATTCGTACATCCCTCCTGGGATAGCACATTCGGCGTCGGTTTCCAGTCGGTTTATCAGTTTCGATAAGTGAAGATACAACTGGGATTTTCTCTAGCGTTTTATAAAATACTCATGAGCATATTACATGTAGGATCATTGTAAAATGTCCATTCTATGGTGAGGGTATTTGAGTTACGGACCATCTGAGAGGGATTGTTTAAAGCTTCCTGTAGCCGTTGCGAGATAGAGTGCCTTACTTTAAAGTATTTTTATTTGCACTGAATGCACTGAATGCATAAAATGTTGTTATATTTAAAATGATTAACAGAACCCGGAAGTTAGGACTTTCTTTTTTGTTAAAATAAGAAGGCAAAAAAGACATTTAAAACACTGAAAATTGGCAGCAATATAATTAAAATAGACATTTATTAAAATGAAAACAGAAAGTCATATCACTCATTATTAATGAAAATTTAAATATTTCTTTATCACACAATTGAAGAGTTTAAGCACACTTTTCTTGGTTACAGCCAAGAACCCCCACAAGGCATCAATTGTCATAGTTAACCGCTTGTCAGAGAGAAGATTTTTCATCGTGGAAAAGGAACGTTTTACTTCCAATGAAGTGATTGGACCATATTTAAAACAAACTATTTCGGAAGAACTGATAACAGTTACAACAGAATATTTACCTTCCAGGACACCATGAAAATAACAAGGTAAAGTACTTCTGAATAGTTCTGGCGAACGAGCAAAAGATGCTCAGAGGTTTCTGGTCGTGTTTATTTTCTGTTTATGTGCTTATAGGGGAATCAGGTTAGTATCTCTCTTACTTCCGTACTGAATACATTGTAGGGACGGATTATTGTTACAGCTGTACCGCTCTCATCTTTCTCGCTTTGTAACATTTATACAGCTGACAAGTTATCCCACCACAGATTTTCTAGAATTGTTTCGCGCAGATCGATACGAGGTCATTCGCTAGAACTATTCAAAACTACAGTACTTCACTCATCCTCTGCATATCCTGGTATTCGTATGCCCGAGGTAACCGCGCTTTTCTTTCACTAATGAAGGTTCTGCTATTTAAAGAGCTTAAATGAATGGGTTGAGGAGAAAGTTTTTGACTGCTTGAAAAGCAATAAATGTATAACAAGATTCTTAATAGATATTTTTGTGAGGTGAACAAGGCATTTAATTTTTATAACGTTTTTTCATTTCAATATATTGAAATTCTTTATACGCTTTTTAAAATGCATAAATAATGGCGGAGAAAATCCATAACAATCCAAAAGTGTCAAAAAAGCTGCAGACCTTAAAATGGGCAAAAAAGAGTGGGGAAATTAAAAACTGGTCCTACCCACCCCAAATGTACAGAAATATGTTCATTTTTATTTGACTCTTAAATATAACCACCCAGAGAAAAAAGGCATTTACCTAACTTCCGGGCTCTGCTGATTATAATAATAAGTACTAACATATAGCAGTATGAGATATGTTGAAAATTATGCCCTCAGCGGCACTACTTTGCTGGTATCTGCGTAGGAAATTCCTGTATTATATCTAATTTTTTTCCCTGTAATAACATGATGCGGCCATTAGGAATATTTGTTATTGAGAGATTCTATCTCTCGTAACTTTTTATAATTTAGCGTACAGTTTCTTTATCTGGAACAGGCATTTCGTGGCAATTCTTATTTAAACCGATATTCGACATAAAAACTAGTTTTTCAAGACTATACAGAGGGTGCCAAAATGTATACACACCTCAAGCAAAGAAAAAAACGTGTTAATATAGAAATACTGAATTCACACAAACAGAAAAAGGTGAGCACAAAGCATCTTAGACTTTTACAGTTTCAACAGTTGCTCAAAATTTTCACAATCGGCATCGATACACTTCTGAGCACGTTGAACTACTGATTGAGCAACGTTTGTGAAAGTGTTCAGCGATTGCAGCATAAGCCGTTTCAATTTCTACCCTAAGTGCTGCTAGTGTAGCTGGTTTTCTACGGTAAACATCATCCTTAAGAGTTCCCCATAGGCAGAAGTCCAACGGAGTTAGATCCGGAGAACGCGGTGGAAACTCAATCGGATCTTTTCGTCCTATCCAGTGCTTTGGAAGATTGTCATCAAGGTACGCATGTACATCTCGGTGGCAATGTGGTGGTGCACCATCCTGTTGCATACGGTACCGTGAGTCCCAAATTTGTCTCAAATGCGTGCAATTGTTACTCGCGTTGGCGGTTCTGTTCTGTACGCACGTCTCCATTGCCTTTGAACTTCAACAACATTCTCGGTTTACCACTTCGAAATTGCTTTCAGCTGTTTCAAACGATAATCTTGGCTCCGTAGCAACGCTAGCATAACGTAATGTGAGTCACATCTGTTTACAGGACATCATACGATAATCTTGGCTTCATTTGTTCACTGTTGATTTACCTGTCACGTAGCAAAGCTATCATAATGTATGTGAGTCACATCTGTTTGCAGAACATCATACTACACATTACTGTTGTTTTTCAGTCTATTTTGAAATATATTAAATAGATATCTACTATGAAAGTGAGCATGCTTTTTTTAGCCCCCTCAGTATTTATGTAGTGACATAACTTACGAAGAACGAGCACACGAGTTACACACAATGAAAGCATCAAGTAACATACGAATACATAACCATTCGCTGACAAAGCCTTAATTGAACTAATTACACGCTGCTACCTGCACAAGTATTATATGACCTTGACAAATTTTTTCCAGCAATGTGCTTTGCATAAAAAAGTTAAGTCGACATGTGTTGATTAGGTATATATTTTTATATGTTTGAAAATATTCAAAAATATGGACAATGAATATAACGATTTAACTTGATCAATTTGAATCATGATGGTAGTCATAAACAACAAGGTCGGGTTCTCTCACTCGTCCCGGCTTCAAGAAGCTTCTAAAGTTATTTTTATTTTTATTTTTCTGCTTTCCTTTCTTTATCCTGCTATTGACTGCGGATTAAAGCTAGATCCTGTGACAATGAATTGGCATTGGACAATGCCAGGATTTTTCGGAATTTTCCATTCCACGAATATTCTTATTTCCTATACCTCCCACTATCTCTTCCCTCATTCATATAACCATTTCATCACGTTATCTTAGTAGGTGCATTCATGTGGAATATGGAGTGATGATTAAACAGAGCAAATAAAATGAACGTTTCATAGCAATGAAGAATAAGTGAAATTTGCAGAAAACTATATGTAAAGTAACCCAGCATATGTCTGAGAAATTATTCTAGATAGGCAATTTAACCCCTAGAAGATCTACCCTTCGACCTAGAATTAGTGCCCAAATTGATGAAAAGTAATTAATAATACTAAAATAACAACATAATGGAGAAAATGTGACAAGGGCATATACGTATGTGAAAGAAAACCAAAAGAGTAAAAAAATTATTTACAGATATAAAATGAATAAACTTAAGTACATTAACAAAATTTTAACTCATAATAATGGAGTTGAGATATGTCAATCATAAGCAGAAAATTGTCGTTACTTATTTGTATGTATTTTTGATAAGTATATCTTCATTTACAACTCGAAGTTCATGGGAAGGAACAAGGGAAACACCAAGGAAAAACAGAAACTATTACTAAATATTAATAACATAACAGGTTATTTTAAAAATTCGATTCCATCATTTCATTCAATGCTTTGCATTGCTATTACTTTTGAACGAGGTGTAATTGTTTAGGTTAAACCCGTTACATTGAAGTGTAGCGTATATGTTTCGGAAGCCGTGACTTGTATATAGTGAGAGGGTATTTGCTCTTGCTTCTCCCCCGATGAAGGGCGCCGCCTGTCTGTGCTCCCTATCTAGACACAGCTAACGACGTGTCTTGAATACACTGTTAAGTTAAAAATGACTACACAGAAACAACTCTTTTTGTACTAATGAGAAATAAAGAATCAAAAGGAATTTCCGAATATTTTACAATCAAACCTTCATCTGCTTGTATGAAAATAAACGCCTTACAGAGCGTACTCCTATCATATAGGAAACATTATGATTGCATTTTCTATCCCTATTCGCTTTTCTATATTCCACAACTACATTTTCTGCAATTGGCAGATGATACACTTCTATTTGTAAACTGTATGTGGAGCCCTTGGAGGGGATTAATGCAGAAAAAAGTTTCAAAAGAAACACCTTCAAACCTAGATTTCATACCGCACACTTGTCATACATTTTCGAATTGTGCAACACATAAATACCCGAATTCTGTTAAAAAGTTACGACAATACTAGGCACCTCACTCTGCTGCCGCCTGTAAACAAAACGCGCCTCGTTATTTTATGAAACAATGATGCGACTAATCACAGTTCTGATGGAAAGCCTAGAAGCGTTTTATTCCCCCAACATTTATCTACTCAGCAGAGCAACAATACCAGCGTTGATGACGCGTAAATAATATACATAAAAAGCGTGTCAAAACAGTGAGGAAACATTTCTTGCAAATATTTTATATGAACATAGCCCCGGAGATGCTTCATTTCCTTGTTAGAACCTTTGTATACAACTCCGCTTTCACAGTATTATATGCAAGAATGCCAGCATAGCTGTCCTGTACCAATAACCCCACAACAGAAAGTGGGCTAATACGTACAGAAGGTAAACATTCACATTTACCTCTGGTTAAATGAGGTGGGAGTTGTTGTAACTACTCTTAGTTCCTAGGTTGACCGTCGTTGTGGTCGTTCTGTACAACCAAAACCGCTTGTTGTGCTACTCGCTTCATTGTTTGTTGTAGCACCGAGCACGTAGAGTCAGTTTTGTGTGTTTACGGACCTTGCTCCGTAAAATGAGGTATTCAATGCGGAGTTGGTAGACGCTCATATGATCTATGGATTAGCCGAATATGTAGATAGTCCTCTGCTCGTACTCTAGAGCAAGGCTGTCAAACAATACGAGATACTCCAGTGCATCAAGGAGTACATGCGACGGCGGATGGATTGATTGATTGATGTATCCGTGCTAATGGAGGATATTTTGAACATTTCATATGTTTTTTATGTTTCTCACCATTCTGTTTTTTAATATTCTGCTATGTGGTACAGGTGTAGTATAAAGGTCTTTAACAAGGAAATAAAAGCAATTCCGGACCCTTGTTCATATTATATTTTTGTATACTGTATATGTGAGGAATATTACCCAAAGCTTAACATATATTTTTGTTACAACCTATATACAACTGAGTATAATCTGTGCCTCACCAAAAGTAAAATGCAAAATTATAAAAATCCTAGATATACTCATAAATAATGAAAAAATGTAAATCATTATTTAACAAATAACGAAGTGACTCTGCTGCCTTCAGAATAATAATCTGATTTTTGAATACTCTTTTAATTTATTCCTTTTTATTATTTATCTACGTGAAGCATTTCAACCCAATTTTTTTGTAAGAACTTAAACATAATCAGATGAAAACACCCTGTTTCATTCAAAAACATTGTTTACATATTGACGAAAATTCACGACTGTTATTTTCACCTTTGTTGAAATAATTATTATTATTATTTAATTTTAATAGTTATAACTCTTTGGAGGAAACTTTAAGAACTAATTTTCAAATGTATCGAATCATCGTAGTTTTTTCTCAAAGTGAATTCGTCTGAAATCTCTTGTAGCCTTTCTCATGGATGTTATATGCTACAAGTGAATAGCTAAAATAGCTAAGTTGAAGGATTACCGCGTTGCTGTCATCAAGAAACGCACAGAAGAGAATGACAATGTTGTAAAGTTGTAGAACTTCTGTGCATTACATGACACGCGGATGACATATGGTCATTCTAGCCGTCAGAATACACGCAGAACAACAGAACAGCCTCCTGCGATTCATGAAGTGCAGCTACAGTTGGAGAAGGCAGGTGTTGAATATGCTATGTCTATCACACAGTGAACCCAATTTTTTTTATCATGATGCCTAACATTGCTCAATAGCAGCTTGTATTCAACACATTTGTGAATCAAATTGCTAAGAGGTTCAAGACAACTACTTTAAAATTATGGTTCCATGTTCCCCACCTCAAGTAAAAACCAGATTGAAATTGAATGCTTTATCCCAATTATATTTTGGGCCGCCCTTAAAACGATGATTTCTAAAAATGGTGATGTGGCAGAAAAGCAAAGAAAAGTCATGCGGGACTCAGAGAAGCGTATGAACCTCATCATATCGAACAGTGGCCCGTTGGGTGCCGATCTTTCGACAAGGACATGATAGTATGAAAGATGAGCCCTGTGTAAGTCATCCTATCCTCGAAGACACTCCTGTGTTGATTTGATTCACTCACTGCTGGAGGTGGCTTGGCAATGGATATCTAGGGAGTAGGTGGGAAAGTCGAAACAAGTCATACTGCAATGTTGCAGTAGAATACTCTTTCTCAGACATAAACAAAAAGCGTATAAGCTTCTTGTGTCCAGCGTCTTCCAGCGAGTGATAAATGTGACAGCGAATTATGCTGAAGAAATGTAAAAGCCTCCAGCTTCCACAATAAATTGTTTGCTACTTGTGAATATGTAACCCTTGCCCTTGTATAGTAGCCTCAGTGAGTTCGTTGTATTTGAAGCGAACAGTATCCTGACAAAATGTTCAATAATAGTTTTCTTTCGATTTCTCTAGCTCTCGTGTTATTATACTGTTTTCTTTTGTAGGGCTTGTATCTTCATATTTTTATTCTGTGACAAAATATTCTCGGAATAGAGCTTAGAACAAAGGAAGAAATGTTGGGCAAAATTAACGCAATCTAAAAGGTATTTGGTTAAATGTGATGGAAGAAAATCAGAGGGATTCATTATTATTTGGATGATGAATCAGATTCTGGCGGTATCTGAAAGAACGGAGACGAGAGTAACAAGCACTACAACTTCAAAGCTTTTATTAAACTATGGTTCTCTCCTTCCAATCTATCTATGAGAATGTACATCATCAAACAAATGGTGTGTTCCAGGTATAATGAGGCGGCTTAGTTATCACCATTAAGTGATGGATCCTGTATCCTCATTATTTTCACCAATTTCATAACTGAGTTGTGCATTATGAGATTACCTTAGGGATTTCTGGCGTCAGACAAATCTCATTTTCTCTTCGGTCAATCCATAACGACCACTAACAAGTATTATTTCCTCCTTTTCTGCTCACAAAGAACTTCGTTTGCTTTTTTATAAGTTTTGCCACCCTTCTAGTATTTCCATATTAATAACACCCAAGGATGAATATTCATTCACTGTTCCCAATTATGTTAATTACCAATGAAAATTTTTGTTCTACCATAAAATACATCTAGGAGTATTTTCTAAGTATACAAAATCCGGAAAATAAAAATAAATCTGTAACAAGCTGTTTTAATTCTAAATAAATAAGAGGTGCGTTCAATCTCTAAGGTCTCCGATTTTTTTTCTCACAAACTACTTGCATAAAAATTTGAAACTTCTGTCACTTCTCAATATAATCTCTTTGCAGCCTACACATTTTTCATAACATCGACGCCATGATTCCATGGCCGCTGCGAACGCTTCTTTAGGAATCTGTTTTGACCACTGGAAAATCGCAGCTTCAATACCGGTCTGGCTGGAGTGTCTTTCATTGTTGGAAAAAGTCAAAAATCGCTAGGAGCCAGGTCAGGTGAGTAGAGAGCATTAGAAACCAATTCATAGTTGTTTTCACGAAGATAATCCTGCGTCATGTTCCCACCCATCCGGAGGACACTTTCCGCATTTTCAGACCTTCATGCAGGACTGCGTGCACAGATCCCACGGAAATGGCAGCTTTAAAGGCGGTGTATCTTCGACACTTAATAGGCGATCCTCCAAAATGATTTTCTCCATTCGCCAAACATGATGTCTGACAGGCTGATACGAGGCCGAGGTTGTTTCGATTCGTTGTAACACGACGTTCGGCCTTCCTTGAGCTGTCGCATCCACGAACGCTCATATTTCATATTCATAACACCATCATCACATGTCTCATTCAATTGGTGATGACTTTCACACAAGCAAGTGAAGAAAACGAATGATTATTACTGTTCTTGATATTCTTTTAAGTATCAAATACTCTCCTCACGCTAGCTACCGTACAGAGCTGCTATTTCTGTCACGCATTTAAAAAGTGCCAGCATATTTCTACCGAATTCCAATCCTGAGAAAAAAGCGAAGACCTTAGAACTCGAATGCACCTCATACTAGGCAGGTTGACAGATTGTTTTTGTGCAGTGGTAGTTTTTATTACATACATGTATTGAATAATCGTGTTGTATTTTGTTTTCTATGTGTGTTTATATTTTTACATTAATCTACCTGATGTACTTTGTTATGCACGTGTATTCCCTGTAGCTTACCTATTTCAGGGGCCTTTGTTGTTCCCAATTATATTTAATGTACGATAGCTGTTTAATAAAGAATGAGCATACTTTTTTGACATAAATATATTTATTCATCCTCATAATTTGATAATATTTCTCGTTATGCAATGCACTTATTCCAACGTTTCTGCCAGTCTTCAAAGACATGCTAGAATCCATTTCTGACAGGTCCTTCAGAATCGCCTCAGCAGCTTTCACCACTGCTTTTGGTGATGGAAAATGCCTCCCATGAAGTCTTTTTTTTTTCTCCCCAAATTTGGAGAAAAGGTAAAACTTACGTGTGGTTAAATCTGGACTATAGGGAGGGTGAGGAATATACGTCACTCATTGCTTTTTGTAAGATACTCAGCAACAACATTTGCGACTTGTTGCGCGGAAATGCAGCCTTTTGCGTGTGATATGATGACTTTGCAGAGTTTTCAGGGCAGCTCTATAGTATTGCTCACTCACAGTTGTTTGTGCAGGTACGACATGCTGATAAACAAATTCTTCATTATCGAAAAATGAGATTACCATAACTTTTCCAGCAGAAGCAACTGTAACATTACTGAAAAGTTTTGTTGAGACGAAAGCAGAATTTCAGAGTAGCATATTGTTCATCGCGTGTCATCTCCCTTGTCGGAGATAGCGGAACTGAACATGTCTGAGGTTGCACACCTCTCACAGGACCGGAAGTGACAACAATGAAACTAGTACCACGTGCACGTTACCTTCTAAATCCAAGGTCGCGGGTTCAAACCCGGCCAAAATCGATGGGTTTTTTCGGGAGTAAAAATCTTAAGTATGACTTCCTTCGTAAGGGAAGTAAAGCAGTGGATCCCGTGTTGTACATTTGCGGCACGAAAAAGAATCTGAAGCCTGAAAGAAGAGGCCTCTGAGCAAAATTTGTCTTCACGTATGGTTGAATGGGACGCCGATGACCTGAGATGTTAAAGAGCGTCCTTAAATAAAAACGAATCGAATCGTGTACATTACGCATTAAGCTAACAAAATATTGCGAAGCTAAGTTTTAGCGCAAAAAACCATGCATGTAAATAAATTGGATCATTCTTTATGGAACAGCACTGTAAATAATTAATACACTGATAGATTACAGAAATATTATTTTAATACCAAAACATAAACTTCTAATTGAATTTTAAGTTCATTATTATGTTTAAACAATGAAATAATTAATTTAGTCTCCAAATCGCTACAGTAGAAAATACAGGAACCTAATTAAAAAAATATTATAGTTGAGCATACAACATTTTATCCATATCTTACATTGCAAGCTATAACCCATTGTTGTATTCTCAAACTTAAAAAGAAATATTATTTTATTAAATTACAAGCACATAACGTTAACACTAATTTCATTCATCTTGGGTCTGGATTTCTCTTATCACTATCGAAAATTCACTTTTATTATCACTGTAATATTTCCTATAGAGCTTCTTACAGACCGTATCTTAACCAAATCTTATAAAAGTATCCATGACGAATGAATGGCGATGTGTACATTTCAGATTGAGATATACAAAAATGAATTAATTCTGTTAGTAATTATCATACGTTTAAAATTCAAATGCTAAATAACTCTATGTACAAAATTAAAACATCCTGTTTAGCTGAATGTCACCCATGACCCCAATGAAAAATGAAATGAAAAATTATAATAAATATACAATTTAAAAACTGATTAGAGAGAGGAAGCATGTCCATACAACCATTTCTAGAAAACTGTAAATAACCTTAAAATACCTACAATTTTATTTGTATATTTTCGTGATACATTACACACTTGTAGAGTTTAGTCACTTATTAAAAATTAATTTATTATAATCAATTCTGAAGTTGGTGGACTTTCTTGCCTTTTTAATTGCACACGAAAGCAATAAAGTCAAGGATAACATATTAGGTACTGGAATGTTTAGGATTAATTGCGTTTAGATATTAATGACATAATGTGCTGTGGGGTTAAAATGACCGAGGACAAGTGTCCAAGATAAAACAGAAGTACTAAGCTTATCAGGGATTATATCTCTAGTAGTTGGAACATAAATTATTCCCTTCCAGATTATTTCCGTAGAAGTTCTGTGTGCTTTTGTGAAAATTTAGTGCAATGAACATTTAATATATTTTCTTTAAAATATAAATATCAACTTTTGTTTTAATAATTACCTAAGGCTTTAATACATTTCATAATAAAAAAGAAATATTCTATCAAAGAAAATTAAAGAAGAAACCTCTTTCTAGAGATGGGAAAAAAAAAAAAAAAAAAAAAGAAATAACCAAAAGTGAAGAAGCAAGGAAGGCTTTAATACAAAGGATTAAGAAGAGGTAAAAAAAATAAATAAAATAAGATTGGGAAAAGTATTTTAAGGACAAAATGGGAGCAAATAAAGTCAGGAACAAAGATCTGCTGAAAGAAAGGGGCGGAACATCAGAATAATAGAACGGAAATTATTCCTTACCTGATTGGAAAATCTTTGGATTTTCCATTCTTTCAATTGCATTATCCAAGTAGGATACGATTTTAATTATTAATATTATTCAAGCGTTGTAATAAATCAGTGTGAAAACACTTAGAAAATAAGAAGAAGAAAGATTTTCCTGCCTCACGGTGTAACGTATACGATAAGTAGACTCCGAAAGTTTAACCACCCTTCCTTGCATATTTGTATACTTGACTTTTAAACAAGTGAGTGGGGTTAAATCTTTGGAGTCTGTTGATGAGATGCAAAGTAATCATATAGAAGAGAACGGGGCGCTAATACTCTTTTTAATTTTTTTTTCTTTCGTTAAAAGAGATAATCGGATTTCATCGCTACACTGCTGGCTATTAAAATTGCAACGTCCACAAGAGAGGCGTTAAACAGACCCCACATTTTCTCACAAGGAACGAGTATTGCTTGTCGAAAATAGGAATACGTCAGTAATACCAGTAGCAGCCTGAACTTGATCAAGGGAGAATTGTGGCATATCGAGAGTGCAGGATGTCATTCCGAAAAAGTGGTGCTCGTGTTGGACAAAATGCATTCACAGAGAAACGAATAATGAGATCAGTAAGTCAAAGTAAAAACGAACATACAGACGTGTAGAACCCCAAAGGACCCGTCAAACAGTCGAATGATTATTATGAACACGTACAATGTGTTGCAATTTTAATTGCCTGCAGTATACCTAAATTAGTGCATAATTTTAATACTTTCTATCAAAGGACCCAGAACAAGTGATCCAATTAAGATAGCTGAGGTCATTATGATTTACTCTGAAAACAAAATTAGAAATAAAATGATGGACATTTAAGCTAACTATTTCTTAAAAGCAAGGCTTTATGACTCATTTCGACTTAAAAGAGCTATGCCATCTATCCAGCGGATTTCTTGTTTCTCAGCAAGATTATTATTTGGTAATATTTTAGGAATTCTGTAATTCTCCATGCGTTGTATATGTTTGTATCAGTTATACTTTTGTTTTGTGTACGTTCGCAATGTTAAACATGTGTAACTTGTCGCGTATGTCTTCATACACTTCGGAGAAATTTCACTTCACAGCTTTCTAATTTTCTCTTATTTTTTCTTTAGTGATCAATTCTCGCACCCACACGCCAGTAATGGAATAACTAGTATTTTCTTAAAATTTACCTGTGTTTCGGGCAGTAATTTTATTTTTTAATATTCTTTCTATCGTTCCAAGCATATTCTGAAATTTATTTAACTTATGAAAACATCTTTTTTTCAGAAATTGATATTATAGAAAATAAAGAGTTTTCATTATTTGTTCATTGAGCAAATACAAAGAATGGATTTTGTTAGAGATATACACAAAATAATAAATGGCTTACTTTGTGAATGGGAACATTGGCCCAGAAAATATTATCCACAAAAGAATAATTTCGTTCCTGGAGAAAAAAAAAATGTGAAATATGAACCATTGGTTTCTCCTTCTAGTGACCTTCTTCCACCACTGCATATGAAGTTATGGCTGATTAAGCAATTTGTTACTGCTCTGAATAAGGATAGAGATTGTTTTATTTCTTATTACAAAGTCCTCACAGAAAACTGAAGCTAAGATAGCAGCAGGTATTTTCGATTCGTGAGCTTATGCAGGATGAGATCTTTCTTCATTCGATGTCCGAGTTAGAGAAGTCAGCATGGTTGGCATACAAAAAAGTGACAGAAAACTTCCTTGACAACAAGAAAACTGAGAACTGTAAAGAAATTGTGAAAGAAATGTTTGAACGTTTTAGAAATCTAGGGTGTAGAATGAGTGTTCAAGTGCATTTTCTCAACAGCCATATTGATTACTTTCCTGCAAATCTTGGCGCAATGAGTGAAGAACAAGGTGAGCGGTTTCATAAAGACATTAAAACAATAGAAACCTGCTATCAAGACAATTGGGATGGATAAATGATGGCTGATTGCTGTTGGTGTTTGAAAAGAGACACTAGTGAAGGACATATCAGAATTTTAAAAAAAAAACGAAGTTTTCCTATCCTTAATGGTGAAAGAAGTTTGGAGATTCATAATTATTGACACTCTTTTTTCAATATATTCATTACTATTTAACCTACAAATACAGTTTTTTCTTAGCTACATGCTTTAAAACTTAATAACATTTCATCATAAATATAAGTACATTATTACATATGATGTGATTTTGTTTAAAAACCTAGCCCGAAAGAATATAAATGAGAACATATTTGAATTCAGGGTATTCATATTATATATATCCAGGAGGAAAAATACAAAAAAGCAATAAAACTTTTTATAGACCAGTGTAATTTGTCCATTAATTACAATTTTGCATCTAGTGTGATCTGGACCTATAAATGCCACAATTTTAATTTATTTGCTAGAAATGTTCAGATTATAGTTTTTCGTATAAGTATGAAGCTTGGACTAAAGAATATTAAGTAATTTTCTGCTTCAGAAAAAGTGATTTGATCGTCAGCAAACAACAGTTTTTAAAAATAAATTATTTATTCTCAGTTCATTTATACTTTGCCATTCACCTATAACCTTGTTAGTATAAATATTAAACAAACGTGGCGATAATGCGCAGATCGGTTTAACACCCTGAATGATCTTTGCTTTATTAATTGTCCTGTTTGCAATATTAATTTGTGTCTCTGTGTTACTATAGTTACTGAATTATCTTCACAAAATGGTTAGGGAGGTTTTTTAACATACATCAAATTCCATAATTTATTAAGCTGGATTCTATCCAAAGATTTTTCGTAGTCACAAGCCTCATATATGTCGAAGACTGAATCCTCTTCTTAGATGACTACATAAACGCGATCGGCCTTTCTGAAACCTATGCTTTTGATCTTTAATTTAGTTCCCATTACTATATTCACAATTCTAGTAATAGTTCAGTATATAACTTGTAGGCTCCATTCAATATCAATTCCTGCATAGTTATTACAATTCCATCGATCGCCTGTCTTAAAAATTGGAAACACGTTCGGTACATGCGATTATATTCAGTAGTATATGCTTTTATTTCCATTGGAGCACGTTTGAACAGCTCCAAGTTTATCTTCCATTGGTTTTGTTACTAAGAAAAGAGTTTAACATTGATTCCATTTCTTCAAACTCTACTAAATTTATATCCATTGCAGATGTTTCAACTTCATCTTTTCTAAAGTCGAAATCATCATTTTTCTATACCTTTTTGAAGCTTTTCAGCCTTTCATCTGTCTTGATATTGTTAAGTACAACTACTATCTTTATCGCCTTCAAAACTCGAAAGTTTAGGCATTTATTTTTGGTTAAAATAGGAAGGCAAAAAGACACTTGAAATACTGAAAATAGGCAGAAATTTAATTAAAATAGGCATTTATTAAAAGTAAAAACAGAGAGTAATATCACTCATTATTAACGAAAATATGTATTTAAGATAATAATTTATTTATCACATAATTAAAGTACTTATATTGCTTGGTTACAAGCAACAAGATATTTTTTCAAGGTATCAACTGTCGTGGTCAGAGAGAATATTTTTCATCGTGGAAAAAGAACGTCCTAATCCATTGAAGTAATTGGAGCATATTTGCAACAAGCTTCTTCGGAAGGACTCATATCAGTTACAACAGAACATTCACCTTTCAGGACATCATGAAAATGTTGATCAAGACAAAATTAAGTAGTTTTGAATAGTCCTGGTGAATGAGCAGGAGATCCTCAGTGGTTTCTGGTCGCTATTGCACATTTATATTTATAATACTGTCTGTCCTCGTCAGATTTATTTATTTAAGATAATATTCATCTCTCTTCTATAATTATGCGGAATTCATCATTCCACATTTTAATATCCCTCTTTCCTTGTTTCTTTACCCTAATACACAAGTACTTCATTAGCTCCCTTTAGTGTTTATTGCACGTTGATTAAATACAGTTTATATATTTTACAGTATAGTTTCCATATATTTTCTTGGTGTAGCAAAACTTTATAGGAGTTCATGGATTCGTTGGAATATTCCTTTAAATTTTCGCCATCTGTATTGTATTTTTAACTTTGGCAAAAATAAAGTGGTGTGATTGGACGTCTGCCGCTCTATAAGCTCTTGTATCAAGAATAAATGCTGCCAGCGTTCTACTTACTAGAACACAATATAAACTTATACATATTTTTGCTTTTGAAAAGAGTACTTTTATGCTTTCAGTTCGTTAAACGTAGCAAATTTTCTTAACATCTCAACATTCTCATTGAGAGTGTCCTTCCCATATATTCTTATTATTTTATCTCTAGGTTATTTACCAACTTGTGCATGCATTAAAGTCACCACATATTGCAATGTAATCAGCGTCATTTACTTTTTTAATGTACGATAGAAATTTTAAGAAGCATTTTTAAGTTTTCTTCCTTTTGCCATCTTCCGGCTCATATATACTGAATATTGTAGAAATATTTATCCCAATATTCATCATGCGGTCATTTATAAAATTGTAACGATGCATTTTTTCTTGATTTTTTTTTTTATCCAAATGGCAATCTTCTGGGAATGTTCTTTGTGGCCTTGGGACACTTAAGTAGAAAAGTGTGCAATATTCCAAATCACGAAATCCTTTTAATTTGTTTTTACTTTAAATTAATGTTACAATATCTATATCTTGTCTTTTAAAGTCGATATTTAGCTCTAACACCTTGTGTGCGAAACCACGAATGTTCCATGTTGCAAGTCTCAACCTTTTGTCTTTTTTCGTGTGCCTGGACGTCATCGTCGAATCCATTCGGCTTTCCATTTTCCTTAACTTTTCCTTGGTCGCGTTGCTAGCAAGGACAGTGATTCGGCTGAAGTTCCTGTGCACTTAATCCTAAAGGAAGGTTTACTCCTTCCGCTGTCCAAGCCCCTTAACCACCTTCTTGACCCCTGGAGTCTTCACACATTTCCCTGTGAAAGGTCCCCTTTCCAGGTATTATACCCCGGAGCAGCGGAACCTGGTGCATCACGTGGACAGGTCGCAACTCCCTGAAGTACAAGAGATTCCCTACCTATCCCAAGCTATCTAAAGGCGATATTTGCAGAACTGAGCCGGTAGTGTATACAGAGTGTCCCAGAATCAAGTCATACCCTCATGTACTTTCACGGCACATATGCACATTACTTGTATCTTGCAGGGGTTTCAGATAGATATTATTTAAGTTTCTTTCCTTAATTTTCTCTACAATATTTTTATTACCGAATAAGCTACAAAAATAATGTTATTTATACTTGTTCTTTTCCTACACTACTTATATTACATATAATTTATTTTAGCTGTTATCGATTCTGAACTAACATTAAATTAAGCAGTTCAATCCAATACAACTGCGGAAATAAACGAAAACATGGTTTTTCGATAAAATCTAGATTTTAAATTTGTCTGATATAGTGATATCCACAACGTGGAAGAAAGTTCAACATCTCCTGAAATACTGCAAGAAGTTATAAATTTGAGTAGTACTTTATTTCCTCAAAAATAGAAGAGGATTTATGATCAACTGTATGGATGGCTTACCGTCTGTGGTGCCTCAGTAGTAAAACAGACGCTAAACACCATTAAAAAAAACCTGTATGGGTATTTCCTGACTTGAAGAACTAAATTATAACATGGTTTTGAGAAATTATGCCGACTATTTCACTCAAGTGACGTCATCTTAAAATTGACCAATGAAACGAAACAAATTTTTGAATTTTTACCAATCACAACCGGATTACGGAGTGAAATTATATTAAAAAAATTATCAAATCTGTTTTATCACGCGGCGTGCACTTGTCTTGTGGTCAGTGTAGCTAATTCTACACATTCACTATATAATTTCTGAACATGCATCACAGACCATTTTTGTTAGAAGCGGTGGGGAACTACTGATAGCAACAAAAGCTTGGACAATCGATAATCATAATGCAAAATGGAGGGTTCTTCAAAGCGTTTTGGTGACGCGTCAAATGTGCAAATTGATCTTATCGTTAGGAATTCCAAACCACAGAATACAAAGAACACTAGAGACACTAAATATTATCTTCTTTTTTTTCTCAGTTAATATTAGAAAAGCGAATGGTAGCGATTGTAATAGTCGAATTTTGTCCATTTCAGTCTCACGGTTTCTGAATAGATATTCATAAGATAACATTTTATACAAAATTAATTTTTTAATAATTCTAACCATTGGACTATATCGTGATATTTCGTTCAATCTCTTTTAAAACTACAAGATTTCAGATTTACATGTAATTATTGGAGCCATCGTGCTTTTAGTATGTTTTTCTCAAAGAATATCGTATAAGAGGGGAAAGATAAGTGTTAATATTCTGTGCGAATTTCAAACATATATGCACAAATATAAGAATAAAAGGTCTATATACATTATTACAATTTCGCAAGCCAAGTTAACGGAAATTATATTTATATTTTATTAATAGTCCTAGTAAATATCACTGATAATACTTGTGATAATTTTCTCTGAGCAGTTGTCAAAGAAAATGAAACCACTAACACCATAGAAACTACTGGATATATAAGTCTAGAACAAGAATTAAACATCAACTCGATATAGCCAAGTACAGAAGAAATGAAAATCTGCATCGAAATCAGTTTTATTTACTTGATAACAATAAGTGGGTAAATTTTAGCATGAGAGTACAAAAAAGCACGAACTTTCACAAACACTTAAAAGAAAAGCAGAGTGATAATAATTAAATAATTAATTACACACCATTTAACCTATTCTACTGTTTATTTTCCAGTGCTGGGTACTACGTACAGAACAGAAGTTGTTTTCCTTTCCTTACTTCATCGGAAGTCAGAGACAATTACAAAGGCGGGCGATAAATTGTCAGGGAGAGAGGGAGGAAAATAAAAAGCACGCAGCTTTATGTCAGTATAATGGCAAACAAAAGAGCTGCTGTGAGAAATTTGCTTCATAGGAGAGGCGATGTTGAACGTTATAACTTTTGACAAAGTACTGTATGTGTACTGCTCCAGTCGATTGGTTTTACCTTCCGGGCAAATATGCCAACTCCCTTCAAGCTGGAGAGTGATGCTCTTTTGTTTCTCTTTCCGCTCTTTTCTCTTCATTAACAGCGACGCTTCAGGGACTGTAAATACAACTTTTGTTGAAACTACAATTGGTGTGTACTTAAATGATCCCATTTACTAGACGAATATACATAGCAACTTATAATCGGACATTTTCCCTGAAATTGGGGCATATGTATGGTAATTTTAGTTTACTTTGTTACACGGGTGGCAAACAAACTAGCCCGCATTTAATTTGCAAATCTTTTGTTAGTTAATACAAAACATATGTTTTATTAATTTTTTTTAACCTGACTGGGGTATGCAAATCAGAGGTTTAAACGAATCGACATGCAACACTAGTATATTGATACAGTTGAAACGGTGTTCAGTAATAACTTTCCGATAAAAGTGAATTATTAACCCAAATATGGAACAAGAGAGGTGTAAAAGAGAAAAAGCAGTATGTCCAAAAATAAAAGATAAAGTAGAAATTAAGCCTAATCGTAAAACTTAGTGAAATTGTATATCATCTGGAGAACTATTGTAAGTATAAGTGTAAAGCTCGATTGGGATAATTATGTTACAGAAAAAACATAGGCAACTTTACTTTGTAATGAAAGGTACTATCTATTGACAGTGTCAGAAAGCAGAGAAGAGCAGCTAAATATAATAATAATAATAATAATAATAATAATAATAATAATAATAATAATAGTTTTCCTGGAGATGTAAGGCCTTAAGACCCTCTCCGACACTCAACCAGGTAAAAATAAAAAACATAAAATACCTGATTGAATGTAAAGATAATATATTGGTACAAATAATAAAACGTATTATAGAATCATTATTAGCACCACAATGTAGGACAGTTTGTTTAAAAGACTAACCAAGTGCATTAAAGTAAGAGTAGATGGGGAGGATATAGATTGATCGACGCATTATGCGTAACAGTTACCTTGGTTTTTGCAACAGCAATTGAAAGTAGAGCATAACCTCACGAATCTGGGATACATCGAAAATATCTGCTGCTGTCTTAGCTTCAGTTTTCTGTGGGAACTTTGTAACAAGAAAGTTGAAACAATCACTGATCTTATTCAAAGCTGTAACAAATTGCTTATCATGCCTAACTTAATACAGGGAGGTGGAAGAATATTAGAAGGAGAAACCAATGGTTCATACTTCACATTTTTTTCTTCAGAAACTAAATTGCTCCTTTGTCTGATTTAGCCCTACTGTCCCATTCACAAAGTAAATAATGTATTATCTTTTTAAGTCTCTCAGAACATTTATTTAATGTATCTGCTCAATGAACAAATAATAAAACTTGTTTATTTTCTATAATGCTGATTTCTAAAAAACTGTAGCCCGCGAAACCAAACTAACGCTGCTTTGAGAAATTCCATGCGGTAAGAAAGCAGAAAATATGAACAGTTTTCATTCAGCAAAAATTTGTATACAGACCAGTGATACTAATCAGTCTGTAGTCACAGTGGTTGGATCAACGTGAGTTTCCAATTAGAAGATGTGTTGGGGTAATGAAGGAGACAGCTTATGATTTTGTTTAACATCGTTATAGTTTATGTAATCGACACCTTCTGCCTTAGTTTTAATTCTGTTTCGATAAATTTTACTGTTTACATAATCTAAAAATTAATAAATTATAGAATCCTGGTGCTGCAATAAATGTCTTATTATCAACCTGAAGTCTTTTCTGGATAATAATATAAGAAAAATATCAGCCAACGCATAAAAATTATCTTTTCTGCTACGATATAAAGTTAATGAAAAGGAGTAATTTATAACAATTAAGGGTATTTTCCGATAAATTAACAGACAAAAGATAGAGACAAAGGCCGAGTTACATTGTCTAAACAGCATCCAGTTGAATTATTTAGGCGTTCATCAAAGCATCACAAACCAGCAACAAGATGTACATCTTATAGGATTATTGGAGTTTTTTCTTGTCATGAGTTGTGATTTATACTTAGAAATATTCATACAAACTCTTGTTTATTATTAATCTATTTTATTAGCGATTATTTAATATACTACATACCTAAATACATCTGCACAGACACTATTAAAAAAAAAAGAGCATCTATAAGCTATGTATGATTTTTTTTAAATGTTTTATTAATTGTCGCTTTGTTCTCACGACATCTGTAGGTTGTGGACTGAATACTATGGGTGTAAGTCTATAGGAATGAATGAATTATTTTAATAATGACACGATTGAGCTAGGGATCCTTGGCACCTTAAAGTTATGTGGCATTCATTTTTCAAGTTGGGGAAAAAATCTGAAAAAAAAAACCGTACCCAGGCAGTTTGGCCTGACCGGGATTGCAACCCAGGACCTCCGGATTTGCAGTCGCAAACGCTACCACTGGAAGTGGTTGGGATTTTTTGTGAAATAGAAAAAATAATTTAGTTTTGGAAAGAATTTAAAACAATATAATCTATTTATGAAATAGAAAGGCAACATGAACTGGAGCAAGAAAGTAGATTAAACAATTTAAAAAAATACTTGAATAATTTCATTAGAATATGACAAATTTAACACCCATATCATTTGATATACATATATCATTATATTAGTAATATAAATTGAGCTCCAGAATTTATTTTGAGGGAATCTGCAGCTCAAGTTATATTATTTTGACTCTTTGGGGAATCAATTTATATAAATTAAACAAAATATCATAAAATTGGCTTACAATTATGAATGTAGTCCGGCATTTAATTTCCGTTAACAATCGAACAAATGATGATTGAAATTTAAACGATGTACGGGACATACTCGTTTATTTATTCATTTAAACTGGATAAAAATTGAATAAAACTGAAGAATGATGGCGTACTATTTTTATTTTACATAATATTTTTTTGACTTGGAGCATTGATTTATAAGATCAATTTGTGCACCAGACTCGCAAATTCGCTTTTAATTGTCGGTCATGTTGATTATTGATTTGTAAAGCACACCGATGCTTCGGCCAAAGAAGCTACAAAGATACTTCAGTGCACTGTTCCGATGAATGTGCATAAAACAATTTCATGTAGGTGCGATAAAATTAAAATGATAAAACGGATGCAATAAAGTTGTGGCGATAGGCAGCTGTGATTGGTTGGAATTCCTGATATTTTTAAATCGGATTGGTCACTGATTCACGGACCAAATAGTCCTCAAAATATTTAGAGATGATTGTTTTAAATTAATATACAATTTATAAAACATGGCGTTAAACAAAAATAAAATAACTCGTTATAATTTCAATAATAAACTAAAGTACCCCATTGCACTGGACTACTTTTACTAAGATGTAAACTAATTGTAATAACCATGCAAAACAAGTAAATAAGTTAATATGTTTTTTGGAAAGTACAAATGATCGAATTCTTTATGTGTGTGTTGCACAATCAGAAGAACATCAGGTAAGCGGACACGAGCAGAAACAAAAGTTACATTTTACGAAAATATGGCCGTAACCGAGCTTTTATAACAATGAATGAAAAAATGGATGGAGATCGCTTTATTGCAGTGATTAATTATTTGCTAGTGCATACCCTCACTAATGCCCCGTATCACTGGGTGTTTAAAAAGCTTTTTATAAAGGGAAGCACGCTATATCCACAATGAAGATTTCTCCTCGGGTGAGAGAAACTTGCGAGGAAAAAAAAAATATCGCACTTGATATTACACTTTAATAAATAAAAATGCACATAAAATAATAATAATAATAATAATAATAATTATTATTATTATTATTATTATTATTATTTTAAAAACATTTCAATTAAAGAAAAATAACACACAACAAACTTAATGCTTAAAGCAAAGAATTATTAGTACGCCAGAAGCATTTAAACTCCGCTTTAACACAAAAAGTGCCCTCGTATTAAAATTAAAAAAATACACAACATAGATTAATAAATACTTTGTTACTCAGAAGAAACTAACAATCCACACTAAATTATAAAGATGAAAATGTTAACAAAATTGACTGCCTAGAGTGATTGCGAAAATGAAAATAATAAATGTGCGAAAATAAATAAGATGTATTAGTTAGCCCCCAGATAATTTTAAAATAAAATTAAATGGTAGTGTTTGCCTACCTGGGAAATAATTTCCCAACACCGCAGTCACCATGGTAGTCGAAAATAAACGGTGAGCCTGAAGAGAGTGAAGTTATCAAGAGGAAAAGCGGAATCTAACTACCTGTAGAACGCCCACCCATAAAGGAAATAATGCTACTACAGCAGCAAAGGATAGGGACGGAAAGACATACCGCCACAACGGTGATAACATTAACAGCAGAATTTGAACTGTTGTTAAAATAAGGTTTCCCAAATTAGTTTTGGGTATTACATTAAGGGATAAGTTTACAAATGAATATGTGAAAGACAAAGAATATATATATATATATATATATATGGTCTAGAAGAAAAGACTGAAGAACATAGAAAGAGATTGGGAAGCATGTATGAAGGAACAAATTGTTAATCTAATACAGGATGATCCGTTTGGGTATGGATAAAACCCATTATTATTATCATTATTATTATTGGGTTTATTTAAGAGACTAGAGGAGGAAGATTCAGGTACAAGGAGGATGGAGGTTGATGCAAGAGCCTGAAGGAGGGGTTTGAAATCTCATGGAGAAGGATGGGGGCTGAAGTACAAGCCTGGAGGGGGTTGAGGTCTCATGGAGAAGGAAGATGGGGGCTGAAGTAAGAGCCTGGAGGAGGGGGTTGAAGGCTCACGGAGGAGGATGGGGGGGGGGGGTTAAGGACGCTCTTTAACATCTCAGGTCATCAGCGTCCTATTCAATTCAGGGCGTGAAACTGCAGACCAAGTTTGCTCAGAGACCTCTTCTTTCAGACTTAATTTTTTTACGTGCCGTAAATCTACTACCATGGCTTTTGTTCTCTTCCGAAGGAAGCTATATGTAGAAATTTTTAGGCTTAAAAATTGATCAACCCTGACCGAAAAGGCTTTATCATAGTAGTAGAGATTTCTTGGTGTAATTTTAAGCTTAAACGAGAGAGTTTTCATGCATTGCACTGGCAACAATCAACAATTTGCATCATGCAGAATGTGAAATGAAAATCACAGTTGATTGAAATGATTACTAAAAATCAACACTGGGACGATTGTATTCTCTGGTATCTTAAATTTGGGAATGTTACCCTTCTTACTTTTTCGTGTGAGGTTTCGATAAGACAAGGTCTATTCACAGCAACCCAGGGACACTGATGATTTGTAAAGAAAAATTACTCAAGCTTTCCAACAAAACACTCCTGTAATCTTACAGCGAAAATGAACTGCATTGCATCAGAATTACGAGACGTGGAAAGTACGCAATGAGGGTCTGAGTTCTGAGAAATCTCTCAACTTTTATGCTGAATACTTAAAGTTTCAAAAAATATAGTTCTGCAATAAATGTTTAACAATGTTCCAAGTGGATCATCCTTACGATTATCCCAACATTGTTACTGGATACCGGCAAAGCTGCTGTGACAGATAACGGATATAATGCCTGAGTTTAGCAGCAGAGGTAGCTCGTGCTTAACGCAATTTTGTTCAGATAGTATAAACTCCAAACTTAATGGAAGTACAACGCCGTTTATTGCACTGCAGGCGACGTCGCTTCTTCCTACCCTTTCTTTTTCCAACAAGTCTCCTGGAAACTTCTTTACGGTAGCGATTCAACCGCTTTATAAGGCTTCAGTATGGGGAAAACTTCTCAGGAAATTAAGTTTAAAATAAATGAGCATCCCTAAAGAAAACTTCTGTACATTTTCCATATGATCCTTTGTTTTCCAATTTCAGGGTTAGGCATACCTGTTGCTTCTAAATGAATTAACGTACACCTTATACAGGAATTACGATAACCCAGTCTGATATAACATGCATGTTTTCACATATTATTGAGCCCAAAGGGCACCTTTGCTTTTATAATTTTATTTGATCACGATATGGTTAAACGAATAATTTAAAATACACAAAGATTGACACCTTGTAAATCTTGTAAATATGTTTATAAGTTATGAATGAAACCTTGAACAATGCTCTTTAAGGTAAGCAGCCTATAGCCAGAGGATTGCGACTTGGCAGTGTACTACTGAGATTGGATGGGTTTGATCTATCCGATATTGCGCGACATCTTGCGGGTATACATGGAGCCCCTGACTGACAAGCCTCTAATGGGATTGAGTTGATCCGCAGCTCGCAACACTTCCTTAGGCTGTAATGCCTAAAAGATGATGACGGGAATCACACTCTGCTCAAACTGTGAGATTGTTTCGGGGCGTTGACGTCTATTTAATTAATACCCCAAGCAGGCGGCAATTGGGCAGCAGTAGGTGGCCTCTTGCTGCGTAGATTCTCGTCGTGGTGTGTTGCCTCGGCTGCTGAAGTTCCTTTACTACTTCCATCCCATTTAGAAGTAATAAATATCTCAGGGAAGCCTGCCTATTTACTGACACTGAGTCAATGGGTTAGGAAGAGGTGCTGCTGATGTAAATGAATACGTCTCGGAAAGTAGATTGATATTATGATTTATTAAATAAATCCCTTCAAAGAGAACAAAGCAGATAAGCTGAGTGCAGCGTGTCGACTTCCGAGCTAGTGAAGACTAGAAAGGGATGAAGCTTGGGGCTCAAAAACTGCCTATTTATACAGAGTTTGAATCTGTATCGTTGGGACGCTTACATCTCGTGAACGTTTAAAAACGTCGTCTGAATGTTTAACTTTGAATCCAGCTACCTTACTGGCTACACTTAAGTTTGCCTCGGCTGGTCTGGTTCGTTCTTTATTTATCCTTAAGAACTTCCTCTCTTATACGAGTATTTAAAGGTCCGGACAATTGAGGTAGTTCACCTCTAGCGTGGTTTCTTCCACACACACATATGCAACTTTCAGAAAACGGTAGCTTCTTGCTTAACAACAAGTCTTTCAAAATATCGAACAAAAGTACTGCGATTTCGCTTCTGCAAAGGAAACCCTGCTTTCACTAGCCTCGCTGTCGTTAAAGGTTTTGTCGGGTGTATATTTTGATTGTTAAAAGGACAATATCAGCATGTATTTACTTGTCTATATTTTAAAACTGCTACAATAAAAAGTTCATTACTAATACTAGTTAGAGCGTTCCGTCAATTCAACATTTGGAATGGCGAATAAAATTATAAAAAATTGAGATCACATCAGACACTCGAACTACCTATTATCTTCTCGTGTCTGTATTGTTACAAGTGGAAGCCTAAAGTATAATGCTGCACATTTTGGCAATTATTAAAACAATTTAAGAAACTATACCGCCTCGATAACCAACATAGTCCAAAGAACGAATTTTACCTTGAATATACTAATATCCAGTTAGTCCATGTGCATGGTGATAGGCAAGTAAGAAAAAATACAAGTCGTGGAAACAGGGAAAATATACCTACATACTCTGGTATATAAGCGGACTGGTCGCTTAGGTTGCATAAGTTTTCTGGGAAAAGAAAAATTTATGAAAGAATTCTCTTGAGATGAGGGGAGTCCAGTCTTCCTTTGTGGTAGCTATGCTCGAATGCCCGCAGGCTTAGTCGTTTTAAGTAGATGGGCTTGCGAGTTTCTCTGACCCAGACCGAAGCTTCTCCTTGTATAATGCTCATTACTTATTTCTATTGCTTGCTTAGGTTTGTGCACCGATAGGTTGTTATCAAAGGACATACTCTGCCATTTGTAGCTACGGTTACTATTTGATCTTTTCATATATAACGAACCTTTGAGCAAGGTCCGATCCTAGTGGTGAATAAATTATTTTTAAGATGTAAATCTTGACATCACATTAGAATAATAGATGTTATAGACCGGAAGTGGTGATTACTATAAATCTGTAAACTAAGCATTATAAAAACTAAAATATGATAAACTACAGCAAAATAAATAACATAACCAAACACATATTTATGTTGACAATGGGATGACTATTTAATTGTAAATTTAAAGTCTTAAACAAATTTCAAACTTGATAGCAAATAAGTAAATACATTGTTGGTAAACATAAAATATCCATCAGTTGTTTCGGAGAATAGAACAAAATTATTTTAGTTTTCTTAAGGATCATAAACAAAAAATCCTCGCAAAGACTTACGTTCCATGACGCAACGGTATTGGTGGAGAGAGAGGAATAGTTGGGGTGGTGTAGTTTTCCTAAATCTTACTGCTAACAGCGTAGCGGTCAGAAGAGAGCTGTATGTTGTGTGTTAGAGTAGATCACGTCTTTGTACTGTGGAAGTATGTTTACAAAGTAGGCCATTTTGCGCTGTACGATGTCCTACAATGAGATGTGAAACTCTTAGGGCCAGTTATATAAAAAGTTAAATTAAATTTAGGGCATAAAATTAACCACCAGTTTTACTTAACTTGGAAATTTTGGTTGTATAAACATTAATCTAAGATTATTTCGTCTTAACCTCAAATTAAATCTAACTCGCGAAATATCTCAAGGTAAAACACTAACTTAATTGTTAAATAAAACATTTCCCATAGTACAGAAGCATAACAACTTCATTTATAAATAAAATGCTGAGTCGCGTTTATTTCAATTTCATGCAGATAAGTTTCTTCATTTCCGCGTAATAATAACAGAGTTGCGTTCAATTGTAGGTTATGTTAGGTTAACCTTCCCAGCGGTATATTGTACAAATTTCTGATTTCCGAAATAGCATCCGATGATGAATTTCACCGCGCTTCTCGCGTATTTCATGAGAGAAACAATCCGTTCTTAGAACTACATGACAATTCAAAATGCGATTTTGCTTAGAGTAAAATATGTCCAAGACTGGAACAGAGGTTTCATCCCCGATTACAATCACAAACTAAGCGAAATCATGCTTTTGAGCTCGATTTTCAAAATGCTAATAATTTAATGTTCTGTGAGACGGGAGCTTCCAAATACTTATTGAAAATATATTTAAAGTGATGAAAGAAACCATCCATAAAGTTAGTTGAGCAATAGTACTGTAAGACCTCAGTTCATTTAAATGCCAATAGAAGAGGGTGGTGTTAGGTGGAGTTTTAGGTGCACACATATACCCATATATGGTATTATTACATAGGGGGTAATCATGCAATCTTCAGCATAGATTGGCAAATTCCCCCCATGTATGTGCTTTATACTTATTTGAGATCAAATGTGTTTTTTTTATTTTCAATTATTCCCTTATGTTTAGCACCAATTCAACTATAATACCCTTCTCACATTTGTTCGCATTCACTTTGACATTTCCTTATCCATGCTTGAAGACATATTAAGAAACGAAAAATGAAAAAAAAAAAAAAAAAAAAAAAATGTTTAGGAGGCAAGAAGCTCAATTATTATTGATTTTCTCAGGTCGAAAATCACCTCGCAGGAATTTCGCTATTACTTCGCGATGTTGTCATAGGATAGATTGTTATTGGAAACTCGATGTTACGTAGTCTGGGGTTACTTTTAAGCAACACAAATGATAACTAACCTCTAGTTACTTTTTAAATTACAATTAGAAGTAATCTCCAGTTAGCAACGTTTATAAACTGGCGTTATTGGATTACTTTGGTATTCTGGAAGATGTATCTATAGGAGAAGGGCGTGTTACTTTTTTGCAAATAAGGAAAGAGCTTTTTGCAGAAGAAGGAATTATAGAAATGATTTGTATACTTTTAATCGAGGCAGAGGCCTCAGTACTGTGAGGTATGTTACAATGTCACCAGTAGTGGAAGTCAAGGGAAGCAGCAGTTGTGTTAGCAATCACCTCCAAGAAAAATATATCTGACTGATTCATACAAGACATAGACAAAAAACAAAAAACAAACAAAAAAAAACAAAAAACAAAACAAAACAAGGAAAGCGACGGAAATTTTTATCCTCCCCATCTGTGTCGTTCTGGATTAGCAATTGAAATAACATCTCATCTGAAACTTATAACAGTCTTGGCACAGAAAAGAAAAATAAAGAGTGGGGCCGTGTTGCGAAAATTCGAAACAACGCTCAAAAAATGTCACCAAGACACAAACATCCTGCAAGATATATTTATATATTGATTAGCGTTTAACGCCTGTTTTTACTACTGAGGCACTACAGGCAGCCTGCAAGATATGATAAGGTAAAGTACGTGACCATTTTATAGCAAAGAGACAGGAAAGCATAACAATACATGATTTTATTTTGAGAATCTAGTAATGCCATATAATTTACTATTCATCACAAATACCAATTATGTTTATAATAATCCATATGATTTTTCAATAGTCATAATATTCTTATCGTAACTCTGAGATCAATGTCTTCGGTTGTAATAATCCATATCAAATAACATTTATATGATGGATATAAATTATGTTTCGGTATTAAATGTACTACTACAGAAAGCGTGAAAAACCGGGCAAGTTCAATTTTCATCTAAATTTGTCTATTAGCATCCAGCGCTTCTCCGTGAGGAGTTTTACATCTTGAAAGTTTGGGTAAGTCTACCAAATTCAAATTAGTTGCGGAGATATTGAACTGTGAAGAAGCGTGTGGAACGTAATTTGCGGTAACATTATAGGAAATGGACTATGCTTATTTTTCACCAACAGAATGCGGACGGGAAAAATCACGAGAGTCCAGTTACTTAAACATTGCCTCCTTGTTCTTCATTAATACCGGTGATTCATGATGTTCCTGTTCCTGTAAGTACTGAAAAAAGAAAGACATCTTGCACCTGTTATCATTGACGACAGCGTTTTCCATGCCTACTACAAAAATTTAATAGTAGACAATATTCTCTCCCATTACTGACCCTGACTTAGAGAACTAAATGAAGATGCATGAAATGCAAAAAGTAACATATAAGAAAATTAATATAGATAATATTTAGATTTTGAAATTTTGCATTAAGAATTAAAATAAATAAACAATATTTAGTGTTTGAATTAAAAAGAGGTGAATCTTAGGAAACATGTGAAATTAAATATTTGTAAACCTATTTTAAGTGCAAATTTTCATTTTTTCCCCATAAGATTTAAAGTATATAGTAAAAAAGAGTTGACTATAACGAAATATGTGCAATTAAATATGCTTTAACACTCTCCGAATTACAAATTTGAACATTTTGTAATAAGAAATGAAATAAAGGGTTAATGTTAGACTCTAAGTGTGCTGTTTGATGTGAACTTAAATAGATAAGTCACCAAAACAGCTGTACAACATTTAGGTAAAAAAACTACAGGAAGTAGTGAACTATAAACATTTGAAAGATCTTGTTTTAAATGCTATATCCCCCGAACACCATTTTTGAACATTAATTTAGGATTTTGGGAGCAGTTCCAAACTTTGTTTTCTCTCTCCTATAAAACGTGCTTTTGGAGACTTACCCGGCTTCTCACGCTTTCTGTATTATTATATGAATATAATTTGCGCGACCCTTGCTCGTAAGTTTTATTGGCTTACTGATTACACATTACAAACAACATCCACAAAGGTTATTGCAAAATCTGAAGCAGAGTCATACAGAAGGGCACGTTTCAACTACAATAGAATTGTTATCCTATAGAATGTTCAAAATGTTTCTACGTTTGTCTAAATCATAATTTTGAGAAAATACTGTAATCGCTGCAGTGCATCTTCCCACATTATAGTCATTGACACGTCTTTCTTGAAGTCGAGTGAATATTTCTTGCCCGAAACCTATCGTAGATGCAGTAAAAGTTCAATCATTTTCCTCTTCTAAATGTTCGAGAAGTTTCTTAGCTGCTGCGATCGATGATGCTTCAACCTCGAAAGCGTTGACCGACTTATTTTTACTCGTGAGATGTATAGTAAACCGCTGCTTTCCATCTTGTTATAGAAGATTGAGGAGCAAAGTTTTAAATGATTGAATTCGTAACGAGGCTTTTACAAAAATCCTCTTAATACTGGAAAATTTCTCGATCTCTGTAAACAAATATCGTGTGAAAAATGCTTCCTTAGCAGGTAACATGGATCTTTGAAATAGTGCTAAAGTTATCCCAGTATTTTTCATAAAAGTTGCGGTATTGGTGATGAAAAATAACACGTTGTGTTGAACTTCTTCAGGCCGCGTTAACCGTGAGATAGTTCAGACACCATGTTGTAAGCAGGTATAGTTTCATTGATTCCTGTTCGGAAGAAAGGTCTAATAATCCAACAATAAAATGACCTATAGGATCAGTCGACTTGTCATTTGTCTTGCATTAACTTCCTTGAGGCATAGAAGTATTCACTTAAGAATTTGGCATACTTCTCCAAAAACTGTCCTAATGTAGCATTTTCAAAAGTTCCTCCTAGAATTCCAGCATATTCGAAAGCTTTACATAATTGGATGCAAACTGTTATGTTGCAAATATCATAAGAGCAGAGAAATATTTTTATCAGCAGCATTATGATATTTTTTGCTTATTTGTTGAGATATTAAATATTTCTTTTCATAGTTAATTGTCTTTTCGTATATTTTATCATAAATTGATAGAAAACACTCAAATGGATTTGTTTTATTTACGAAGCTCTTTAACATCTCTAATCATTAGCTTCCCATTAAATTAGGGCATGAAACGCCCGATAAATTTTCGCAGAGGTCAGATTTGAGGTTCTTTTACGACAGAAAAAATTCATCGTCCCTTGTCGGGTTTAAATCCGCGATCTTGGGTCTACGAGGCAAGTATGGTTACCACTAGACCACCAGGACCGGCAATAATTTTGCAATTTACTGCCTAATGCTCACTGATTTTTTGATATATTACTACTAGTATGTCTTAACACATTGTACAACTGACGCAACGAAAACTTAAAGAAAGAACAGAAAGAAAAACAAAAGACAGTAATTTTAGCCTTTGCCGATTCTTAACTGCCGCAATTTTTGAGAAAGTCATGAACTGATTGAAAGACAACCAAAGCAGAAGCTTAAACTTTTCCTACACTGCGGCATTCATTATTGCCTTAAAGGAAACATGAACTGCCTGGAAAGTTTCAATGCTGCCATTGTTGTAGTTACAAAAAAATTAAACTCACACATAGACAGTTTTAAATTAAATAATAAATACATAATAAAATTAGGTGATGAAGGGCGACATTTATATTTTAAAGGTAGAAAAATACAAAATGAAACTTCATCCTTTCAGTCACAAAGATTTAATTTTTGCAGATTCGTTTTTAAATTTAAAATTGATACAACACGTTTAAAATACATTTTTCTAAAATTTAAATCTCTGGTAATATTTCGACCTTTGGGAACTCTGCGGATTCGAGTACTGGTGTATACCAGACAGGGTAACGAGATCCTCTCTATGAGAGGAATCCGGCTGGGTTGGATCTGATCAGACAGTGTGTTCCCGCAACTCAAGGGTAGCTAAGTAAGCTGCGTTGGAATGGTAACTCTCCACCTGCAGAGCTATGGAGGCTGATTAGGCCACTCTACTAGCGGTACTGGTAGTTGAGACGGATGGTTTAGCGCGTGTAATTACAGAGCTCGGAAGTTAAGGAAAACGCCTTTTCTATCTGGGCGTATATAATTAAGAGTCGGAAATGAACACGTTTCCTATATTTGGGATCAGTACGCCAATTTTTAATTTTACCTTTTTTTTGCCTATTATCCCTTCTGTTGCTTATTTTAAGGGTTAAATCTTTTTTGTCTGTTTTGGATCGTTATGGATTTTCGTGCGATTATCTACGCATTTTAAAAAGCATATAATAAAATTTAATATATCGAAGTGTAAAAAGTCATAAGAATGAATTGTTCGAGTCACAAAAATGTTTATTAAGAATCTTGTTATACACTTATTTCTTTTCAAGCAGTCAAAAAATTTCTCCTCAACCCATTCACTTAAGCTCTTTAAATAGCAAAACCTTTATTAGAGAAGGGAACGCACAGTTATCTCACGCATACGAATACCAGGAAATAAAGAGATGGGGAAGTCTGTAGTCCTGGCGAATGACTTTGTATCAATATACGCGATACAATTCTAGGAAATTCGTGCTGGGACTGACTTATCACCTGCATAAATGTAACAAACAATTGCAAGCGAAAAAGACGAAAGCGGTAAAGCTGTGTAATAAACCATATCTTCATTTTGTTCATTACGGAAGTAAAAGAGTAACCTGATTCGCCTATAAACACATAACCGGAATTGAACTCAACCAGAAATCACTGCGCATCTTTTGCTCATGCATCAGGATTATTCCAAACTACTTTACTTTGTCTTGATCAATATTTCCATATGTCCTGAAAGGTGAATATTTTGTTGTTAACTGGTATAGTGCTTCCGAAATAGCTTGTTTTAAATATGCTTCAATCACTTAAGTGGAAGTAGAACGTTCTTTTGCCATGATGAAAAATATTCTCTTTGATAAGCGGTTGACTATGATACCTCATACCTTGAAATGTTTTCTTGTTGTTGCTTGTAAACAAGAAAAGCAAGCATAAGTACCTTAGTTGTGTGATAAAGAAATTATGAAATATCTTAAATACCTATTTTTATTAATAATGAGTGATATTACTCTCTGTTTTCACTTTAATAAATGCCAATTTGAATTATATTACTGCCTACTTTTAGTATTTTAAGTGTCTTTTTGCCTGCCTATTTAACCAAAATAAATTCCTGAAATTCCGGGCTCTGGTAATTATGCTCTATAACGAGAGTGTTAGAAAATTAACAAAGCACCTGCTATTTCTCCACAGACAGTCCTTTGTAGGCTCGAAGTAGCCCCTGAATTTTCACTGCTTGTAATTTTATCTTACAAATTTAACAGAGAGAACACCAATGATACATGCTAACGAATCACAAACGAATGTTATGGTATAAGTAGTACAATGATATTACAATTTTGAATCACTAGGTGTCACTGTGCTTCTTTACTTTGTTCCTATATTTGCTGCGAATAGCGACAACAACAACAACAACAATAATAATAATAATAATAATAATAATAATAATAATAATAATAATAATAATAAAATACGTATTCGGCGTTGGAGCTATATTGTATTATTCACTATATATACTGTCACTTTATCACATAATAATGATATTTATCATTTTGCAAAGCACTTTATATAATACTAAGAATAAACTGTTAAGGTTATTTAAAGCTTGATTGAATATCACCAGCAGCTGCTCTGCTTTCCATTTTTTCTTTCTAATTAAATCATTTTACGCTCGGAGGACATTTAAATAGGGGAATATTCTTATTACTTTTTCTCCCTCAATATTTGATTGCTTTCATTCAGTTTGTTCCCACGGCTAATTTGTGAAGTTTTTCAAAGATATCGTTCGCTTTAAATCCATCGCGCTACATTAAAGGAAGGACTTCTTTCAAGACAGTTAAATAATTATATGAATACAAAGTTCACGGTATTCAAAAACTCCTAAAATTCAGATATGGCAGTTATAGCAATAACAGAAGATAGTGGGTTATAATATATCAAAAACCTTTGGACCAGAATGGCAAAATTGGAATTACTTACAAATATTAGTCATTTACACTTATACCTATGGAAGTTGTGGGAAATAAAGTACCCCTCCCCCCAAAGAAAAACCTGGTACTGAACCTATAAATATACAAGTAATAACATATGCCTCGGAATTAGTAATAAGCACATTCAATTGTTGGAAATAAAGACGTACACTTAACGTTTGGAAGGAAGATTTTATAATTCTTATTTTTAAAACACAATATCAAAAATGTGTAAAAACTATGGAGGAATACGTGTATTAAATTAAGAATATAAAATTTATACTAAAATACTTACAGCAAAATTACCAGAGACTAATAGAGGGGCAATAAGTTTTAGAAAGAGAAGATCCTGCTTAAACAATGTATTATTTTCAAAACAGTTAATTGAAAATTACAGATAATTTAGTAAAAATGTAATTTGTTGTTTGTTGATTATGTAAAAGCGTTTGGTAATATCGATAGAGAGCTACTGTGCCAAATTATGTCTCAAAAAGCCACCCTGAATACCTTATAGGCATTATTAAAGGATTTTTTATGAAGGAACAAGGATTAATTTAAGGAAAGCGATGGATATTCTTTTTGCAGGTATTTATTTACAACGGTGAAGTTTATCACCGTCTATTTACAACATACAAAGGGATAAAAAAGTGTACGCTGTTTGATAATCAATAACGTTATATTAAATTGAAATATAAATTTCAAATTTGATGGTGTAGCTTGGAGTCCATTGCGCGTACTTGGGACAATTTACTTTCTCGGGGGTTAGTTGTATCGTTCTTCTTTGAGGCAACATTTACCGGCGCGGATTATCTCGAAAACCTAAACACATCGATTTTACCTACGATCCGATAGCGATATGAGGACGAGAAGTTTTATTTGCAACAAGGTGGTGCCCCAGCTCACTACCACCGAGCCGTCAGACAGTACCTTGATGAAATTCTCCCTGGACAATGGAAAGGCCGAAGAGGCGCTGTCAATATTTAGCACGGTCCCCAGACCGAACACCTCTAAACTTTTACCTCTGGTGGACCCTAAAGGATGTTGTGTATCGGGCAAAGCCACCTATAGTGAAAATATGCGAAAACCTTGAATTTTCATCTGTAGTGATTCCACTGGACGCGTTACAGAATGGTGGACATGTTGTGGACATCAACTGAGTTTGACTGCTGATGGTGGCCACTTCGAACACCTCAAGTGATTTGTTGAACATTAAGCTACATATTCACCAAATTTGAGAATTCTGCCACAATTTATTATAAGATGTTTATGATCAAACAGTGTATACATTTTTGGACCTCTCTGTATACTTGAAAGTTACCGTCATAGCATGAAAAAAAAATGGCTAAATATATTTAATATAAGGGATGTTTTAGTAACAAGGTATCTGTACAACTATATCTATTTGGCGATGATCAAATTCTGATGAGCAGATAACCTCCAAAATACGCTTTATGAATTGAAAAAAAATATTACGAACTTACTATAATTTCACAACCCCAGTGGAATAAAATAAAACTATAACTTTCTAGGGAAATAACCGGCGAGAGTTGGAAGTGAAAATAATAGAATGAGTATGGAAATTCAGTTTTAAGGAGGAAGAGATGTTGAACATATGACGCAAACATTTAATCAGATTTATATCATTACAATAAACTTAAGGAAAACTAGAATTGAACTCTAGCTCAAATTTTATACAGTAATGTCTTTAAGTAGTTGTAATATGGTAGCAAAAAGAGGCACTCACTGAGAAGACTAAAAATAGAATTCAGGCAGAGGAAATGAGATTTCCGAGAGTAGCGAAAAGAGCGACACGACAAGAAAAGATAAGAAACGAGTTGTAAATAGAGCTTACTTACTGGAATAAAATGGATTGAACACTTTAAACCCGTGACTCAAGACAAGATTCCACATAATATTTATAAATATGAAGCTAAAGATAAAAGAGAAATTGGTCGATCAATAAAACGATGGATTAATCTATTTAAGAAGCCGCAACAGAAATAATAGTTTATTTTTGAAGTAGATTATATTAACTGTTTTTAACTCCACACGTTATCTATTCAGAATTCCCGGTATTTTCTTCACAGTATGATCAGAGCACAACTGACTTCTGAGGTTGGGATCGATCACATTTTCAGATCATGATTTATATAATTGCTAAGGTAGGCCTTAAACCAAACCTAACCTAACCAGAGAGTGATTCCATGGGGAATCTTTCTAGTCAAAGATGATCCTAATGGAATGGAATCCGAGACACGAGATTAGATTTATGCCAACATATTAACTTGAAAATGAAATACAATCATCGAAAATAATGGGTCATGGATAAGTTCCCCCGCACTTGGGTGATGTGCACGGCACAGGGAAAAGTTGGTATTTAATTTTATTTAAGATGATCAGGATGTAGTAAAAATTCAGAGGATAATATAAGAACTGTTCTAAAAGAGCTAAATAAAATAATAAAGCTTACACTCTTGAAATATCAATCACAGGTACAAGCATTCAAAGAAAAATCATATAAAAGCCAGGATCATTCCAATTGTAATGGATCATTGACAAGTTCTTCCACACTCGGATTAAGCCGTGGGTCCCGTGTCGTACATTTACGGCACGAAAAAGAACCTCAAGCCTGAAAGAGAGGCATCTGAGCAAAATTTGTCGGCCGTTTCACGCCCTGAGTTGAATGGGACGCTGATGACCTGAGATGTTAAAGAGCGTCCATAAATAAATAAATCAATAAAAAAAATCCACACTCGGATGATGTGCACCGCGCAGGAGAAAGTTAGTACTCCTACATTTCTGACAGTCCTTTCTTCAGAACCGGTTTTTAACAGATAGTCCGCCTACCGTTGCTAAGTTTTGGACTTTGGAGTGTTGGACTTGGATTTGGTGGTTAAGTGAACACAATAATTATACGCTCGGGAGCGGTCAGTGCTGCCACTTGAATTCTCTTCCCTAGTGAAATCTCGACTACACAATGTCTACGGAGAGACTTCTCAATGAACCTTTAGAAGGCATGCACTTGGAAAAGGTTAGTGATTTTAAATAAGGGGGATATACAGTAAGTTTAATTATTTTTTAATATATAGGACAAAAAAAACCGCACGATTTTCAACATATTTGTGACACAATTAGGAACCTATGTAAGGCGAAACCAACACCGAAACCATTTAACCATTTTATAAATAGTAATGGCAGTACTTACTCTCTTTATAGCTCTGAATGCTGAAGCCTAACAAAACTACAGCCGAAAGGAAGATCCTTAGAACGGGTGGGGGGGGGATATAAGAAAACAAATCACATGCAGAATATGGACATAAGAAAGAAACTTCAGGTATTTAAGCACTTGATAAAATTCCCGACAACTCTGGCTGGCTCTCGGAAGTAAAAAAAAAAAAAAAAAAAAAAAAGAATGACATGAAGTTACTCTATGAATTTTACAAATACAAATGCAAACGAAGACGAGAAACAAAGTCACAGAAAAATGGTAATCAATTTTAAACAATACTTGTAGACAGAACAATTATTTAAGAAGTAAGCCATGAGCCTGATGATAATAATGATGAAAATGAAATGTTCTGAAAACTTACTCGGCATCTAAATGCCTTATAATCTTCTTTACTCGTAATTTTAACACAAATATATCCTAAAAAAATTAATGAAGTTATGTTAAAGTTTCATCGATTAGATAAACATTTTAAGTAGAAGCTCTTGAGCTTAGCCACTTAATTTCTCTTTCCCTTTTGTTTGTCTTTGTAGGAACTTAGTTGGGAATTAAAGCGCTTATAGCATTTACTCAATAAAATTTCGTCGAAAAACCGGATATTGTGTTAAAGCTTACATAGTCACTCGCTTATTTATTCATTAATATAAAGCAAGTCCCTTAAACGCTGAAATATAATAAAATACTCTTTTTACCTTCCATTGCTCTATACTCAATTCAGAAGTGAAAGTGTTGTGGAAACTAATTGTTATACATATCTGAAGGACAAAGGATAAATGTGGAAATAATGAACGAGGTCTAGAGGATGAAATAAAAGAAATGGGAAAAGAAAAAAATTGATTGAAAATTATATAAAGACAGAGAAACAATTAAGACATCATAAGTTCTAGATTAAAATATTAACGCAATAAATTAAATCCAAATAACCGATGAAACAAGTTATTTTTATTATCAATTTAATTTTATTGATTAAAATAAACAATGATGAATGTAATAAAACCTTATTGAAATTAAAACAATATGAAGAATAAAATACACGATCAATTGTACATTATAATACAGATTAGAATATAATGTGATATGCTCAAAAGGTCATAAAAGGGAGAATCGTTCGTGTTAGTAACTCTATGGTAAAAATTAAACAAAAAAAAAAACAGCAGAAAACAGTTGAAATATAATATTAAATGCTGAACATTAATCCTGAAGAGTTAATACATTTCATAAAGAACATTTCTAAAATTCCATGCCAGAAATTTTGTTTTCCTGCCAAATAAATAACGTTTGTTTTATTTTCTTAATAATAAACTTGGTTTATTCTCTAAAGGAAGCCGCCATTGCCTAGTAATATGTCAAAAACGATAATGCTGAGAGAACGAACAAATTTACACTTATTACAGAATCTGATTGTCGTGCTAAGACTAGAAGAAGTTACAGAGGTAAACGCTGAAAACCATATTAAGGTATCAAATACGATGAAAATCAATAATTTCAACACTGTGCCGCCCATCTATCGTATGTAAAGAAAAACCATCTTCTCAATCAAACTCTAAAAGGATCGCCTCGAGAAAAATAAGACAAGAAACATTAATTTATTGAAGTACTGCAGTTTCCAGAAATGTTGCAAGCAAGCTTCAGTATAAAGTTTCTAATTTCCATTCCTATATAAATTGTATAAGAGTAAGCAATAACAGATTTGATGTTAACGTGACGAAAACACATTCATTTAACCAAAACTTAAGGACCCAAAATGATAAATGATGAACACGATTAAAGCCTATGGAATTCCGTTAAGGGCAAATACTCGTACACGCAGCAGGGACAGCTCTAATTATACTTAGCAAGCTAATCAAGTGAGTCAGCTCTACACTACTCTCAATTTATAACTATATAAGCTATTTACATATACCCTAAATTTGATCTAAACACAGGTTACACACTGTATACGTATAGCTGGCTTAAGTCAAAGTCCTTCTGCAAGTCTGTCCACACAGTTCTATTTTTTGCTATTCTTGAACGTTGGCTACCTGTCATAGTCTTGAAGAAACCTAACCATTACATCCAGGTTTGTCTCTTCTCCTTCTTTCGGTGTAAAAGTCCTTACATTCTGGGCCCTATTACATAAAAATATGGTCTAATACATTACAAGTGTATGGACTTGTAATTTGTAGGTATGTAGATTTCTGTTCCACAAAGGTTTCTACTACACTCCGTGAACAAGTGATTTTCTTTGTTTTGTTCTATAACAGTATTAGTATTAGAGTGTACTTGCATTGTGTTGATATCCCTACAAGTGAAGGAATATTGTTAACTAAAAATACTAGTGCAAGTTTTAATATCTCTGTGCGTTTTCTCAGGTCTGTGTTGCACACACTGTCTCAAAGTTGCACGCTTGCTTCTGGCGCACTTGAATTCTGTTCATGGTCTTGCTATTATGCACCCGTACATGAACAGGGGAACACATAGCGTTCCAATACCTCAAGCTTTAGCTTCAGACTGAGGCTTGTATCCTGCAAGATAAAGGTGAGTCTCCAGATGCCTCTTCTTTTTATTTCTTTCTCGCTTCTTTGTTGAATGACTATATTTTGACCCAGAAAAACATAATCTGCACTGTTTCTTCCTCATTGGGATTGCAGAAGTGTTTGTCCTCACTCTGATCTAAAGTCAACTTGTTTGCTTTTTGCAGACAGATCTTCGAGTATACTTTCCATTTCTATTCTTGATTTTGCAAATAAAATGATGTTGTCTGCAAAACAAAAATTAAAATTGATATTCTCTTGTTATTTACATTTATCCTACAGCTTCCTTTCCAGCTAAATAAGGGCATTCAAATTTAAACCTAACTTTTGTTCTCTGGGTTAGGAAAGAGTGACGAGAGGGGCGGGGCCCATAGTGGTAGTTAAGTGGGGGTGTGTGGAGTTGAGAAAGAATACTTCGTATTCATCTTTCGTTCCATTGACATGGCGCTATGTCTGAGCAAGAGGTTGCAGCATCAGTTGTGCAGACGATCATCATCCATTTTCTAACCAATGAAGGGGTAAAACGGATCGAAATTTTGTCCAGACTTCGGGCACAGTTTGGAAAAGCTATACTTTCACGAACCAGACGTTTGACTGGCACAAGAAGTTCCTCAGAGGTCGTGATACAGTGGAAAAATAAAGTTATGCATATCGTCCACGTAAAGGCGTCACTCAGGCTGTTTGTAACCTTGTGAAATGCGATTAGACCCTAAGTGTGCTCGAAATGCTTCAGAGGTGGGGATAAATTGTGGAAGTACACATACCATTCTTCCTGAAGAACTAAACTTTCTGAAATTATTAGCGAGATGGGCAGAAAAAGTTTTGAAAGGACAGCTGTCAGAGGCTTCTGCATCCGTTTGAGGAAAAGTTGAATAGTTTTTGGACCTGTGAAGAGATGTGCGAACACCACGACGTCCCGAAAACAAGAGAATGAGTATGGTGTGGAGGAACAAAGTTTTACTGTAGGCTACAAATACACTGTATAATTTCAAGTTGAATTCTTCACTTTTTTCCAGAATTTAATTTAAAGTTTTACTTCAGCATAAATCAGCAAAATATCACACATCTGGCCCGGATTTTAACCAGCGTTTATCAATCAAACAGATGAATAGGAGCCAGTACTATCCTAGTTTATACTTTGATTTACAGATTTTTAGCTGAACGAGGAATTTAAGGAAGCTCTGATGAATGTGGATATTCACACAGTATGTTTTATCTCTCACGTTTGAGGCTGGCAACTGCAAGCTATTACAGAGTAATTTAGAGAGCTTTGCACGTCTAATTCTTTCAGAAAGACAAGGCAGCTTCTAAGAATTCCTTGTTGATGGTGTACAGATGTAATTAGTAAACAGCGCAGCAGAAACTTCAAAGCGTGGCCTATGTTGGTACATAGTACTGTTTTCTATCAACATCGGCTGTTGCCTGTCAACACTTAGCTGTACCGATGGTTAGTTTTTCATTCTCATTCAGTCTGGTGGAGAGTCCTGCAAAATTAATGACAGGAGCGTAAGAAAAAGCTATTTTGTTATTACTTTCAAACTTTGAAATTCTTGCGCTGTAGCAGATGAGTAAAATATTCAATGTATATCAGTTTGTTATCACTCAAGATTTCTTGTATCTATGACGGGGTAAGGACAACAGTGACATGAAACCATTCAAAATTTAATTGACCCTAAAACTAAGTTATAAAGAAACGATAATAAAGCAACTTCAGTTAGGTAAAGTTAGGTAAAAGTTGGGAGCGAACGGAATTGTGAAAAATATGCAAATTAACATCAATTAGCCGTTCCCTGTTCCAAACAATTGGTCTGGCTTCAGTTATCAGCAGACATGCTTTATTAAGCTAAATTTATTTGGCTATAATTTCGGTTGCTTTAATATTTGAAAAAATGAAGCTAAACAAGCTAAAGGAACTGTATTTGCATGAAGGGCAAGATCGTAATTTCATAATATCACAAGAACAAACTACAGTAAAATTTCTGCATAGTGCAGATACTTGCGAATAAAATTAAACGTTGAGGCAAATGCAAGGGATATTGTGACTTTTCACTCGCTGGCAAAATTATTAATTGTTCTCAAGAAAATTTTATTAAATTAGACGATTTTAATACGAAAATGTTTTGCGGCGTATCGTTTTGTCCGGGGAGAGCTTTCAATGGCAATAAAATTATGACTAAAACAGAAGAGAGAGAGAGAGAGAGAGTTCAGATTATAAGGCTATTAGGTCTTCTCTTTTGCTCCATCTGTCTAATACACTACATTTCAGTTACAATGTCACAAGAACATAAACAGAAAAAGGACAATACTCAAGCAAATATAAACCTATGTACAACATGAATAAATAATCTGCTATTAACATTATTAATGAAAATCAACGATGAGTAACATTAACGTATTAATAAGGAGAATAAGAATAAGAATAATAGTACAAGAAGTAAAAATGACAACTCATTATTATACCTGCTTAAATCATGAAAGACGAAATAAATGTATTATTAAACATATAGAATGAAAATAATCTAAATAGGAAAACTATAATAATAATAATAATAATAATAATGATGATGATGATAATAATAATAATAATAATAATAATAATGGTAAGATACAATAAACAAACATAAAATCCCTAAGTCTAGGGTTAATCTATTATTTCTAATAACACGAAACAATTGCTTATAAAATGCTCTTAAAGCTTGGCAGTCTGACATCCCTTGGCAGTGCATTCCAGAGAAGACAGTGGTGGCTACGATGAAAGGTAAAGGAATGTTTGCTGCAATAGTAATAATAGTACGTGCCGCTTTTCAGAGCGTATGTTAAGATTATGAGAGGAAGAAAAGAAATGGAGAAGATGGATGGATAAATTTGTTAAGTAATATAAAGACAATGGATATTTATTTCATCTTTCAGACGGTAAGAAGACAGCGTATTGAGGGGGTAGGGTGTTATATGGCCGAACAAAGGCACATCTACGAGCAAGCTGTAAAACTATTCCAGAGTCAGTAAAGAGAATTGTAATTTGACTTATTCTAACGGGAAGAATATTACCTTTGTCTATGCCACTCGTTGGTGTCTCAATACCAATGCCTACTATTTTAAGGGATGAAGACCGAGGCCCAGATTACCCGTCCATCAATGAAAGCCAAGATCCTGGTTGATATTGGTTATTTCATAACAAAATATTATTAGTTCTAGAGTGTACGTAAAACTGTAAGTTATCAACGTAGATGTGCTATTTACTGTGGGTAATAGCATGTAAAATATCCTTGATGTACAAGTGCAAACAGTGAAGGACACAGAACCTACCATGGGGAACTCCTGTATTCATGAACCGCCATGAGGAGGAGAGATTTCCAAAAACAACACACTGCTGCCGTTCGCAAAGATAGAAATTGAACCACTGGACAACACTGTTAGATATTTAACGCCATAAGTTTGGTAAGAAAACGAGTCTGCTTGTACTGAGTCAAAAGTTTTAATTATGACAAGTAGTGCCAGTCTTCTTTCTTTACTTTCACACAAAAGACATTATAACATTTTAGGGTTCTTTCTTTTCGCACTTATTTACAATGACGCTCTTCTTACAGCACCATTCATGTAATTGAATTGTTCTATTTTTTTCTTTCCGAGCAACATTTTCTATACATATCATTTTTAAACATATTGATTTGTTCAATTGTTTTATTCTCGACAAACTGCATTTTTGCCTTGAAAAATCACAGTTTAGTCTTTTTCGAATATATTTTCTCATTTTATTATGGAATATGGGGGCTTAACAATAATCATTATGTGTTTATATTTGGGAAAATAATGTATTCTGATAAAATTTCATTGAAGTGAATATTATGACAGTAAAGTATTCTTGAAGTCAACAATCGGGAGTAAATTCCACGCTCCGCGCATGCATATAACTGCATGTTTTGATTAAGGGAAAGCGTCAGTTCATCGAGAGACGTGAACAGGTTAAGATGCACAACTTCTCTCCCTAGCCATCGCAACAGCGTCCACAGGTAGCATTTGAAATTGTAATAGAAATGGTATAGAGAATATACACAATTCCAACAACAGTGCTTGATACAACTATCAGTTCATTGCATTAATTGTGTTTCTCATTCCTTATGTTTATTTTAATTTAGAATATTAGGAATTTAGGGATTAAAATCAGGAGCGTGTCCCTTGTGTCCAACCTCGTGCGAAGTTAACTGAAAGGAATTAAGTAAAACCAAGGGTTCTACCGGAGGTTGCGACAATATTGAGTGAATATTTTATACTCACATAATCCACAAGGTCCTTTCTGTATACTTGACATTGATACCCTCCTTGGTACCCCATCAATGATGAGAAATTAATTAGAATATATGTAACATTTTATTTCAGCTAGCTGTAAGTGTGTAAAAATGTCACCAAAAGCAGGAATTCTCGCCTGAACAGCAGAGGGACCATTCTGGGAGACAATAGAGTAAATTCTTTCTTTTGTTCATTGGAAAGGGGCTGCTTTTCCTCCAGCAGATATGTTAACAAAGACGAACGCAGTTAACACCAGGGCTACTGTTAAAGGACGTTGAACTCTTAATGTACAGTAGGAATTGAAATAGAACGGTGGACTAATCCCCAAGTTGTTGCGTTCAGATAATCTGACTATCCAATAATATGAGTGTTGCGTGATGTCACCAAGAGCCTATCAGAAGGCATAATTCTGTAATGGCGCGAAATCACCGCATATTCCAATCATGTTTTCAAGCGGGCTTTTTAAGATATATAAGACCGGCCGCCCACGTGAAAACGACTACTACTACCACTTCTCCTTCAACGATTTGGACTGCAACTTCAACACTACGAGGTCCACGTGTCTGCCAAGCGGTCGCTCTTCTGAGGTCCGACGAGAAACAACCTGGTACGCATTTGCTGGTTTACTAAACGACGTCAACTGAAAGATAATAAGGTGTTCTTTCTTATCAACTCATCACCTTTAATTTCCCTCACTCAACCCGGCACTATGAGGTCCCAAAAACCAGCAACATTCTGTAGATCCACAAGAAGAGTTATTGAGTGGTGAGCTGTATCTGCATATAATCATACTCCCATCACCATTCTTCCCGCCACGAATAACTCCTTCAAGTTAATTGCTTAAAATATCATTTATTATATATTCCTTTTATTTAAGTTATGTGAATTATTAGTTACTTTGTTTAGCCATTGTATGAACATTTCATCTAAGAAAAGTAAGCGGGGCTATTCTGCAAGAGGTATAGAAAAGTTTAATATTAATAATGATAGTAAATAACAAAATGCTAGAAGATTCAATTCAGTATCATGACATTATTAAGCGATGCAGAGGATTCATAGCGCATTCCCTACTTCTTGGGCATATGGCGCCTTCATAGACGCGTGGAATATGTAGCGTTTTCTACAAAAATATGGAAAAAGTAGGGAATAGTTTTAGTTTCTTTAACATGTAAAGAAACTAAACACAGTAGTTGCATTCTAAGCGATAATGTGTCTGTAAGGTATCTATAGAGATTTTTGTTTTGTTTTCAGGGCGTGAAACGGCCGACAAATTTTGCTCAGAGGCCTCTTTTTTCAGGCTTGAGGTTCTTTTTCCGTGCCGTAAATGTACGACACGGGACCCACGGCTTTACTTCTCTTCCGAAGGAAGCCATACTTAGGATTTTTATGTCGAAAAAATCCATCGATCCTGGCCGGGTTTGAACCCGCCATCTTGGGTTTAGAAGGCAAGTTACCACTACACCACCAGGACCGACATCTATAGGGAAAAATATGATGTGTTTTTTCTTTCGTATTCTAAAGCTACTCTGCAGTGGTGGTTTATGAAAGAAGTGTTTTTCTTTCAGCGCGTGCAAGAAAGTGGGCACATTAAGTTTGAACCTGAAAGAAAAAGAGCAGATCCTGTGACGCTTCAGTGGCAATAAAAAGGGAGTGATAAAAGCTGGAGTGTTTACAAGCCTGCAAAAGGAATGTGGGATTCCTGGAGTACATTAAAGGATCATCTCAAGCGGCTGAAATGTGGTCACGGGGACATTGCTTTGACCTTTGTTTTTCCTTTTCCAAAGCTTGGTCTAATTTTTACATTGATGAAATTCATGAAATATATTATTCAGATGCACGAACTAAGTTTTGAGCTAATTCAGATGATAGTACAAGGATTTCTGCTATTACAGATAGATTCGAGCGCGTTTGCTACTAGTCCGACGGTCTTGCGTTCGAATCCCTATCAGCTCAAGCTGCTTGGGTAATTTTTTTTTCCTTGCCCCGAAAAGGTGATAGTTTTAAGATACCAAGGGCTTCGGTCATTTACGCCATTATTTCCTACACACTTACATCTATAGTATTCAGTTGACAATCCATTCACATCGCGAGAAGACCAATGCAGCCAAAGTGTAATAAATAATTAAAAACAAAAACAACAAAAAAGATACAATCAACGTACTGTTTCTATGATGAAAGTAACATAAAGTTGGAGCCTATTATCATTACAAATTCTGTAAAAGAACGTTGGCAATCTCTCAGAGAATTTTGATGCCTTCTATAAAAAGTTGAAAGTTAAATGGCGAGGACAAATCACACAAAATTTTAACTATGATGAATTGGAGTATCATCTGTGGCCACAATGTATGCCATCCCGACCTTGGCTCACTTAAGTAAATGAATATCTTTCTTTTTCACAAATTTTCCGTTTTTCCACTTCATCTCATGCATTTGGTTGCCTTTGTTGCAGGATCGAAAGTGTGAGGGGAAGTGGGCTGATGCTATTTGTGATGTTTGCACTTTCAAGAGGAGAGGTTTGCAGTAGAAACGGTTCACGATCGCTGGACTGTTCTGGTAGGTGGCAACAATGTAGGGACCCCGTTCATGTCATGCCTCACCGTGCTCACAAACGGCCAGCCCATGAACGTGGCTGAAATATGGAAAATTCCTCCTCTGTATCTACTAATGCAATCCAGTTCAATCCAATGAACTCGTATGTGGTGAAACCATCTACAATCGGTGCAGAAATCAGCAAGACCTTGATTAACAGCCGGACTTTGATTAGATGAACTGGGATATCCTATTATTATATCACAAGTATTTTGAAACTAGAGTTACATTTTTATTGTCGCTTGAACTTGAATAAAATGGGGGGAAACCCAAGACAATCAATTGCAAGATAAAAATACGCATTATTTTGGATAATATTACATAATAATACATTTAATAATATTTCGAACTACTTCCCAATCTGCCTACATTCTGTTCTTTTTGTGTACCTTTTTGAAACCATTTATTATTAAAACATAATCAATGCTATACATTTAAATGCTTGAATTGGTAGCATTGTTCTGTACAAATTAAAAAAACAACAAAAAAAACAGCCCAGGTTGCCGGTTAACGATAGAAAATAAAAAAATATCATAACTACGTCCCGTTAAAACGTAAGCATAACAATTTAGGGGTGTCATTTGAAAGGTCATGGGAGTGAGGGATGAAATGTAAAACTTAATCAATATCGTTTTAATCTTTCCTCTATGTCTAAATTGGTGTGCTTTAGTTTAAATGAAATTTGTATTAATTAAATTGGAAGTTTTTCAAACTGGGAAGTTTTGAAATAAAAGCCTTGTTAGCTGATTTAATGGTGTTTTTATGAACACTTTTTTACGTAATTAGCGAAAAAAGCTAAATTTAAGTAAGAAAGAAAGGTATAATTTTTAAAATATTATGGTACATATTTAGATTAAAATTTAAAACTTTTGTTTTTATAAAATAATGCACAATATTTTCAAACTTTTTGTTAAATTAGTTGTTACTTTCTAAAAAATAGTTTTAAACCTTTCAAGTTTTTATGCTTAGATATAATGCGGCATTATATGGAGAAGTGCATTTATTAAAAATTCAATTAAAAGCAACATTAGAAAAAAAAGTTTACATTTATAGAAGAAATAGAACTTCAATACCCTCCAGGCTAACAGTCCTCCATCTCTTTCTCTTGGTTTATTTATTTAATTGTTTTGAACAAATAGAGCAAATATTTGCAATATATTGTACTTACTGAGTGAACGATTTAGAACAGAGTAAAAAAATGTGACATAATTAAAAAAACAACTAAAATAGAATAGAATAGCTTTAAAACAGAGTTATATTAAAATAACTGCGAAAATAAAAATACTAAAATTACATTTTGACTCTCCTCAACGCTAGTATTTTAATCTAACTGCAGCATCCTATACCAATCTACTTTTATACCTGTTCCAATATCACCAGGCGGGTTGACGACGTTGTATTAGATAATAAGATTTTGTATATTTCCTCTTCCATAACGTCACCAAACATAATTTTAACATTTCCCCTTCTTCTTCTTCTTCTTCTTCTTCTTCTTCTTTTTGTGGCTGAACAAATTAGATGTACTATGTATTTAGGTACTTCATAAGACACACATAGCACATTGTCAGAAAGAGATGGTATACATTTATTAACGATGAATTCAAAAGGCTTTCTTGATTTTTAAGCTTCCTTTATGGTTGTATTTTAAGTGAATCTGGCCCTACTGATGGATTTTACATAACATTTTCGCATATAAAGCACTCTGCATTATCGTTACATTCATTTATGCGCCAATAAAGTCGCAACACGGAGACTTCCTTGAATGCTGAAAATCGTTATTTCTTCTCTCACCACTTGAACAACCACTACTGCCATTACTGTTGGCTAAATTATAACTTGAATTTTCCGAATCAAACATTTGTTCATCATATACGGTAATGAAGTGCTATGAATTGCAATAACATGATTATGAAGATTGCAATCACTTAGTATACATTACCACCACTACCGAGGTCGTTAAGGCGCGAACTATTGAGCGGGAGATCTGAGGTTCGAATCCCACCAGGACCGTCCTCCCTGACTGATGTTTTTTCCAAGTTTTCCTCAGTCCTCATAAATGGCAAATGCCGGGAGGTACCCTAAACTTAGGCCTGGAACGTTTCCTCCCTTAAAAATAAATCCTTTCCCAATATATCATTTCATCTCATGTATAACCAGTGTTCTTCGCCTGTGGTGCCTCTATAGCGTTAAACACTATTCATTCATACACCGAGTAGAGGACCGGGCAGTGTAATACATACAGAGGCAGTCAATACAGCTGAAAGATATAAAGTTCAGTGAAAGAAATATGTCGCCATTAAGATACTATATGAATGAGTCTCATTAAATCAGTGTTAAAGTTACGACAGTCAGATTATTCTTATAGTAAAGGACATACACCGAAGTGATCAGTGTTATAAGAAAGTGTTACAGTCACGCGTGAATTTGTTACGGAGGAGTGCAGTTGAAGTTAAAATTAAAGTTCCGTGAATAATATATTTAAATCTTCGAGTGGTGAACTTTAGTCTAAGGGCAACTATATAGTAAATACGAAAACCAATACAATAACCACACGACAGACGCACAGCACGTTCCAAAATACTTCAGTTCAAATCAATTAAAAATGCAACTGGAGCCGAAATTGTACCATTCCAGTGAAGAATCCCTTTCCTTCCCTAATGACTTCAGGTTATTATAAACAGTCCAAATTCCCCTGAAATCCCCTATCCTCTGCTTTGGAACCAGAGAAATAGGAAACATCGAACTCCAGATTTCAAAATCCGAGGCAATGCAAGAAGATCATTTAATCATCTAATTAATTATTCAGCATAATCCAAAATTAAAGTCAATCAAATTAAATTCTCAGTAAAATCTAAAAATCTAATTAAACCCCCCCCCCATAGATAGCCATTTTAACTATAACATATGATGATAGATTAAATGCATAGGGAAAATGACCCCCCTTACCACAACTTTTGGTACGAAATATATATCTAATATACATTACATTTTTATCATTAACTTCAAAAGTTGCAGGGTGTATATTATTTATTCACTTCTCCTCTAATGGCTATTCTTTAGGAAATTGAAATATGGTAATATGCGATGTACTACCATAATTACAAGTACAACGGGTCACACAAGAGCAACCCATGTTGTACTATTTTTTTTTTTTGTATTACACAAGTTCCTGTGTAATTTCATTACATCAGTATTAACTTAATAAATAAATAAAAGAACTCACACGCTACTGTTGATTTACTTCCAACTATAAGCACTATAATAAACCACGTAACTACACCGAACCAAATAAACAATCCTATGAGCTTAATAGCAGCAACATTCCTGAATCTCGATGGGCGCCATTTTGTGTACTATTGAATCTACATTATGGTCTGAGAATTGAAGTCAGTCTTGTACAGTCCGTTTCAACAACTTTGTGATATAGGCGCAAATTTATGTAGGATCCACTGAATTCATGTCCCTATACTGTTTTACAAACCATTTACAGAAAAAAGTTGATTTTTTGACTAGTGTTATTGCATTGTGTTATAAACTGAATGATTGTACTAGAGCTACTTTAGAAGAATACCCATAAAATAAAATTGATAAATTAAACTGCTCGAAGGTACATACTTTTTGGTTTCGCAACTAAGTACAATAAATGTCAAGCACTTGCCAGAATGTGTGCACCTAGAGCATGTAATACCAATATCATGCCAGAGTATGAAACATGAAGTTTGCAGCCTTATTTTTCTCATTGCTCAAAGCTGTCGACCTACACACGGTTGTCCTCTACTGCATTATTTTAATCTTTTGACCTTTGTTGTTTCCAACTTCCACCCTGTTCAACTATACACTTTCAGGTTCATTCAAATGAGACAAAATTGCTTACGGGGAGTGGAAGTTCAATTAATGTGAAAATGTATCCTGCAGACAAAATGCATTCCCATTACAGAACATCCAACTGACACTCGGTATCACCGAATTCAGAGTAGAGGTTTCACTACATTACCATTGAATGTCTTGTGCATTACATATTTCTTACCTGGTTCCCGTTTATAATGTGTATATTGTAATTATAAAAGAGGAAATGCTACAAAAATATAAACTCCATAATCTCTAAGACTAACTGGGGGTTTTCCTTACGCGTTATTATTCACATGAGTGATATAATATGCACTATAATGACTACTAAATTTGTTATAAGTGGTGTTGAAAGTGTTGTCCATCTGCATTCAGGCATTCCTGGCATTTCAGATGAATTTTCCATTCACACGCAAAAGTTCTGTTCTTATATTGTCCTTAAGTTCGTCTATGGTGTGAGGATTGTTCCTATTTAAATGAAACCATGCCTCATCTGAGGAAAGTATTAAATGTGGGTGAACAATACTGTCAACATATTTTGTAAAACCCAGTTACGAAATTTACTCGTTTTTCGTCGTCACGAGGTTGTAATTCATAAACTATAATCACTTTGTATGGTTTAAATTTTAAAAGTGTAGTAGGGCTTTTGAAACAACCACTTACTATGCCACACGTCTTAAAGGCATCTTTGGAGAGCGTTCCAATGATGCAACAATTTCGTAAATTTCTTCCTCCGTTAGAACATTTCTTTTTCGCTTCTTAGGTTTAGTGATGCCGTTGGCTTAAACTTATTAACCAGACGTCTCTACCTGGGACTGGAATACCAGGAAATTTCCCCAGAAATTATCTACATACCTGTCTACGCGATTCGGTTTTTACGTTTGTATTGTATATAAACATTCTTTATTCAAGCGTGAAATTTTCAGTGGGCATTTTAGTGGATTAATAAGAACAATCTATTGTAATTCTCACACAACACCGATGTCTTGAATAAACATTCACTTTGAGATGCATAATGAACAAACTAGTCTTTACAGTTCGAACAGAAAGCAGTAACTAACACAGTGTAACTGATAGGGTCATTCACCGCTAGCGCGTTACTGGAATAATACCGAGGTCACTGCAATGCAAGCAAACTATGCATATATGCGATCTATGTCGTGGTTATAAATGGAACAGCAGTTTAATACACCTGAGGAAGAAGACTGCTTGGGAACATCCTCATTATCCTCCAAAATAGCGGACAATTCTTGCAACCTGCGTCCAAAGTTGACAAGAGTTACAGTTTATGATAAACTGTACATTTTGTCGCTCGCTGAACTGACATATGTAACTAATGCCGGATCTCACTTCGGGAAAGAAAGACCCTTTCTGGAGCTGAATTTGTTCCACTGTGATTTATCCTTTGTCCTACTGAGGAACGTGACTAGAATGGTAACCGCCAGATGTCGAATTTACCCAGTCGTGAAGAAACTCTGAGAAAGTTGATTATGGCAAAAACATTCCTCTGCTATGTCTTGATTAAAAATAAAATGTTTGCTCCCCAGCTCGCGCACAAACGCACTAGGGTTTTCCTAAGATATTTTCAAACTCCTATGCGTAAAATATGCTAAACATTAACATTCAAACATTAAAAAAAGTAATTGTAACTTTATGTCAAAATAATAATTTTAGAGAGTATAAACAGATAATATTTCACACACAAATTACCGCTATTAAAGGCAATTAAACCATTCAACATCATATTTTATTTGCACTGCTTTGTAGAATTCATATTTTATTTTCGCAATGATTCTTGATAGCGTTGCCAAAGTATTTATATATTCTTAAAAAAAATTGTAGAAGTCCTAACTTTACTTTTATTGTATTAATACCCCTGAGAGTAGAACTAAACAAAAAGGTAAAATTAAGAAGAAATACAAAGTGAAGTATGGACATAAAAATACATATAATAGGACTGAAGTTAGAACTAAGCAAGGGAAACGTTCCTAAATTATAATTACTAATAATTAGACAATTTATGCAAAGTATTTCTCCGTATGTAATAGTCAGTGGCATGCAGCGATCCTTCAGAATACTTCAACAGTACATGATAAATTTGCATTTAAAATGCTAATTTTAAAGCTACAACTAAACAGATTTTAGGCTGTATAAAATAAATTATCCTCAAACTCACATATAACAGTTGCTTTAACCAACATCAGCAGATATTAATTTCCTTTCTTCTTTTTACAGAACTAAATATGGCCTTAAAGGACTGTTCCCTTTTTGAACTTTTCTAGTGGGCGTTTCATTCTCCTTAAAGTCGAAAATCATAGTTTTATTGAAGACTTACTAAAATGGATTGTATGCAATAATGATATCATTAGAGTGATTTGTTGCAAACTTGTTTTTAACATCGATTTAGCGTTCTATAGTTTTACCAGAGCTCACAAATACTTTTATTGTGTAACTCCTCTAGACCTAGTAATGGCTGTTATTCCCTTCGCGGGACCGTTCCATATGCAGTTGACCGAGTTCTGCAGTGAACCTGTTCTTGTGTGTGTGTGGCAATGTGTTAAGCAATTCATTGGACGGCATAACACAATGTATTAATTATTTTAATATGGCTCAATTCAGCTATTCTATTCCGCAATGAGTATTTATGTGCGATTCGTACGTGGTACAGAGATACATTTTATGAAACGGGAAATATTCTGGATATAAAAGCGTACATAGCCACGCACAGTACTCACGGAAAAAAAAAAAGACGTTAGATAACATTCAGTATGCTCTGGAATATTCCCCTAAATAATCACTTCGATGTTTTTCTCAGAAGAATGGAATTTCCTATTCCTCTGTTCGAACGGATACAAAGCAACTGAAGTTTAAAAATCCCTATAAAGCGACTGTAATTAAAGAACTTAAACCGGGTGATCCTGCATTCACGAGTAGAATTTACGAATGGGTATTGAATAGAGTGTATTGAGGGGAAATTGACTCTAATCTAATTTTCTATAAGACGAATATTGTCCCACCTAAATGGGTATGTTAATTCATAACTTGCTTCACGAGGAACCCCTACATGATCAAAAGATAGGAGTGTGAGAATCATATTCCTATTATTTCTGAGAAACAGTTATTCCAGAATATTTTGCAACAATTTTTACATGAATTAACAGTGAGGAAACGTAGGTTCAAGACTTTCCAACAATTCTGCAACGTCCCATATTTCTTTGCATGCAGCTCATGAAATATTCGACGATAGAACCATCACTTGGTCCCCCGATTTAACGCCCTGCGATTTTTATCTTTGGAAGCATTAAAGAAAAACACCAATAGTTTATTTAACAAGACATTAAAGAAGAAGGGGCTAAACAAATAAGAATGCAAAGGGAGGAGCAGGATTCAAGTGTTAAATTGAAATTTAAGTTATATTTCTCTTTTAGCTCTGTTTCAGTAATTTTATACAGTATAAATTTACTACCGTTGGGGCAATTTATTCCAAAGCTTTTGTTTAAAGCATATTCGCTAAAGAGAATATTATAGAAAGCATTTGTGACCAACACAACTCCTCTTGCGAATAAACATTTCCTCATTACTTTCCAGGAAGAGGACGTATTTCTTTGCGATGTCAGCGAGAGAGACGAAAAACGAGAACATGATAAAGAACATAATAGCTTATGAAGGAAAAATGCTCATAAATGAAAAGCTAGCGGATGTGTTTCATATTTATCCCGAAGCTATTTTCATCTGAAGCGAATGAATGAAAGACATCCTGAATACAGTCGTATTTTCTCAGAAATGGACTTGTTGACAGAATGGATCAAATATTACAAATCAGGGTCGCGGCGTTTAAATACCTTTTTCCTTCGTTTCTCAAGCCTATTGTTAAATCCAATGTAACCCATACTCTCTCAGGCAGATTTTTAGTTCTTATCTGTGCTTCTGGAAATATTTAAAAAAATAATAATAATAATAATAATAATAATAATAATAATAATAATTATTATTATTATTATTATTATTATTATTTCCAGTAACCTAGATCTTTTCTGATGTGCTTTTTCACAGTTTTAACTCTTATAATGTTATGCCGTATTATTTTATTATATTAATTAACAGCCATTTTGTGTTCTATATCAAAATTGTAGGCCGATTCGGTGGCGTTGAATCGAAATGCATACTTAAATTAAACAGATTTCATTACTAACTTAAAAGGGACTAATATGGTGAAGAAATTTATGATTTTGATCCAAACAACATTTATAGGACGATGCCCCCAGTTCTCTCTCTAATTTTGAAGTATTCAGAAAGAGTCCAACATACCTCTATCAGCAATTTACTTTCCTACACTTTCCACCAACTTTCAGCAATTTGTTTTCCTTTTGTTTTTTTAAACTTCTTGGATTGCTCGTCATTAAAATTAAGAAAACAACAATTTGATCACTTTGGGTAGCTATATTTTCATTGTATGACACTGTTGTGTATTTTGAACTCAATTTACCACAGGGATGCAAAATGTAAGTGACATGCATTTTAATAAACTATCACGTTTTTCTAAATTTTCCTGCACTTTTAATTTAATTTAATTTAATTTTAATATAATATCATAGAATAAGTACTTTGTTTACAGCTATCACATTTTTAACATCCCGTTTGGGTATACAAGAAATCATACATTGATATAGAGCTCTCAGTTCAACTCAAGAGCTATTTCCCGTTTCAAATATCGGCCGCCGCTCCTATATAGTTTTATCTTATACACCCGGTTACCACGGCTTTCTAAAGTCAAGTAGGTATCACAAAGTAGCTGCACGGAGTATTTCTGCTTCAAACTAATGCATTGTTAATATGCATGAAGGCTGAGTGAGCATTTTCCCCTTCTAACTGAAATAATAATATTTGGATACGTCAGCAAGTCATCTAGGTTTACTAATTTCGTACGCTCGCAATGTTACTAGAGTGAAATGAGGAAAAGCTGCCTAGAATTAACTAAAGATTGGCAATTAACTTCAGAAGCGAGGCATAAATGATAATTAATTTGGAGGTCTCGGGTTCGATCTCCGTTACGGCCAACTCAACCTATAACTGGACTGTTACTGCTGCCACCGCCACAACCACCACCACCACTACTACATTTCCCTCGTTTTTCATAGAACTGAAGGCAAATACACAACGATTCAAAGAACCAGCATGCGGTCCGTGTTTTTCCACTGGCGCGTTTACACACGTTTCCCGCCGTTGACTGCAACGTTCTGGCTGTCAGTGTGGATCTGAATAAGGCTAATTTCAGTTGTCACGAATAGTATATATAAATAAATATATTTTTCTGTGTTTCATCGCGGCTAATTGAAAAAGTGTTTCAGAATGATATCGTTTATTAGTAGGGATTTGTAATCTCTCCCGCAACTTTCATCTCTGGGGTAAATTAAAAAATAAGCTATACAAGACAAACTCTTATAACCTGGAAGAATTGAAACATAATATCTGCCAGGAAATAGCCAAACGTGAACTACAGCGAGTGATGGATAATTGTTTAATGAAATTGTTTATATGAAACACTTAAATATTCACAGAATTTTCATTATATTTCGGAAAACTTGTATTCTTCAAAGACTGTTTGAAATATAGCCAGTATTTCGTGAATATTTGAATGTTTAACTATTTCTGGTTAGATTGTTCCAAGAGTTACTTTATTTTTTGAACTCTGAGGTAGTTTAGTGGCGATGAAAATAAATATCAAATTATTTAAAGCAAACCTACGCTTCAAAAAACTTATTAAACGTTTAGAAAACTAGTTTTTACTTTTAATATTTTCATCTTAAAATAAAGTTAATTTTATTCCTATATACTTATGTTTTATAAAGAGTTGGTATTTCATTCTATAATAAATTGATTGCTTTTTTTATTTCCTAACAAAAAACCCTTTTTCCTAAAAAAAAAAAAAAAAAATCTAGACCCGATGGTTTAAAATCTTGGTAGTTTTGAATCCTCACGCTTTTTCAGAAGTTTTGGAGATTTAAGAATCAAATTGAACCTATTATAACTAACAGTTATCGCTGAAGTTATCAATTGCTACCTATTATGACAAATGTGAATATTATTTTCCTCTGTTTAGCCCTCAGTACTACCAGATTGATTGATTTTTTTTAATGGTGTTTAACGCCCGTTTTTACTACTGAGGCACCACATGCCATGGACACTGACACATGAGATAAAATGATACACTGGGAAAGGAGTAATTTTTTTTAAAGGAAACGTTCTAGGCCTAGTATTACGGTACTTCCCCTGCATTATAAACTTTATTATTTTAACAATGAATAAACTACTTCAAGTACTACTGTTTAGTTAACTTGAAAGGTTGTTCAGAGTTGAAGAAGGTTCAAAGGCTGCGAATAAATTAGTTTTCTTCTTGGCTTATAAATGCACGTTCTTTCCTGGCCAAAATATATAATAAAGGAATAAATATAACACAATAAAGATTAAATCTAATAATAATACAACACAACCAAGAATTTTAATTATGAAGTATTTCAAAACTACATTCTACCCGAGTCACTGAGTGTACATGATAAGAACTTGAGGCATAGCAATTTGGAATTAAGAGCCGAAACATGTACACAAATCAACTCACCGGGATCTCCTTTCTGCGCTTCGAGGAAAAAGAAAACAGCACATCGCTCAGCATGGATAAAACAGTTATTAACATTCGATGAGCAAAAAAGGCCTATTTGGTGTACCATTCTGACGTGGCCAGGTAAGAAAAGAAATATAGGAAAGGGAGGGGCTTGAGTATATCAGAAAGCAAAGGAATGCACGCCAGAATGGCACACATTCCATTTCAGGTTTAATCAATGTCTATCGCTTGGGATGCCTCAATAGTAAAAACGGGGATAAAAATACTGGGCGTTAGTAGCTAAGCGCTCGATCCTGTATTATATTTTTATTTTAATTTTTAATTTGTTGGATTTCTCGTTCTCAGTTACAATTTACCACTAGTTCACACCGTTACGAATGGCAATAATAAAGACAGAATCTGCTGTCTGTAATTGACACATCTGGGAATAGATGGCAAACTAGAACTTTTCCAATTTCCGATTCCAGAATGTATAGGAAACTAAAGATTTAATCAATGAACCTGATAAGAGCAGAAGTCATAAGTAAATGATTTGACCCAATTTGCACCTCCCACTAAAGAAAGCAGGGATTCAGGGACATGTACACATATACTTGAGATACAGCAGAGCTAAAGTTCAGTTGAAACACACAATTCTTTAAAACAGCTAATTAAGAAGTGCATTTTTTATCCCGCACATAATCAACAAGTCCTGAATTAAGTTTTATATTTTTCGTCTGGTTTTCCTGTTTCAAGGGTTAAAAATATTTGCAAAATAAATGTGTTTAGGTATCACTGCTGCTGTAAAAACTTTATGTGCACTGCATTTCTTACACTAGACCCCGGAAGACTATAAAAGAGTTGTACTCTTGGACGTAAAGCTGAGGCTGAGAATAGATGATGACGAGAGGCAAACTACTTTAACTCCGATTCATTTCCTCCATTACCTTAACGCGCATGTGCCATATTCTACCCAAGCGTTGTTTCCGTTGCCAGGTTACGGAAGAACAGATGAGCATTGACTGATTGCGTTTTGTTCCATGAATGGTCGCACGACCTCGATCGCGAAAAGCAAACTTCAATCCCTTTATTTACCTCGGCAGATGAAAATAAGGATGGCAAACCTGGCGCGTGTCACAAACAACGCTGAAAGCTACAATGCCACAGAATAACCACCGTCATTCTGATTAGTTGGAAATAAATCACCAAATAGACTTTTACACTACAGAATGCACATTTATTTTAATTTTTTTGTTTACCCATATGAAATGAATTAAATTGTGCTTTATTAATACAGGTATTACCTTTAGCAGTGCGAATTACTTCTACCAGCCGTGTTATTGATTATTTCAGTGTTTTAATGGGGAATTAATAAGCCGAGGTGTATGCATTTGATAAAATGCGGATTCATTATATTAATGATTTTTTAGCTTAAACAGCGAAAATAAATATATAAATAATCATCTTATTTAATTAAATAAAAAAGGAATTATTTCAGTTTTTCCTAATTTGAAATAATGCTATTACAAATCCTCTGAAAGAGACAATACTAAAGGAAACAAAACACTTTTTTTCAAGGGATTGCGATGTGAATATAAGTCCTAATTCCCTATTAATTAAAAGTCAAAAAGTAACTCGTGATTATTTGCGCAAGTACACATTTAGAAGCATTCAGGAAAAGGCAGGAATTGACTACTTATAGATACAAGTGAAATAATCAGAATTTTCTGAAAACACCATTAAATGTGTTTTATTTTCATTTAACATATGCAATGCATCATTTTAAATCATCATTATGTATTATACAGTGTTTTAAAATGAACTGGGTTTTGAAGTGCATCAGCATACATTATTTGAACATTTAATTATAACTTAATCTGTTGTGCACTGTGAGGCATGAATATTTGCAGTATACTTTTTCTTTGTGTGTAATATAAAATATATTATCAGCAGAACATGATTATTTTTAATATTATAACTGTAAAGCACAACATAATGCTATCCTAGAAAAACAAACTGTAATAATATGCTAAAGTCTTACAGCAATTATTAGTTTCTTATATAATTAAAGCACAAAACAATAATTATAGCAGTCTAATGAAGGAACATTGTTCTGACTAAAAATCTTGTTGAAAAGTAGCTTCTTCCTTTTTAGTAATATTTAAATATCATCTAATTTGTTAGTGTTGAGGGCATATCACCTTGTGAATAGGCTAAGATATTCAAAACACTGTGTGCACTATTAAGCAAGGAAATGAGTAATCATTTACTAATTTTCATTAAAAAAAAGGTATTAAAATGCATTGCAAATAATTGTCAACCTAGCTTAACACGTTCTCAAAGCCTCAAGGTCCTATGACACTTGGAACTTCATTTATTTACGCTGCGCTCTTTAAATATTTGTGAAGAAATCTTTTAATTATCATGTAAAGTTTAAAATTTAGTTTTCCCCAAAATTACTGTACACACGCTTCAGAACGTTCAAAAACTTCTCTTCTAGATTGTATGATATGAGCTTGAAATGTTTCCTGAATGTTTTGCATACTATAATTAATGGTACTGAGTAGCCAGTTATTGTATTTTTAAACAATTATTAAAACAAAAAATTGATGACCAGCACCAAAAAGAAAAAGTCAGTGTTGGATACATGCATTACTTCCCTTCTCTTAAAGTAAATAAATAAATAAAAAACATAAATCTGTGTCCGTCATGAAAACATTCAAACATGTATAAACAACGCAACATTTAAAAAAAAAAAGTAAACTTTTCAAACAACAAATTTAATAACTGAAAACAATTTATTTTACGACAGTAAAAAATCGGCATATTACCATGCATGTTATAAAGAAAAAATGCATGGGAGGAAAATGCCCTGATGAAACATTATAGAAATTATATTAAATAAATCTTTCCATTACTCACTTAGTAATATGCGCAAGCATAAATTTAGTACGTCGCTCACCTTAGTTTTTAATACTTTCCTCTCCTTACGAATTTTACATTTAATTGATGAAAATATAGAACTATTAGAACTATTGGAAAGATTTCACTAAAACGGAGTATCTATACTCTTCATCCGTATTTACTTACGCATTGGACGTGGACTATATTACGGGTCATATAAATTACACAACTTGAAACAAATCAAATATTACATAAAGGAATATAAAGAGAAAAAAACCAAACGCCAATTTGATAATAGAAGTTCACTAACGAATATCTATTAATTTTTTTGATCACTATTGCTTTTTAATCTTTGATGTAGAAACGGGCAAACGTCTACACAGATTCTTGAAGATGTATGTAGAGTATGGTTGCTGGCCTTTTATGCACCAAAAGCTCAAAGAACTCAATTTACCTAGACGACTTTTAAGTGTAAATTTCAGTTTTCTCGCAGGCTATGCAGACTTGAGGACAACAAAATATAAAACAAAAATAAACATTTTAATATTTTTGTAGTAATTATATTTTATATTGTTCTCAAGGGGTTTTGAACATGTCATAAACAGCTTTGCATCAAATACAAATGTGTTTTTCCCATATGCTTTTACTGGATGTAACAAACTATTTGCACTCCAAGTACTATTATTATTATTATTATTATTATTATTATTATTATTATCATTATTATTATTATTTTGAATGCTTACTGCTCTGGTTCTTTGATGATTACTCCTTTTTTGCTTATTTCTTTAAATATTTCTAATATTTTATGTAAACTAAACAGACCTTTAATAAACCGTAATTATTTCCTGGTAGTAAAACAAATAATAGAGAAATGTAATACTTTTCCCTTATACAAGCCTTATACAAACGTTCTATCTTAAGTCAAGGTGTATGGAAGCTACTATGAAAAACCCATTTGTTTACCCAAAAGGAAATAACTGAACGTCAGTTCTTTTTATTAATACATAATACATAATTTAGATTTAATCCCTACATTTTCCCGATCGCTTTATTTTATCTCTGGTTCTTGTTATGATCATTTGCCTTTACTTCCCAGTAGAGTCATGCCGTGGTTACAAGTTAAGCGAAACAGTATTAGAGGTGCTGTTAGTATACAACCAACGAACGAACGGACGGACGGTGTAGACATGCCATGTTTTGATGCGCAACACTCAGTAATGTCAGTTTGAATGTATGTCAATAATGTACTGTTTAATATGGTTGGCTTTATGGGGGTGGGTTTGTAGCTGCGCGCTGCATGTCGGCAAAATTTAATGTGAGTAACAGCACGGTAGCCTATTTACTGTCCTTTACTCGGCATCGATGATTTAGCTTTCGTTCTCTGCCAGTACAAATGTCCACTAAAGACCACAGCAGCCTTTATTATCCATAGGCAGTAAATTTCTTTAAGTAATTCTATTCTTTTTAATTGAATTTTCGCTAATACACCATGTATTAATCGAATGCCATTTTTCTTTGACATACCATCATCTCTCAGTGATTATATTTGAACGTAATGGAATGCAGCCCATATGTACCATTAATTTGGTAGGGGAGATTTCTTAAAACAGTGCACCTTTTTACTACAGATTACTATTATTGTTTCACTGTTTGTATCGTTAGCAATGAGCAACTTCCTTTAAAGCTGTTCAAAGATTTACTTCTCTGATATAAAGCATTATGCAGTAAATTATGGACTAAAGGAGTTTCAGGAAAAATGATAAAGGCATTAAAATGTGTAATAACGTGGAGAGGAATGGAGCAAGACTGTATCCTGTCCCCCTCCATTTCCATTTGCCGGAGAAAATGTGTGTTGCAGAATCTGATGCCCCGAATATAGGAGGCATACCAGCAATCCCTTATGCGGGTGATCAAACATTGATATCCACATCAATTGATGGTCTGCAAAGGGAACTAAACTGCTTAGAGGTGTATTGGCAGTAATAGAGAATGGCAGTCAATGAGGAGAAAATTAAAACAACGACGTTCAAGAACGGTGTAGTATACAGCAGGAAAGAGAGGTGGGAGTATGCAGGTCAGTCATTAGAAAATTGAAGAAATTCACATACTTAGGGGTCACGCCAGCTATGAACGGGAGCTAGGCAAAATACATAGGCACTCAACGACCGACAAAATTTGTGACAAAAATTCATGATGCCGTGCTCAATATTTGCTAATTGAAGGTTTTAGAGTTGGCTAACATTGAAAAGACCTCAACAGTCCTTTTCTATTACATTTTACACGTAGTTTCGGGTATGAGAAAGCTTTCCATTCAATGGGTTCCATTTTTGATAACAATGGACCAAAATCGCATTCAAATGAACATTTTGCAAGAATGTTTAGATTTATTCAAAAGCAATTCCAGCAAGTTTCTCCGATATTTATATAACAGATGAAACACGATTCATTCACTACACGTCAGTGACGAAGGATCAGTCCATATAGTGGGTTGCAACAGGTGAAAGTGCACCAAAGAAAGCAAAAACGGTTTCATCTACAGGAAAAGTCATGGCTACGGTTTTCTGGGATTCTCATGCTCGAAGACTACTTCCAGAAGGACTAAACCATTAACCGGGGTATATTACGCTTCACTACTGGACCAACTAAAGAATGTTATTTGGCTAAACCTCCACACCTTGCGAAAAAGAAAACTCTCTTTCATCACGATAATGAGCCTTCACACACATCTGGGATTGTTGCTGCAAAATTGCATGACCTTCGCTTCTAAGTGCTTCCGCATCCGTCATATTCGCCGGATTTGACTCTCAGCGATTACTTTTTGTTCCCAAACCTGAAGAAATGGCAGATTCACATCAAATGATGAGGTTGAAGTTGAGATAAACGCTTATTTTTCACATTTGGAAAAACCTTATTTTACTGATGGTATTAAAAAGTATAAAATTGTGGGTTAAAGGGAACTATGTTGAAAAGTAAACAAAAAATCCCTTAATGTTGCGTTTTCTTTTAATTTTTAAACTTTTTGCAGGTCTTCATATTTTTCGAGTTGTGACCCAACATTAAAATGGCTAACTTGTGATATAATAATATAGCTTATTTTTATTATGTATCTTATATCTTAGAATATTTACCTACAAACTTTCGGCTTTTTAACTTAGCTTTCTATGTTGAGTTATCTTGCGCAAATTCTGAATGTGGAAGTTTTTAGAGAATGTTTTCTTTAACTCACAAATTATGATGGTTTGTGGCCACGGTGATATAAATAGATAAACGAATATTGTTTTAAATTTTGTAAAGCATGAGAAACAATGAATTAATACACTTTTATATTTAGATTGTATAAAATGAAATGCTTTTCATATACATGCAAAATACACACACTTATAAGGCCTCCGTTTAGAGATCTAAAATTATGAATTTATTGAACATATTTTAGCACCAAATCTTGATTAAAATTTCTGTTTCTAATTATGCAAAGTAAATTAATGTGTTAATTAAATTTTATTTATAACACTGACAACACTTTTCGACAAATGTAAACACATTTTGGAAATGGGTTGATGAATTGGTCTTCCTCCTTAAATAACAGCAACCACTCTTCTAACCTACTGATCCATGGCACACCTGATACTGTTCTAAAGGCCATAAATCTTCATTTCCTTCTCTCAGCTTGTCCAACGGCTCTCTACGGACACTGTAATCATGGTCTTTAAATATATGTTGCGTTTTTAAAGGCGAACAATGGAATAGGATATATATCTTAACATATTTCGTGTGTTGTTTAGCACGCTAACAAACTTCCTAAATAAGAATTTGCATCTATGGTAGATCTTCCTTAAGTAGTCCTTTTTTATAGAGAGAGTGGTGTTTAGAGAAATATACATGAGAGTTTCAAACCTCTAAACTGGCGTAGTTTGTTGTTATATTATTATTATTATTATTATTATTATTATTATTATTATTATTATTGCTATCCAATTTGCAGGATGTCTACAAATAATTGGAGCAGTTTCATGATCATTTTACAGGCTTATTATTAGAGATATAGTGTACAAATTTGATGTCATAAAAAAAAGTACAACTCAAAGCTTTGTTTGAATTCTCCGGTAAGCATCTGTTTCCGTACATAGTTCATACAGAGCGCTACAGATATAAAGACGACAAACAGGATTGAGTGTATTCCGTCTGGAATTTCAATCCAAGCCAAGCTGTCGCATCGGTTCAGCAACATTTGAGAAAGAAGAACCATGCCAGCTTGAAGCACGTTCATCCAATTGTTTTCTGCATGGTGTCCATTTTATTCATTGAAGAGTCCATTACAGGGGAAGTTTTTCTGAATATGTTTAAAAATAGGCTCAGTCAACAGTTGGAGATCGACAGTATTGTCTTCATCTTCCATAAGTTTGAGCTTCACTTCGTTTGTCTTGAACTGGGGAATCGAAGGATCGGTCGTATTGGGAATAATTGTTGCGCAGTGCTGTCATGCTCTCGCATCTTAAACCTTTGTGATTTCGTTTTATGGGGATATGTGAAAGACTGTGTGCCACCATTATCGGCCCATATGCAGAACCTGAGAACTCGCATGATCAATGCTTTTATTGAACATGCTTCATCGAGTGTGGGGTGAACTTGATTAGGCAGAGTCACTAGAGGGACATATATTCAGTTCAACGGAAACTTGGTAAGTTTTATATGTACTGTTCGGTTTTGTGATCATACTGTTTAATGGTAAAACCACGGGACTGCTTCAGTCTTTTTTAGACACACTGTACCTTGTCTAGAATGTACTATGAACTATTTCTAATAAAACAAATTAAAATTATACATGGGTAGCTTAAAAGCAATTGCTGCATTAAGTAATTTTTGTATCAGTCTATGGTTATAACGGAAAATGCTGATTAGTGCTAGATTTCATAATGTTTGATCCCGTATTACCCACATACCGGCTGTAACAATAAGGTATGGCCAAACTTTCGGGTCACATTCCTCACACATGTAAGAAGAAAATTTGTTATATGGAAATGCATATGAGTTCCATGTTAGAACTCATTTTCTACAACTCTTCATTGTACATTAATCTTGTGAAACACACAGAAACAGAACGTACCAGCATACAACATGAAACTCTTATCAAAATGCCCTCTTGGTTACGTCTGGTTAAGTTGAATTCTTAGGTTCACCGCCAGTGTTTTGTGTTCCATTTGAACAAAGGTAACGTTGACATGCGCCCGTGCTTAACTCACTAGACTTTTATTTCGGGCATTTGAAAGCCCGTGTGTATCGAACCCCGGTACAAGATGCAGAGAGTCTTCCTGCCCGTATTGTAGAAGGCCGCGAGCCAATACGCAATTCTCCAGGAATACATCAGTGCATCTGAGATTGAATGCGAAGAAGAGTTGATGCATGTATCAATGCTAGCGAAGGGCATTTCATGTAAGAAAGAGCTTTATGTGGTATGCTGGTACGTTATCTTAAACATTTGTGCTATTAAAATGTATAGTTTTTATAATTTTTTTCTAACAAATCCACCTAGCATATATTTTTTGTGAGAATTAATGTGTATGTTTTATATCTGAAGTAACAATCATTTTCATAAAATGTATTAGCTCTGGAACTAACACGAAACCCAGTTTATATTAGACAGCTGTTATCGTTGACGTCAAAAATTTTTGCTTCCGAATCGCAACAAAATCTAATTATGCTGTCGTCTTCGCTAAAGCCTCTTGCGTTTTTTAGATCCCATCTCTTTCCCGTTTTATCTTTCTTAGCCTTCTTTTGTTATTTTCGCATCAGGTTCTCCTGTAATTATATTTTGTCAGTTCCATGTGCTATTCAAAATTGCGCATTCTGAAAAAAGCTACTACTAGAATATGATCATTCATCTCCATTGAGATATTTGGGCTAGTTATTTAAATGAAATATTTTAGGCAAGGGTTCTAAAAAGTTGCTTTATGATTTCATCCTTCTTCCATAAAACTGATTTCTTCAGATGCCAGGACATATGGTAACTATGACAACACAAGTCGAATGTTATACCATCTCTATTTTGCCAGTCTTGATATATTAGAGGCTTTAGATAGTTTGTTGAGGTACATGGTGAACAGCCTGTAGTCCTGGTACCAACCTAAAAGAGAAGAGCTATGATAAATATGCAGCAACTGAAAAAGGAATAGAGCGGACTGGCTGAGCGATAACGCTTAGACCTCGCATTCTGGAAGTCCAATCCCTTGGGGCCGGCCAGGGTTTCCCTTATCATTCAGACGAATGCTGGGATGTGTATTTATTTCCTTTTCCATTCTCCCATTTCGTATACTCTCATGCTATAGTTCTTGTTGCAGATAGAAAGTGTCAGGCGAGATGGTCGGATACTGTGCGGCGTGGCGGTGGATTTGCATTTTGGAAAATTTATATCCTGGCATTTTGGGAGACTCTACATGGCTCTTTATGGCTTCTCTTGAGAAACGTTAGGAACTCCGCCTACATCATGTACCCCTCATTTAATTCCTTTCTGCAGGAAGTGCCTCCCTTAGGAGGCGTAGGTGCAAAAGGCCCATCAGCTTGGCCGAGGTGCCGAAGCATCCTCTTTCATACTATACTATCCTATTGGAACAAGGGCCGAATGTTTATTGATTTACTCACGCTCCTTATCATAGCTCCTGCACTGAGCTAGTACCATTCTCTGTCTTCACCAGCTAAGTGACTTCTGAGAAGTTTTGCATATTGTTTTAGCTGAGAGAGTTAACGGACTTTAAATAGAAATAGGTACCGTTTAATTTTCCACAATAGTTACCATGAATATTAATGTATAAATCTATATCATTATTAAATCCTCGGGAAAGTTTACCTTGAGCAGTAATCACTGGAGATGAAATATGGTGAGAAAGCCACTCCTACTACCCACCTGTTACTATGACTGAACAGCACATTGTTTTTTTTTTATATATATTTTTCTCTAATTGTATCTGGAGATCTGGTAACACTAATTTGCTTACCCCATATAAGTTTTGACCCCGTTTTTACACAAGCAATACAAAATTAATTAATGGAATCTCAAAATGATCTTAACATACTATTTTTGCTGAGGCAATTATATATTGTTGTAAGGAGTTTTAAAATTTTATTAAATGCATTAGGGTTACCATTCTTTAAACAACAAATTGATGTAGTATTTCTGCTAATGGTGTTAAACGAGTGGCATTAATTCTTTCTGGGTGAGGCGTGAAGCATAATACACCATATTCATATGTGGTTACAAGCTCGTCTGTTGTATACCGCTAACTTAAATTGATGGATTTTTTCCAAAATTCTAAAAATCTAAGGAAGTTCAATACTGTGAGTCTCATTATCGGGAGTAAAATTATTTGTCTGAAATGGTAGCTTGCACTCTCCATAAATCACACACTTTTTGTAACTTGCAAGATTTTAAAGTAAATCATTTGTCGAATATTTTAACTATCGTTTCGTCGTGACTGTTGGGTTTACAGTTCCTGATATTTCCAGCAGACAGATAAAATTAATTGCGACTGCATGAAACATCATTATACGTTTTCCCTCAAAAGTCGCGATTTCAATATACATACACGCACTAATGCCTTCATTCCAGCCTTTTCATGCATCATGGGTATTATAGCACACTTTGGCACCTTTCAAAACGTAGACTGTTTATTCGCGGCAGATAATGATAGAACCAATCGATTATTTGGGCGATTCCATATTCACCTACGATCATAATAAAAAAACTGCACACCATACTTTTACATGCTTGTTTAATGCAAAGCTTCTCAAAGTTGTCTGACGACTTTCTGCATTAGTTCTAGATCGATGTACTACATGATGGTTCTGAACCGCTGGATTTTCTGCTAGTAAATTTTCTTCTTCCGGGCTTGGTTGATCCTATTAAGGTCTCCACATTCGGCGTCGATAGAGTTTATGTAATCCCTTACAGTTAGAGGTTTTAACATTCTGACGGGTTAAATATAGTGCAAGCTGGCAACATTTACTGCTGTTTAGCAGGTAGTCCATTATGTCCCTTAAGGGCAAAGGCCTGCTAACAAGTTGGGAAAGCTCGCTTTTGCCTAACATGGTGAGCTATTCCACGCTAGTTGTTCGTATGCTGTTTAACACACTCTGACTGATTTGTTCTTTGGTTATTCTATTTCTCATTGCACTAGTTGCTTCTCGAGAGATTTCCATTTTTCTCTTCCTGTTGCTACTTTTGACCAATGTTCCTGCATGTTCCTTGAAGAGGTCTGTCCATCTTCTTCTGGGTCTGTCTTGTGTCCTTTTTCCTATCCGAAGGTCCCACATGAAGATCTTGTAGATCCACCTATTGTCCTGCATTCTTGCGACGTGATCGTCCTATTGCCATTTGCTTCTGGTAGCTATTTGTGCGATGTCTGTTGTTTGAGATAATTGATTTATTAATACTATAGGTATTTTGTCCTTAAAAGTTATTCCCATTATCTTGCGTTGCATTTATCTTTGGCACATTTGCATTTTGTTCTTCTGTTATTGACCATGTCTGGGACGCATATAGTAATACAGGGTATACACAGGTTTCCAGCGTCTGGAATTTGATTTCAAACATTTACTTAGTCTTTTTTTTTTTTAAATTATATTAGGTATCTATTAAATACAAAACTCTTCCTATTACTATTGTGACCTACATATATAGCGATCCAATAATGCTACACATGGCTTTCCCGATTAGGAAGTATTGGTTGAAATATTATCTTTAATATAGTGTATTATGTAAAATGCAACTTTTATATTTAATATTGTTTTGGGGATATTTTCATATTATTTCGCGAATGTTAACGGAAAAACTACCATATTTGTTTCACGAACTTGTATGACGAAATAATGTTTCAACTGAAAGACAGGGACATTTATTAAGTACGCATTTAATTCCTGATATTTGTTCAATGTAAATAACAGCTCATTGGGTTTTTTGTATAAATAAATGTGGGTGTGCATCGTTTTAATTTGCATTTATATAAAAGCAAAAGCCGTTAAAATATCAATATGTTTTAACATTGTGAGAGGGGATTTTAATTATAAAAACAAAAAAGAGCGCTTTATAATTTCCACGCATATACCGCACACAAGAGTGCTTCTATGGTTCGATATTTTCCGCCAGAATGCAAGAGTATAAACATAATCATGTTACTTCTGCCCAATTAAATACAAGCGTGTTTAGTAGATCAAGGATTGATTTTGGTTTCCAAACATCCGAGGCTTATAATATACTGGTGTCTGAGGAAATCTGCAAATCTTTCACTGTATAAGGAGATTTTTACGAGTATTATCTTATAAGTGGTTATAAAGGACCACTAGATGACGCTATTGAGACCTGTAATTACTATTGACATTTGTTATTGCGAAAACAGTTGCAGCTTAGAAGTTCTAGTAGTTTGCTTACAGTGAGCGTTTAAACAAAGCAATTTTGCGAAAAAGATGGACATTTCACATGAAGGTTTTCGTTGGATGCTTTTTTACAATTTTAGTATAAACGCCTAACTCAACAGCAATGTATACAATTACTTCGTTCAACTTTTGTAATGAGGCATCAGGCAAGACTGTTTACAATTGGTTTGCAGAATTTCGTCGTGGTCGTGTGCTCGTCAATGATGAATTTCGTGAAGGTCGATCAAAATCGGTTGTCATTTCAAGAAGCATCGACGTTGTGCGCAACATGATTGAAGAAGATCGCACGTGCCTTCCATTGAGATAGAGGCATCCTTAAGCACATCGAAGACTGCAGTACATTTGATTTTGCATGAACATTTATCTGTGAAAAAGATCTGTTCTCGGTGAATTCTGCATGATTTGATCGAAGGCCCCCCCCCAAAAAAAAAAAACGCTCGTGTTAATTGATGTAATTAAATGCTCAAAAATTCCACCAAGGAACTGCAAAATCTATATACAATATCGTAACAGCGTAACAGGTGACAAACTTTGTTACATTCGTATGAACCGGAAACTAAGCAACAATCCACTGTTTGGTGTCCCAAGATGAACCGAATCCCACAAAAGTTGTTCGTTCACTAAGCACTTCAAAGAAAATGATCGTTTGTTTCTTCCGTTGTACTGGACATGTCGCAACTATTCCTTTAGAGGATCGAAGAACAGTTAGTTCTGAATGGTATATAACACTTTTTGCCAGAAGTCTCGACGAAATCAGGGAAAACAACCGAAAACATCGCATCGTTCTTCATCATGACAATGCCAGCTCTCACATAGCACGTCAAACAATTGGTTAATTATTTTAAGGAGAAAAGCATCGAATTAATGTCTAGTATTCATCTGACCTATCACCTAACGGTTTCTTTTTGTTCCCGAATGTGAAATAAAAATGCGTGGGCAGCGACTGTCATCACCTCAAAAAGCTATTGAAGCCTTTAAAAACCATGTTTTTGAGATACCAACTACAAAGTGGAAAAATGTTTCGTGAATTGGTTTGAATGAATTCAAAATTGTGTAGATGTAAAGGTGAATATTTTGAAAAACAACATCATTTTGTTTGTTTGTTACTTAGTTTTGTAATACATTGCATTCTTTGGAAAACTAAAAATTGCGAAGAAAATTTTTATTGTGGCACACCTTTGTAAGAGGTGTATTTGGTTTAAATTACATGCTTGCAACGTTGACTAACGCATGCGGTAGGTTAACGCGTCATCACGAAATTGGCGTTCTCTCAATGTTCATTTCTTTGCTATCCATGGCTGGTTTTTCTTAGAATCGTGCAACATTTTCTCAAACACCACTCCCATGCACGCATCGTTTGTTGAGTTTTTTCTCTTTTGCATTGGCACAAAACGGAACAAGTTCTCCTGAATTTGCTTATCAAAAGTAATATTGTGCGCTTTGTTGGTGGAGTTTTTGAATTGTTTTTGATAAAGTTCTCTCACAGCTTTCGCACTAGCTCCACGAGAAATTCATTTTATGCAGTAATGAGCATCGTTTTGACTATATTTCTGTACAACCTTCTTTGGGAAGAACTGAAGTAACAATTAAGCATAATATCGATATATTTTTCACTTTCAGCAGGATATGTAACGTTCACAAACTTTGATATACCCTATTCTGGTCTGTAGTGTACAATGTTGCGCATGACTAATATATAAGAAGGTTTTTACTAATATCTTTAGATCTTAGCCGAAGAACATGTCTTGGGGTTCATTACAAATAAATCACTTTCTTTGCATATGTACATCATTAAACTTCGCGTGACAGTCTATGCTAAATTAATTTCAAACTATTAATTATAAGAATCTTATGGTAAGAGAGCACCCAATATCGGAATCGCTTTGAAAACGTGTTAAATATGTTACATTATTAGTACAAACATTATTTATTTGTTCAATAAAATACTAGCAAATATGTTAAAAAGAAAATGTTTTCTATAGAACATAACTCTTGAGGTTTTGTAAACTTATATTTGCATTATTGTGTATTTTGAGTATATTCATTTGTTGCGACGATTGATTAATGCATGCATTTTTAACTGACAGATATAATTTTAGCATTTATTCAGATATACTCTTGTGTATTGATCGAACGCATTTACAAACATTTAGGGATTTTGTTTTCGTACTTAAATAATAGATTGAATATATCAGTTTATAATGCTTGTTGTTAAATGTAAATGATCAACATTTCACCATAATTCCTACTGTTGGCACATCTTGTTTTATTGATTGCGGGCTTAAATGAGCAAGTAAAGTATGTCCTAGCTCCAAGCAAACTAAACTTTCTGAGTGCTATGCGATGTTTCTCCAGTTGGCCTGCATGGCTCTATGATAGAGAAATTGTATTCATGTCTGCAACTTGTTATATTTTGAAATCTTTGTTAACGCATACATTAACCTCAATATCCAAGTAATATTTAAGATATTTTATTAGGTTATTGTACAATTTTGATCGCAGAACTCGATGCAAACTGTTGGATGTTCTGTTCTGATTTTTTAAGCGGTTCAAACAAATAACTCTAGATATAGTTAATGCTGCAGTACCCTCTAGTGGTGTTCATATAGAAGAAGTTGCTTCATTGGACGCATGGGGACGGACATCATAGTGCAACAATACAACCTGCTTAGAATTTCTGATATCTAGTAATGAATGAAGTTTGAACTCCGTTGCCTGTTTATTGTTTGACCACTTAAAACAAGTTGTCTGACATTTTACCTCGCCGTGGTTAGATGTCAAGCAGTGTACAGCCATATATCAGCAGTCAGTTGCCTAATTGTGTCATTTAGCCGCCTCTAAATAGTGCACAAATTTAAAAAATTTACGAGAAAGAGAGAGGTTAAAAAAACAAGTCATTCACTCCCTTCAAGTAAACTATTTCCTTATACTCCACAAGACTGCTTTTACCTGAGTAGCGGACTGCATTTTGTACCTTTCCCTTCCTTTCCACTGCACTAGCCATAAGCCCAGTGCTCGATGTGTCGTTAGCTTCGTTAGAGCTTATGGCACTTGTTTATTAATGAGACGTTAACACTGTTAGATCAAAAAACCGATTTTTGGTTTTATGTATAATATGAAACTACATGGTTTTATATCTTTGGAACATTTAAATGACTTGCTGTTATATACCAAACGTACTTTTATTTTCTGCCATTTACCGAAAATTGTTTATTTTTAATTTTAGGCGAAAACTTAAAAAAAAAAACTATAAACAGAGTCACGTATGTTTATCTGAATGTGCAGAGTATGGCTGCTATAAAGTTAGTGAAAATGTTTAACTTATGCATGCACGAAAGTTCTGAAAAAAATTCAATATTGTTTGAATTTTGAATAAAATACTGACATTTTATGCAAAAGTTATTAAAATTCTACTATTGCTTTAAATTACATATTAATTCAGCAGAAATTTTAAGTATTCCCATTGAAAAGTGATTTGGAAATTTGAGGAGCCCGAGTTTAATAATTTGGGAGAAAAGTGTATCTAAAGTAGGAAATATGTTTAAAAATTAATATTTTCTTGTTTATTAATATAATTTTACAACAAATGATAATAAAAACGGTAGTCAAAATTTAAAAACAGTTTATAATTAATATATAATTGCTTAATAACGTGGTAAATGTTCATTTGATTATACAGTAAAGTATTTTATAAAATCCAGTTTGTATTCTGTTAAGGTTTAACATAAAAATGACAGTTGTGTATGTACCAATTGTTCTGTTTTGTTTTTTTTTTTGTTCATTTATGGACGTGTAGCGTAGTCCTAATATTAAAGTCAGTTTCTAATTGCCATATCCGTTGCAAAGTAATGTTACAGGTTCATATGTAGGTCAAGGTCACTACACCGAACCAGGTTATTTTCAGAAACACCTGCCATTTTAAACAACGGTAGGATTAATGAAAAATGTAGTGCAAATTGTTACGTCGCAATTATTATAATGAAATTATATTATAATACCCTCTCCCAGCCCTGTTGAGCGGGGCTCAGCAAAAAAGCGAAAAATACCCTGAGGTTCTGTTGTCTTGAAGCGTAAGCAACATGCCGAGGCAATCAATAACAATAGCAAATTGCTTCAAAATTAGCTCGCAAAGTGTGGGGCCGATTAAGAAGCCGCCTTAAATTTGGCTATGTAGTCACTTGTAGGTAGTAAACTACCATATACCATAGTCGTGGATAGCATGTGAACATTGCGTGCAGTCATATCAAACCGAGAGCAGCCAGGGTTTGTTCGCATGAGTACGCGATTCTCTGAAAGACTAAACTATGTGTGAAGTGGTAACCAGATAGAGCACTGCTGAACGTACGGTTGAGCATATCAGGCCACAATACAACATGATCCATATTTCAGAATGCGTTTTGTAGGAGATCTTTTAATAGAAATATGCACCACTTTATTTAAACAAACATTCAAGTATATTGTAATTGAAAAGTTACAACTAGAAAGCGTGACGAAACTTTCTTTACTAATAGAAAACTCGTGTTTCTTTGATATATGGAGTAAAATTATATCTCTTATTAAACTATCAAAAATACGATGATCTGAGGTGGAAGATTGAGGCGTGTACGCTGAGCTTTCTAAACACTAACATTGACGTTGTAACATTAGGCAGATTGAGGCAGAATTTATTGTTGAGCATGTTTACATTAACGCAATATACATATGCTACTCATTTAAATTACTAAACTTTCTGTCATAGGACAAATATATTTAGTGAAGAATTAAAAAGATGAGGATGATCTAAAGAAGAAGATAGCATGAGTTTTTAATTAGAACACGTTTTATGCATGAACTACCCTTTTCTCTACTCTGATTTTAGATTGTGACTTTATTTAAGCTGTTCCCATAAAAAAAATTAATTTGACTTCTTACATATTTAAAAGTAATGCATATATTTGATCCAGACTTTTTGAAGTTGCAGCTTTTTTTTTTTTTTTTTTTTTTTTTAAAGTTTTCTTGTTTAATTCTTAGTTACTAACAGTTTGTGTCCTCCTTATTATGAAATTATTAATGCGTTTATCTTTAAGACTTTGGATGTGCTAAAAGTAAAAATATATGCTGGCAATAATGCGATTTGACAGAAAGTCAAACCTGCGGCATGTCAGTTTAGAGTGAAAACTTTTCTTGCTTGTGTTCTGAAATGAAGTCTTCAATTAAAAAAAAAAAAAAAAAAAAGGTATTCCAATCATCGTTGGACAGAAATTCATTTACTGGAATACTCCACTTCAAAAAATGCGATCAGTCCCCGGCAAAGCTGTCAAGAAGCTCTTTCGTGTCATTTTTTTCACGTCTCATTTCGTGCGTTTGGCAGACTTCAAACTAAACTTGATGATAACGTTTCAACTTTCTCTAGTGAAATCTTTCAGACCCCAAATAATTGATTTGATATGTCGCTTTCAATAGAGCACACCTCTCGACGAAATAGCCCTACTCCCTTCTCTAATTTGCGTTGAAATGAATTGAGCATATAAATGAGGAAAATTAGCTGCATTTTTAAACATTTTACAAAAATTTAATGTTCCATGCAAAATGTTTGCTAAACTATATATATATTAAATTAAAAAGACATTTTAGAAAAACATGTGCCCTTCACAAAAGAAAAACTCGATATACTATTCCTGTTCTAGCTTATCGATGTTCTTCTAAGTTATGCGCATCTCGCTGCTAATTCTTCATTCTCCTGGTTTTCATGATAACAAACATATTGATGGCTTTAATTAAATTCTGGAATCTGCAGGATAAAGTCTGCCTCTATATAAACTATTGTATACTTCCTATGTTATGAAATTACAGTTTGACTCAAATTAGTTGTTTGAGTTGATCCATGCATTTTTTTAAATTTAATTTTTCTTTTGAATTGGTCTCAAATAGAAAACCTTAGAATATAAGCTTTGTATAGTGTGAATTTTCGTCATATTCAATGAACTAAAAACGAAATAAAGCAACTACTTCTGGAGTTTAAAGGAAACTGCACTAGCCTTACTACTGAAGCGAGTGATTTCGCTGCTGGAGAGTGTCTTCATCAGAGTATTGTTACTTCAAAAGTATATTGTTTGATGTTAAAATAACTGCAAGTTTTCCCATAGTTACTCTGTCATTAACATACACTTTCACTATTATTATCTAATAATCTTTTAAAACTTTTTATTAACCTTTGTAACGCAGCAACAATCAGTATGTACAAGACTCGAAGCAAACTTTCCTGGCAGTGCACCTAACGAGAGGTTTCAGGTGGTGCATTCAAATAATGGTTCTTATGGGCAAGAGGTTGTTTCCATCACTTTCTCTGACCTCCCTGGATCAAAATACTACATAAACGTACCCGCAAAGTACAAACATCAGGCGCAAGATAGATGAAGTGCTTTATAGACTAGTTTTCTTAATGAAGAAAAACACAACAAATAACAGTAATGGGTTTAAAAAAAAAAACTTTTTAGGGGTAGCACAAACCAACAACCTCTTAGAAGAGGGACCCTGGAATTACACCCTATAAATGGCATAATGTGATTTACATATTGTAAAACTTTCTTGATGACATAAACGCTCACTAAGAAATATCATATAAATATTCATTGAATGAAACAATCCCTATTTTAAAAGAAATCAATTCAAATTTATGATTAAATACATTTTTTATAATAACTTACAAAACTACAGGTTGTTTGGTTTAAGTTGAAGAATAACAATTTTGCTGCTACCTGAGCTATCTAGGAGTAGGGTGCGCTAATGACGGTCAAAGGGACTGAGAAGCACTGTCACAGTCATACTGAGCTGCATATTCTTTCTTGTACTAGTTGGAGAGCAGTTGCACCTTTTGGTAGTGAAACGTGTGGTATGTTTAGCATGCTAGTTTTCATATTGTTGCTAGCGGATGTTGAGAAACGAGGAAAACCCGTGTGATCAGATGCCAGAGAAACTGTGTTTAGAGCTCACACGTTCTTTAATGTTTTTGAAATTAGATAGTTCAGCATTGCCTACAGCTGTGCGGAATATAGTGCCTTCTCTTTCTACTTTTCATGTTTCAAGCACTGTAGTGCGCTACTTCATATATAAAATCATATTTTATATAAATAATTAACAATAGAAATGTTGTCAATGAAGAAGCTTCATGGTCATGCTTTTATTTAAAACTTATTTACAAAATACTCCAATACTCACACTATTTTTTTCTAAAAATGTTCTGTGCATTCTTGTTAAAATTGAAAAGAAAAGAATAAAAAACAAACTCTTACCAAAGGCACAATCGAAAATAATATCCTGTGTTAATTTTTACACCAGACATCAAGTTCCATATATTACGTCAGCAGTCTGTGCTTTAGTAAAAAACTAGAACTTCTCTAATTCATCCTGTCAAATGGTGATTACGTAGACCGGCATATACTGAACCCATGTTTTATTTTGAATGAATTATGTAAATGTACGATTGCAAACAAAATCTGAAAATTGCAATGTTTTCCTATCCAATGGAAATGTTTCTCAAAGTCTGATTACTGTCGACATTCTTGGGGTGTTCTGCATCATTTTCCTGCATTATACATTTTTGGACATCTATTGGCAGTAGAGAAAATTTTCAGCCTGTGTTTTCATATATTTAACATTTTTCCGGAACTGACAAGAGTTTGAGAAGTAATAAGTTTAATGCTTCTGTTGAGATGAGCTCCTTAGCTCGAACTTTAGTACTATTGGGGTCAAACTGGTTCTAGAATGCCCCATGATTGCGTAAGTCTCTGAAAGGCAGGAGAAAATGATTGGCTTTATATTCCAATGTTTCACCACATTTGGATTCAAAGGACTGTTGATTTAAATTTATTCACTGCGTTATTTATTGGCAGTTGTGCATTAGGCTCAAAGTAACGTCCATAGTTGAAACTTTGTTACATTCTTCTCATTTTGGAGCACTGTCATGAATGCATGAACGCTGTTTTGAATTATTTAAAAAAAAAACGGCAGTCTGATGCCTGTAAGCTACGATTGGCTGAACAAGATTATCAACCTAATATTGCTATATTTCCAATAGTATATAGTATGGGAAAATAGACGTCAAAGATTAGAATACAGAGCCCTAGGATTCTGTTTTGAAAGGGCTACAACCAGATTAGAAACACTTCGTCTTTAATCCCCCTGATTCAGATATAGCAGACTTTCGTTGCGGATCGAAAGCCTTCCTCCATTCCTTGTGTAACTTCTTTCTTATAAATATTGTCTTGAGTTATATGTATTGACCATTAGTATTATAACATACCGGCAGATGTCTGCAGAACCATATCCAATAACCCAGCTTTTGATTTGCCAGTTTTCCATGTACATTTTAGTTCATTTTAGGTTTCTGTTAATATACTTTGAAGTTTGCGCATATAATTATCTCCGCTCTTAGAAGAAAAATGCTCGAATTGGAACAAATAACATCGCACCAATATTCAGTTATAGGCTTTTTACTTTCTTCTGAATTCAATGACGATATTTGCATTTCTGTAAAACGCAATTGTGAAGACAAGAGCCACTAAAGGCATCGACACTGGCGCAGCAGGTGAGCGTAGGCTTGGTTAACGAACCCATGTAATGAGCAACGGCGGCGTTTTACAGAAATTTAAATGAATTCGGAAAAGTACATGGCCTATAACTGAATTTTGATGCAACCGCATTTAAGGACCTTTAACTGTGATTTACATGCCTATCACGGATCAGGTACGTTAGAAATTTTGTAATATTTTTCATTTTTTAATAAATCATCTTAAACTAAAACGTAAATATTCACAACATTCGTAAAAAAAAAAAAAAAAAAAAAAAAACTCGACACACTAACTATAACTTAAAAGAAAATTCTATCTCAGAGAAATCTTTCATATCCTAAGCATTTGATCGATTACCCAATTTACGAGATTGTGCTTCTTTGTAGGAAAGTTGGAAGAAGTGAGGATTATGATAGTGCTTTATTATTACTCGTAAATATGTCTATACTATAGTCTTAATTGCTAAAACCTGAACTTTATTATATCACCATTCTATAATTAATCTCCGTTGCAAGAAACTTTTAAAAATTCGTAATTTTCCTTACACTTTATTGTGCACTCAATATCCAGCAGAAGCATCTACAGTTTACCTCTAAACTTTCGCTTCTAGGAATGGCAGTAAGTCAAGTTTGAATGCAGAGCGCGCAAATAAGCAAGTTATTCAAATGAGTCTCTTCACCAGTCCTTCCATTCTACAAACTCTTCCCTACCTGATTGGCTATTGAAGGAGGGCGACTAAATTTTTTCTCGCTCCCCCCCCCCCCCAAAGTTCTAATGTTTAGCTCCTACTTTAAGCCGATCTGCTGCTGCAATAAATCATCAGGCAGTACCTTTGTCTAGCCTGAACAATAACACCAATCAATGATAATTTGCAACGCTCTGTATATATTGTGATAGGTTTCCTGTAAACAAAAGTCCAGTGTAAAGAACGTACACAGCAAATGCTTTCTACCTGGGTGCTACACAGAGCCATGCACATAATTCTCTTGCCTTTGCTGGTCATCTTGGCCGTTATTTTATAAATTGACTGTTATCATAGAAAACGATAAAGTAGTTTCATTGCGTCTAGTTCTGTTACCCTTGTTTTTCTATTTTAAGGGCATTAGTTAACGTGGTTTGTGCGAACATTAGTATTGAAAAGGATCTTGCATAAAGAAGGACTTTTTCTGTGCTTCTTTTTTTTTCAGTTTGCCATGTGCGAATATTAAGAGCATCTTTGTTATGAAATATAGCGAATTTAAAGACGTCTACACATTACCTCGGGTCAAATGCTTATATTATACTTTTAAGATGGAAATTAACATTATTTAAACTGTATTTCAAATAAACAGCTTATGATGCATTCAGTAGCGGCATCTCAAAATGTTGGAGTGGCTATGAGCATTTCATTTTCAAGCTTTAGTGTTTAAAAAATTCTCTTAAGAAAAAGCCACGAACGTTAGCTAGACATTTTCACATACGCAAAGGTGGAACTATCGTTTGAGTCTTGCTGCACTAATGTTAGTACATTCATTTCCTGTGAAGTGACTAGAATTTATTTATTGATCAAGAAAATTTTAGCTTTGAGCGCAAATATTTTTAAAAATATCGAATTTGAACCTTTAGAACTTCCATTCTGAGATATTAATTCATAAAATGTGTTTAATGAAACCGATAATGCTAATAAATTTTCGTTCTAGTTATACATTGAACATTTTCATTTTACCAGGACAGTCTGATCATAGACAGCCATGCAATTGGCACGATAATATTTTTTTTATGTTGGTGACCCTGCATTAGGAATGTGAATGGGTTTTGAATAGTGTGCTTGACGGAGAAATTGGCCCTAATCTAGCTTTCTTTATAGAAGAATCTTGTTCCACCCAAGAATGTATGTTAATTCACAAAACAGAGTTCAGAAAGCCTAACAGTGCTTCACAAAAGTCACTGCATGATAAAAATATATGAATGTGGTGCGCCATTAGCGTCAAGGGAATAACAGGCCCTATTTTTGTGAAGAAACAATTAATAGTGATGGGTGTGTGCACAATATTCTGCAACTCTTTTTCGTGAATTAAATGTAGGTTTGCGACTTTCCAACAGGACACTGCAATGATCACATACGGTCCATGTCTTCTTGCATGCAATTCATAAAATATTCGACGATAGAGTCATCACCAACAACATATGGCACCCTCGGTCACCCGATTTGATGCTCTGAGATTTTTATCTCTGACGGTATTAAAAGAAGGTATACAAGACAAATCCACACACACACACACATTAGATGAACTGAAGAAATTTCTTCCATTTCTCAACAGAAGGTAATGGTTATTTTCATAAGTAGGCGCCAGAAATGTATAAAAATGACGGAGGCAGTTCCAGCATCGGCTTTATAATGTACTTTTTAAGTGTTAGTAATAATTTAGGTGACAATCATAGTTACGGACTTTCTGACTACCGTTCACCGCGATACGAGCTTGCGCGTGGAACAGTTCCGCGAAGGAAAAATTATCCAGTAGCACAACATGGAATATTCCTATATATTTAACTGCTGAAACTGGGAAATGAAAGAAAAGTTCTAAAAAGTATGTCAGAAATTGCAAAAGACAAATACAGACCCTCTCAGAATATCTTTTTTTATTTTGAGCTCTGCGTCTTTGTACAAAGGAAATTACCAGACATTTGGGATAGTTCAACTGGCATCTCTTTGCTTTACGCAAAAAAAAAAAAAAAAAAAAAAAAAAAAAACACCAAATTAAGATATTCTATACATTTTTAAATTGTTAAAAAAAAAAGACCATATTGACAAATTCAGGGGTCAATAAAAGCAGCAGGAGCATAGCAGAATTGATTTAGTTTTTGAGATTTGAAGGAACAGCCCAATCATTCATTCTTTCATTCATAATTTCAAACGGTTTGAACCTGGTGTCTTTATAGTCTTGCTCAGCATTTATCTTCTTGTATTGGATTGAAACTTTGCAACATTCATCTATCATTATGTCATTTTGTATCTACCTCAACAATTTACTTATGTTTTGCCTTCTAAAGAATTAACTACTGTATTGTGATGAACTTTTTCATCTAAAATAGATTATTATATAAATCTCTCGAAGTGAATTTTGCTACCCTTTACCTATTACCTTCCTCCCTTTACCACCGACCTCCTCATGTCCACACTAGAAGCCTTTGTTGGTTGTCTCATGTTGCAATAAGCTGCGACAGGTAAGGCACCTTCCGGAACATGTGATGTAATTGTTTCTGCTGACACAGAACCGCAGCTATCTTCCGACCATGGTAATTGCAGATTGTAAGACATTTTTAAGTATTGTTAATACTATTTTAAATTCCTCGTCGGTTTTGCTATAAGAGGAACTAGTGTGTATATAATTTTAAAGTTATATATTATTTTCTTTGATTTATTTCCGAGCACTTTTTAATACCTCAGGTCATCAGCGTCTCATTTAATTCAGGGCGGGAAACGGCCGATAAATTTCGCTCAAATCCTCTTCTTTCAAGCTTAAGGTTCTTTTAGGTGCCGTAAATCTGCAACATGGGACCCGTGGCTTTACTCCACTTCCGAAAGAAGCCATAATTAGGATTTTTACGCTCGAAAAAATTCCAACGACCCTGGCCAGGATTGAACCAGCGATCTTGGATCTGCAAGGCAAACATAGCTACCAGGACCGATTTAAAAGATGTTGACAAAGCAGGCTAATAGAATGACAAATTTGTAAGGTGATTAACCAGATAATCAATTGCTGTTTTACAATTTTAAAAGAAGTTTCAACGTATGAAACTGAGTAAAAATTCAGTTATGTTGTTGAGTACATGATTGTGAACGTGCGAAATGTGAGCCATTGCGTGTATTTTGGTATAAATGATAAATAATTGGTAATTATATTTTACTGTATTTGTAAGTTTCTTTTATCCTGCCATATCCTAAGGGTTTTCATACTTCCTATGTCAACTCTTGTCCAGACATCAGCGGAGGGGGTGAAATTTAATATTATAAAAACTGAGAACAGTAAAGAACAGCCTATTTAAAATAAACACAAAGAAAAATTACTCTCGAGACTCCAGAAAAAAATCATCTACCGCTATCAGTAAAAGCTCAAAATAATGCGAGGCGCAGTCATTCATGCATGCTGCATGAATTGTTCTATATAAGACCGAAGAAGACGCAATACCACCCAGTTATACAATTACGTGAAGCGATAGAGAAAGGCAAAACGTATGTCAGAATCTGTAATCATTTCCTGCTTTCTGCCACCATGTCCGCAAGGAAATTGCGTTTATTTCCCACTTCACTGCGCTCGAAATATTTCTCTTCGGAAAACAAGAGAATATGCTAAAACATTCATTTTCATCCAGGATAGCACAAAGCGCATACAAAAGGACAGCATGCTTTCGAATAACCAAATGCTTTCTCTATGCGCTCATTTTAAAACAAAGGAACGTTTTGTATTTTTTAAACAAGTTTCATTTAATGTCCTTTTGACTGCATTGGTCTTATCGCAACGTTTGTAGGTTGTGAACTGAACACTTAGGGATGAATGAAATTAAATGAATTAACCAAATGAGCTCGGAGTTCTTCCTTAAAGCTATCTGGCATTCACCTGCTGGTTAGGGAAAAACTCTGAAAATAAAAAAACCCTTACCCAGACAGCATGCTTTGACCGAGATTCCAACCCAGGATCTCCGTCACAAACGCTACCGCTACAGCATAGAAGAGCTTATTTTTTATTCTCTACAAGTCTAGAGTCAAAGGTTGGAAACGGGAATTTGGTGAGCATTACCTACATTATAAGTGAAACTGATACATTGTTTAAAAAGGCGAATGGTTGATCGTTAATCATCTTTATGATTAAGAAAACCAAAACTCCAATCTACGATATCATTATAATTATATTATAGTTTTTTATTTTAGTTTATTTGAAAACACAAAGCTGCATATTAGTGCAGTGACATATTTCTAAACAAATAAATGTATGTAAATATAAAATGTTGCAGAAACATTTAATTATTATGGAATTTTGTATTTTCTGTGTTAAAATTATATTGAACCACACATTTTAATACTAGGATCATTAATGTTCCTATCTTTTATGAAACAATTTTATTTTGGCCAACTGTTTTCGGTTTTTTTTTTTCATTTATGTTACGGGTAAATTCATTCTATGTTACTATTTCACCGTTACAGAAAGTCGGTCCTGGTGGTGTAGTGGTTACCATGCTTGCCTCCTATACCCAAAACGCGGGTTCGAACCCGGCCAGGATCGATGGATTTTTTCGGGCGTAAAAATCCTAAGTATGGCTTCCTTCGGAAGGGAAGTAAAGCCGTGGGTCCCGTGTCGTACATTTGCGGCACGAAAAAGAACCTCAAGCCTGAAAGAGAGGCCTCTGAGCAAAATTTGTCGGCCGTTTCACGCCCTGAGTTGAATGGGACGCTGATGACCTGAGCTGTTAAAGAGCGTCCTTAAATAAATCAATCAAAAAAAAAAAAACCGTTACAGAAAAGGATTTCGATGAGAATAGTTACTTATGATGCAAATGTACAAGTGCTATTTAAGTAAACCTTCGAACAAAATAAAAACACTTTTAACGCCTGTATCATACATTGTATTAGACAACTCTAAATTAATAATTATAAGTTAAACGTATTGCAGTCATTTGGAAATATTCCTTGTTTTAAAGAAATAGTACTTAAAATTCTCAATAAGGAATACAGAAGAAATATTACCAAAATTTCTAGAAATTGACGGATTTAAAGATATTTTGGCGGAGCAGCCTCATAAATGTAATATATGTTTTTGTATTATTCTTCATATATTATAATAATAATAATTTCTGTTTAAAATGTCATCTTCCCGCGCCGAAAGAACAATGGGACATACGCAATGGGATTAATTGTTGTTTTGTTCCAGTCTGAAATCTTCCAGGATAGTCGACATTTTTACTAATGCAAATAAATCTAAAAAAACAGTTTTATAGTTATTATGTAATATCACTAATTTCACTATGATCAGATTTCGAAATACCTTGAGGAACGTAACAGTTTAAAAAAATGTGTAACGCATTGTAAAATCTAATACTAATAATAATAATTGTTTATTTTGACTGGCATAATTAAAGTCACAAAATATTTTGTTACATTCAACCAGTTTAATATAACGAATGCATGAAACAAAAGAATGTATATATAGGATGGAACAAAAAAGTATGTCAAAACTTTGGGGAAACGTTACTAATATATACAGGATAAAATAATATAATATGAACATGGGTCCGGAATTGGTTTAATTCTTTGTTAGAGCCCTTTTGCTATACCTGTATCACATAGCAGAATATTCAAAAACAGAACGGTGGGAAACATAAAAACTTATGAAATGTTCAAAATATCCTCCATTAGCACGGATACATCGATCAACCCGTCTCGCATGAACTCCCTGATGCGCTGATATATCCCTACAGTGTCTTGGCAGCCTTGCAGAATACGAGCACGAATACTCTCTACACCTCGGTTAACCCATAGATCATATGAGTATCTAGCAACTCCGCATTTGAATACCTCATTTTAGTGTGTTTCTGAAGCAAGGTCCGTAAACACACAGAACTGACACTACGTGGTCGGTGTTACATCAAGCAATGAAGGGAGTAGCATAACAAGCGGACTACGTGGTACAGAACGATCACAACAATGTTAAACCTAAGAACTAAGAGTAGTTACTAACCCCCATCCAATTTAATTAGAGGTAAAAGTGAGTGTTTGCCTACTCTACGTGTTAAGCAACTGTTCTGTTGTGGAGCTATTGCTACAGAACAGCTAGCTGGCATTCTAGCGTGCATATCACACCGTGTAAGTGGAATTGTAGACAAGGAGCCAAGGAAATAAAGCATTTTCGGACCCATATTCATATAACATATTTGCACTCTTATATATAAACCGCCACGGGTTGTCGAGGTCTTTAAGACGCGGACTCGTGAGCGGGAAGTCTGGAGTTTGAATCCCACCAGGATCGTCCTCCCTAACTGGGGGTTTTTTCCACGTTTTCCTCAGTCCTCATAAATGGCAAATGCCGGGGAAATACTCTAAACTTAGGCCTGAAACGCTTTCTTCCTTAAAAAAATCCATTTCCCAAAATATCATTTAATTTCATGTATCATCAGTGTCTACCGCCTGTGGTGTCTCTGTAGTAAAAACAGGCGTTAAACACTACTCAAAAAAAAAAAAAAAATCCCCTCTATATACAGGAAATGTTTCCCCACAGTTTTGATACACTTTTTTGTTGCATCCTGTATGGGCTGCATACGTTAAAGACAATATGATAATGATACATATATAAATTCGTAAGAAAGATAATAAAGACAACAATAAGCAACATTTAATGATGAGAAATACAGAGAAAGAAAAATAAACATATTAATAAGAGTATTAAGTAAAATAATCTAAGTATTCTTTAGTATTTTAAGCATAGATTTTGAATAAAATTAACACGAAGAAAACAAACTAAGGCACCTAATTCTGCTTACTAAATAAATGTCAGATTTAAAGGTAGTTAGCTTCAACTACTCCTGGTATCCTGTGGCAATGAATTCCAAGTTCGAGGAATGATACTGAGAAAAAGGTGAGTCCAAATATATCTGATATATGATATTGATACAATGAAGTCATGTTGTGATCGTGTGTCATGCTTAAGCTGAGAAGGCAGAAGCGTAAAGCGGGAAAAGTGCTTAAGTGTCAAGTTATGGATTGTTTGATATAGAAGACAGAAATATTAATTTGCATCTGCTAAAGGAGATTAATAATCATAGCATTAAGTATTAAATCAAACAGTGATGTAAGTCATAGTTTGAGTGCCTTGTGTTTTTAAAAGAATTACTACTTCTGTCCCAAAATAAGTAGTCGTGTTTCTTTAGAGAGACATCTATTGACAATTACTGAATGTATATTAATTTATATAGAGAATATTGATAGCAAAATAATGAGTAGCATGTATTAGAAGTACTCTCGACATTGCATAAGCTGCAAGGGCGGAGGTAACAATGTAGATACTGTAATGGAAAACTAAAGACAATAGAATTGCTTCCCCACGTAGCAGTTCTTTCCATTAACCATCATACATTCAATGACCAGGAAGATGTTCAATATCTCCGCTGGAAGAACTTTACAACGACGGTAGCAAGGTCATCTACTGCAGGTATGACTTGGTGCTGAAGAGGCTGAACGGCAAATTTCTCAGCAGTTTCGTTCTTTGCAAGACATTATATTACCTGGCACGTTATCAGAAATGACCCCTTGCTGATCATCTCCAACATTCTGCCTCCCGTTTGAATACTACACACAACAGTACTTCGATGTATGTCAACATACCTCCAGATTCATGAAATAGCCACTGATTGCCTAATTCATGTTCTGAACTGAACAACCAAATAATTAAGAACCCGTAACACTTTACCCAACGTTTCAAGCTCGTTTCATATGCTTTGTGACCGTCTCATATTCAATGCTCTGTGTATACCTGGTTCTTCACTTTCGTTTCTAGGGGGAACAAGGCCTTTGAGAAAATATTATTATTATTTTGAGACAGAGATAGTACTTTTAATATTTGTCCAAAAATAGCGTTGTAAATCTTTATTTACACTGGAATATTAATACAACTATTAATTTATGTACGTAATATAATTTTTTCTATATAACAATAGCTTAAATGAGGTACATTTAAGAGAGCATGCTCATAACTACAATGCAGTAATAGATAGTAGCTAATGCATGTACATTATAATAGACTGATCGACTATAAAATAATTATGTGATTGAAATAAAAGTACTTAATGTTATTGGCAATTACGAATGATATTACCGTTAATTTTTAGAAAAATAAGCAACTTGTATATTTAGTTACTACAGCTTTTAATTCTATTACCAAACATTTGTAATTTGATCCTAATAGTATAAAAGTTTAAATATAACATTAACTATACATAGCTAAAATGTATAACAATGACTTAAGTTGTGTATTGTAGAAAGATAAATCCAAGATCAAAATAGAATAAATAAGTTCTCTTTTAACTCCTTTTTTTTTTTTTCCTACTTTTTAAAATGAGTAAGTTTCAAGCACGCTATCTTAAGTATAGAAGAATTGTTCCCTTAAGGGCAGCAACAAATGATGTTGCAATTTGTATCTCTGCACAAATGTGCTGCTTATAAAGCGGAATGTCGCCTTTCCAGAATCTCCTCTATTAACCACAACCTTCCCTTTCTGTTTTATTTTGGCAAGGGAATACAAATTTTCGTTAAGAATTCCAGGGCCAAAATTAAACCCAGTTTTATGTGACGTGGAATGTGCCGTGGCCAAACATTGCTGTCCTCTGAGGTAACGCGTTTAATCTCAGTTGCTAAGGTGCGATATTTGCAGGCGAGGCAAATCTGGGCAGAGTTTTTACGGATATTTTAGTCATTCATTCCGCCAAACATTTTATCTTCATCCTCAGTTTCATCTTATCACCGAACGTACGCTCGTCAAATTCGACTCTATAAGTGTAAAGTTGTCTTATATAGTACTCATACCACTCCAACGCCTGTGTAGAGAAGGTCATTTCTTATTGTGTGCGGTTTAGTTATTTACAATGAGCATATGAGGGGGCAGAGCAGCAGAGTAGCATATGAGTATATGAGTATATGAGTAGCATATGAGGGTGAGAGTACTTTACAATTCACAGGCATGATCCAGCGGAATCGGTACCGCTAAATTCCGTGATTTGAAAATGGATCATTATTGTTCTCTGCTGCCCGAGCTTGCCTGGATTGATAGATGGGTCGACATTAGAAACCATGATGAGAGTCCTAGGGTTCGAAGTTGTAAAATACATTATCTATCAAAATTTAAGCCTAAATAAGCGAATTATATAATTGACATGATCCCCCCTCTCCAATGCAGGCAGAGGAACTCCTTCGAACATCTAAGACATGATTCCTTTCAATACAGAACGATTCATTTAGGTCGAAATAAATAACGAGAATATATGAAAATTACTTAATTCCTTTCTCCACTGACCGATTTATTTGAAATATTAATATGAATGTGAACCAGCTTTTTACAAGGATTATTTGGATACACCAGCTAAGTAATATGATTTATTTCACTTTTAATTTTGAATACTTTATAGCATCTAACAATTTGACTTTTTAAGAATATAAAGTATTACATTATTTAAAGTACATTTTTCTTCACGTCAAATGATTAATAATAGAAATTAGAAGTCAAAATTGAACAAGAAGTTATACAAAATCATGAAATATTCTATTACATCAATTTAGCACTGAATTATTTTTAGAAGAAGATACATCAATCAATCAGATAAAGATTTAAAAGTGCTGTAACTTAATCTTGTGTAATCTATTTGTACTATAAAAGTAGCAGAAAACTACATCTCCAGTTTCGGCATTTAATGTTATGCTTTCATCTGTAAAAAAAGCGTTTATTTAAAGCATTATCAAGAGTTAAACTTCTGAAAAGTCACCTGAGATGTGCTGAGTAATTGACATTACGTTCTATACCTTTGTAACTGTTTCGAAGAAGAAAAGACTATGTGTATATTAATTTAAACTTTTTCAACTGAAAATTAGAGGAGCTATTTTTATACGAAATCTGAAAGTTCTTACAAAGAGGAAACCAGCAGCATAGCTGTTGCAATCACAGCAAGTGAGTTGAATTTTCTCCAGAGTAAAATTAGCCTATATCAAGATTCATTTCGGAAAATTGCCATCCACTGTAACGACTTAGAGAAGGGAGTCATTCTACTGTGCACTTCATTTCAGTTGTTTGAGTTCTTTGAAAGGAACTATATGACGTAAGAAAGTCAGTAAGGGATAAAATTAAGAAAATACGAGACTCCTATTTTCCAGATGTGATGGTTCTCAAAGAGATAGTTGGGAAATATATTTAAAAAATATGAACACTTCAGTGATTTCAAAATACATGTTTTTAATGAAAATATTATTATGGACGATAAAAATCATTGTTTTGGTGATATAATTATTGCGATTTCAATGGGAATGAGTGAACTTGTCTCAATATTTCTGCATACAACAGAAAAAGTTACCTTAAAATAAGCATTTTTTCAATATTGTTGGTAAAGCTTGAGGAATTTAAAATATTTAATGAAACAATTATAGTATTTTATTAGAGCATATGCTGTGATTTTTAAATGCCTAAGTGTATGCAAATTTTCAGGTTTTAGCGCGTATATTTCCACCCTTTAGTTTGTTGCCGTGCACATGAAAAGGAGAAAGAATGTTTGTAAACGTACTGATGTATGAAATCCGCCAGAATGTGGTCGTAGAAAGGTCCAAAGTACGCAACATAACAGCAGAAGGACATAAAATTTCTAAGGAAATCCTCTTGATTTTATTTAATAAAATTTAATTATAAATGTAAATGTAAATAATAAAATGCACTTCCATGAGAATTGTCTTTAAAGAAGCATGCAGCAACATCATATTTAAAAATAGGTAAAGAGGACGAAAGTGTTCAGCATAATAAACATTACAATATAACATCCGCAGTAAGTATACCACAGGATTTCCCCCCAGGATTTTTACCCCAAAGTCAAAAAGGATCTACTTTAACCTCGTCATTATCAACATCTAAAGAAATTTTCCATGGATTCTACCGCAATGAAAATAATTTCTTATTTAACTCTCTTCAAAACAACTAAAGTATGAAAGAATGCATGTAACTACGAAACATTTCAATAATTTAACACAAAACATTTTTAAGCAAATTAACACATATCCAAAACATTTTTAAGCAAATTAACACATACCCAAAACATATTTAAGCAAATTAACAGATACCTGCATTGAAAATAAAATTTCCCAAAGGAATTGCACATTTTACCCAATTTGGCAAACAAACTCCCCGATTACACATTTTTAAATATTACCTGGATCAATGAATCTATAACAATTTGCAGTTGGTTATTGTTCTAACCAATTTACCTGCAAGCTTAATAAGCAGATGCTATCTGCGCGAGGTTATTTAAATTAGACAATGCAAAACACTAGATGATGGCTAATCGCTGGCCAAGCCCTTGCCTGTCCCGTAAATAAAGCATTCTTGCTGTCCAAGCACAAGCGGGATATCGATGAAAGAAGTGACAACCACATTCTCCCACCAATGAGCAACAATAACAATAAATTCTAGAGAAAGAATTCCAGAAAATGAAGGTCGCATGTCTTTGTACAGAAAAGGAAAGTAAAGAAAGGGGAAGAGGTAAAATGACGCATTACGCATAGAAACATATCGGCAGAAGTTGGAAGTGTTTATCCTCTTCTAGATCTAACTCGTCGAAAGAGCGTGAAAAAACTTTCCTCATCATTAAGATACAAACATTCTTTTAATCTTAATCGCGCCAAAAATCAAATATGATTTTTATCTAGTTAGATTGGCAAAGTAGAACATTTTGAACTGATATGTTGTACTAGTTCTCATGTTCTCGTATTGTTATCATTCTATGACAATTTGTGGTTTACAGTCAAGGCTCTTTGACGCTTCTGGTATTCAGAAAATTTTTGTTTTGTTTAGGAAAGCTGAAGATCAAAGACTGCAGAGTTCACAGCTTAGTTATAGCTATCTGATCAAACACATTATTTTCATAAATGCAATAAAGCGATATAAAGTTTAATGCTGGGTTACTAACTAAGTTATTTTATCTGATTTTTTTATGTAATAACATTCTGATTTGGGGATCTCTTAGTAATTGAGAATGACTTCTTAGGCAGCAGATTTAGCTAGATCATTTTCTCTTACATAGACGTGTGAAGGAATCCCTGCTATGTCAATTTGCTTATATAGCTGCTCAGAGGAGAAATTCATTGGAGACTATAGCCTTCAACAAGGAAATGAGGTTGGGGATTTGGGGTCTTACAGAATATTTGAAGTTTCTCTCTAAAACTGTAGTGAAGAACAAAATTTGCTTCCTTTCCTTCCTCTTTATGTTTATAAACATTTAAGTGAGCTCTATTATAATTAGAAATGTTGGTTCCAAATATTCCAGATACTCGATAAATTGATAATTTAATCTGAGTACTCCATACTTCAATATTTATTAAAACCAAATCTCCTCATTTTATTATTTTGAGAATGTTTATATATCAAACACATAATTTGAATTTCCGTAATCACCGAATGCATTTTCCATTATGAGACATTTAACGCCTTTGCAACAATATTGATGAGTCCGTAGATCGATCCAGGTGATGAATCAGCTCCTTAAATCCACCATCTTCGACGAAGCTGTAGTTGGTTGTTTTTGCATATTATTTATGCTATAGTCCTGGAATTTAGATGACAATGCATTTATTACCTTGCGAAATTAAAAATATGAGGTTCTCTCTTCCACTTTACCAGGAACAATTACATAGAATCACTTAGGTATTTAAAACACATGACATTGACAAATTGAGTCTAATACATATTCAGTGCTACATACTCCAAATAAATAAACTTATTGTGACCGGCAGTTCTTGGGCAGAGGTGATTCTACCGTAAGGTGACATGGTCACAAGCCCTCCCACGGTGGAGTATTGTTAGGTACCTTTTATGGGCTCGATGGTCACGATGAATTTGTGACCATCTATCTGTAAAAAGTACTCACTTTTGAAATCAGAAAGCGCCCACTTTGGCTGTGACATTGAGAATAATATGACCTTCCACCTCTATGCTGCTCCTCAACCTAACCAGCTCGTTGCGTTAGAAATGGGCAACAAAGTTTTGTTGTTATACGAATGTCATTGCCAGCGCACTTCTCAGTTTCTGGATTCTTTGTAAAGTGAGTGATCTGGAAAATGTAGTCAGTTGTAATAACTTGTCTCGTGGAATAAACTTTTATTCCCAGTATGTGTAATAAACGCCAAAAAACCTGTAATTTCGTTTAATTTGCCGTGTGAAAAAAATAACAAAAATGCGCGAATAAACTCTGCAAAAGGCAGGAGGATTGAGGTTCTCTACAGGAAATTGTTACAGGTAACATTTTATACCGTGTTCAGTTCTCTGGCACCATGCACGAATCCTACTAGCCACACAAACATGGATTTGGGAAAATAACATTTAAAGTTAAAGAAATTAAATGGGTCTCTTATGGAAATATGTTCACTCTCTCCTATTGTAAAAAAATATGTGCCGATCACAGGAATTATGATTATCTTGTGCTTTGAAAACAAATAGATGACGCAGCTATCTCAATAACTTACAGTATGAGGCATTTGAGGTTCATGCTAAGTGCCATAGAATTAGCATGTATCTAATTTATTTTAGAGGTCACGAACCGCCACTGTCTTTGATATGATACAGCATAGTGTTGCAGAGGCCAGTAGCGACAACTATTAAGGACGAAGAAAAATGAGAGGTTCGGTGTAAGGATAAAGTGAGAATAAAATTGTTATTTGATAGAGTGTTTAAATTGGGATTAACTTCTATCCTGGTTTCTGTAGACCTGGATTTACTGTCCAGAAAAGATGCAAGTGTACATCGACTAGTATTCCATGTTGAAGATGCCAATAAAGAGAGCGATAACTTCAAAAGAACAGGCGCAGGCTCATCTACTGTTGCTTCTTTGTTATACTTTCATTGCAAAAGAAAAGGACATAAATTAATGTTTTCTTCACATTCTTTGGAAAGGCGCTTCCTTTTATGCCTGTCCAGTATTTGCGACTAGGGATAGTTACAAGTCCTTTGCGGACAATTCACATATTCTGTACTTGCTTTCAGGGCCAAAACGGTGGAGTATAGTTAGGCACGCCTTTATGGGCTCAATGATCACGATGAATTTGTGATCATATATGTCTAAAAAGTACTCACTTTTGAAACCAGAAAGCGCCCACCTTACTGTTGGGAACATGACTTACCACCCCAATGCTTGTGCCGCAACCTAACAAGCTCGGCGTTGCAATTTTTTTATCTTGGAATGTTTAGTAAAAACAATTTTATGGACTAGATGGCGTTTCTTTAAGTTGCTAGTGTTGTGCGATTTTCCTCCTCGCGGAAAACCTTCTTATAAGTGTGGCTACCACTCACAGGAACAATTTAAAAATAGTTTCAAACTTTACACGTAGATCACGAAATGCGCTTTCTTAATTGACTAAATTGACCTGAAATAGCATCTAGTTAGTAATGTAAAATCAACTTTCACGCTAATGACGTTGAAGAACGATATTGTTACAATAAGTTATTTATGATTGGACAGTTTAGCAGATTACGCCATATGCTTACAAGAAGTCTTTCTTAAATCAGAACCGAGTTTATTTTGTAGGCTTAGGGTGATTTTTTTATATCCCCTAAAAGTGAAAAACATGATTGAAATTAATGCAATGGACGTTCGAAAATATCTACTTCAAACTGCAATTCAACAAGTTTTATTGCCCTAACACGTGAATTTGTAGCCCTTATTTTCGCAAGAACATCTGCAGAAACATAAATCGGATGCTTGTATTATGGGATCGGCGATCGCACACCCAATTTCTAAGTACTTGCTACCTGCCATTTAGAACCTTATGAATGAGATACATGTTACTTGTAACAGGGATATCGTTCTATATCGATATCTCTTGAGTATCGAGAACTCATGTGCATTTAAAATGTAGATTAGCTTATGATAGATAAAGTTTGGTCTAATGTTTATTACCTAAATGCGTTAACTGCCACCTAACTCAAGTTCTTAGGTTGTTGCTATAAATTATATTTTCTGTTTGCTTTTACTAACATCAACATCAGCACGAATAATCTACCCTTGGAAAATAAACTTTTTTTTTATTAAAATACGCGAAAAATTAGCATTTCTATCCTCAAGCACCGAATCTCTATTAATATTAAGGTAATAAACGTTATCCATTATTTATTTGTCTGCATTTATATATTTTAAATTTAGACACGTTTCCGAATTTTATATAGTATGAATTCTCTCAATGTAAAGATTTCATTACGCCAGATATATAAACTTCTATCCTTAAAATAGAAAATCTCTGTCCATAGTCGAGACGGATATTACGTTGAACCATCTGGTGTTACTGATAAGTGGTATCATGAAAAAATTATATACACGCATAACAAAAAATGAAAGTGCATTCATGTCATAGCCCGTTCCCATTAAATTGTTCGGCAATTTACTGTGACCATTAAAACGTTCTTTTATTGCAAAAAGCACGTTACTTTTTTATTAGCATACAATAAAGCTTATGCCTTATAATGTTGACGTAGCATCCCTTTGCGGAAATTCAAAAGAATAGGCGTAAAAATGTAAAAACCAAATAAGATTACATACAGTCTGAGCGATTTAAAAAAGTAATAATAGGCATGGATTCAAGTTGCATGTTGAAATAAGATTTCTAATTAACCCAAAAGGACCTGTATACTCCACATTTGTGTGATTTTTTACATATATCGAGAGAAAATGTCATTCATTATCCACATTCATTAATCCAGAAATGGTGCTGTACTTTATACCGCTTTTAGTTTTAAGTGATACGCAGTTACTTTGTTCACTGTAATGTCATTTTGACAGAGATCTTTCTTTGTGCACGTTTCAAACCACTAGAATGACTAGAACGAACTGGGCGAAATGTTCGTATTTTTAATTGCTTGCTTTCTTTCAGCAGGTTGTACAAAAATATTTCTATGCCAACCTTTATCTGAATAGCATTTGCACACTGAATAATAACTGGAGCTTTCATTTTGAATAGCACATGTTAGTATTAGATCAGTGGACTTGGCTTTGGTTTTTATGACACTGTGTTCACATTAGTGAGCACCATTTGTATACCTAAGAGTTATGCTAGCGCAATGTATTACTATTTATTATTTTTACTTACACTTATATCATAAATTTCAATAGGTTAAGTTTTAGCTTTCATCAAGATGAATACTAAAAATATTGAGTTTGTATAATCTGTGGAAATTAAATTTAATACAGTGAGAGTAAAATAAATAAGTATAACTGTATAAAAAGATGGAAGAATATTCAATTAAATATTTTATGAGTGATCCCAAGCTAAGTATTAAATAAAAAAAAAAAACTTCTCATATCATTTTGGCTGTAAACATGGTATTTGGCTGACAAAAAATTATTTCTGCATAATCTTTCATGTGCTGTAATATATTAATAGTAAGAAATGACATTTGCTATTACTTCATAACTTGAAGACATTTCACTCAAATTTTCCTGATAAGTTCTATATGAGTCATTTGGGCTCACAACATTAGGTAGCGCCACGGGTGGTCGAGGTCGTTAAGGCGCGGACTCGTGAGCAGAGGTCTGGGGTTAGATTCCCACCAGGACCGTCCTCCTTAACTGTTTTTTTTTCAGGTTTTCCTCAGTTCTCATAAATGACAAATGCCGGGGAGGTACCCTATACTTAGGCCTGGAACGTTTCTTTCCTTAAAAAATAATCCTTTTCCAATTTATCTTTTCATCTCATATGTCATCAGTGTCCACCGCCTGTGATGCCTCAGTGCTAAAAACGGGCGTTAAACACTATTTAAAAATCAGGTCTGGAATTACATATCTTAATATTAAGATCTTACTGCATTTCCTTTGTTTCTGTGTCTCCCTGCACAATACTGTATTTGCTCATGTGTTCTTGTTTAATATTTTATGCAAAATAAAATTTCAAATGTCGTGTTAATAGCACGGAATAAAAATAAGAATATATTATAATTTGTTGATTTATAAAGAGAAAATGTCTTAAAAGAAAGACTTTCTGTTACGTTGTATTGAAAGTAGACATGAATTCAATGCATACAAGGAAAATTCGCGCTTACGCACTTAATACGATGCTGATTTCTTGCCCTCTGTCAAAACAAATAACTTTTACACTCCTAGCTCTAGTTGCCGGCCATGTTGTGACAAGAGAAGAGAAAGTTACTCCAGATCATTAAGTAACACTGCCATATGTTTAAAGATAATATGTTTATTTTCTTGAAAATTCTAAAACATAGAATAATTTGTTGAGATTTTTTATGTTCCTTATCAAGAGCTATTATCAGCTTTATTTATAACATTGATTTCCTTTCCACGCTGTATATGCAGAGTGTTAATAACTATTCAATAATTTAAATGGTCTTAAACAAGTAATTTGAAATAGGTAAACAATGGTCTGGTAACCGAATTATATGGATTCTAAACAACTGAGGGTAGATACCATAAATCATATAAAAATGCAATAAAGAAAAAAAATGCCCCAGAATAATAATATAGGTTATCACGAATTTAGGGACAGCTGATAATTACTTGTCAATACGTTTTCAAAATTCAGATTATCAAAGTAGGTGAAACTATGGCTACATGCTACTGCACTAGTGAATAATTTTACTATTGTAGTAACAGTGCAGAACGGAGCAAATGTTTTCTGATGACGTAATGGATAGTGGTTAACATTTGATGTCATTTTCTCTTTGCCTACAAATAGAATACAACACTGCATTGTAATACAATTAATTAAGTAATAACACGGAGAAAAGTATCATTTCCTGACTTGCCGATCGGTATTTTATTTATGAAAAAATAATAGCTCGTGTTTCAATATCTGCAGATATTTGCCGAGAAATATATCCTAACAGTAATCAGATCGTACTGCCGTCTTGTTTGTGTTATCACATATATTTTAAAGCCGAACAAAGTAAACTATGCACCCCGAATTTCACGAAAATGTACTTCGTAGAGTGGAAACAAAATCTTCCACTGGCTCTAGTTTTATCACCGTATCATACGTATCATGGGCACCAACGACATTATTGTATTGCGAGTCATGCACGAGGAACAGCTAAATCACAGTCAACTGCCAAAGATACAAGCTGTGCTCCAGCGAATTTTGCTCCCATTTTGCAGTTGTGTAACTGGTCTATACTGATGAAGCTATGTTTAGAAGGAAGGTTTGATTCTAAAATAAAAAAAAACAATTATATGGGCCTACATTTATGAAAACCTTCACGCCTCTGCTCATAGGGGGCGCCAACTGAAGCTGAAAATTTTCCCAGTTCCGCAATTAGCTAAAAAGCATTTCCTCCTCGATATAATGACATTTATGAAGTGCATAGAAGTCAGCACTGCCTGCCTGGAGATACCGCTTGACTGCCGCATATTTCTAACAAGATGGAGCTCTGCCACATTTCGCTGTTCGAATTGAGTTTACGTAGCTTTTTCGGATCCGAGTCCTCTGAAACCTTGTTCTGGGTTTCCCTCCTATATATTTGGAAACAAAAACTGTCTTGGACAAAGATCTAATTGCTTGCATCAACGCAGCTGTTCGTAACACTCCAGGAATTCTCTAGCGAGTACGAGAATCGGTCTACACCGTAAATTGTTATTTGAGAATTTTTTAAAGCTAACCATTTCTTAATTTTACTTTCTTTGAGAATAATTGTACTTATTTTTTCTTCTGTAATATCATGGCAGTTTTTACTTCCACAATAACCAATACGTAAATACTTTGTTATGCTTTCAAAAAATACATTCCATTCTCTAATCCTCGATGATTGAACCCTTTAAACCAGTTATCTGTACATTACTGGATTTAAATAGCGCTACATTTTGCAAGCGCGTACATTGCATGATAACTGCCTGAACCAATATTTAAAATATTGCCTGCACAGCTATCTGGAAATATTAAAAAATCAAAAGCAAAAGTTTGGCATTATTTTTAAGAAATTAAAAAGAGGTGTTATGCATAAAGTACCAAAACTCCAGATAGAGGGGTTTTAACTCATTTCCTCTGTATATATATATATATATATATATATATATATATATATAATATTGTTCTATAATATAAAAACATTAACAGTTCATACTCTATTCAACACAGCTTTTATTCCAAGTTTTGGGGAACAAAAATATTTAGACATCAAAAGAGAAAAAGAGAGAAAATGTTTCATTTACTCAAAACTTAATATACTCGTAGCATCGAGCGCATCTTCTGCGTGCAAGAATGACAGCAATACACTTGCATAGCATGCTTCGCACAAACTTAAAAAGATATTAATTGGCTTTCTTCCATTCCTCTGTTAGAGCTCATCTCACCGATACAACAGAGGGTCGCGAAAATATTCTAAGATTTTTCACAAGTATTCAATAAGATTGAAGTCGAAACAGCAGGCCGATTCGTCACCTAAATCTGGCATTCTTGTAGACTTTATAGAATATGACCTAAAATTTTGTATGAAAATGAAGTAAAGCTCATACCATAGGTTTATATAGGTGCCACACATTCAAGTGGAAGGCGATCCAATGAAGTATGAACCAAATTGCACATAGACGAGAGTGGGTATTTTACAGTAGTTTTGGTTACAACAGTTTCCTTAACTATTTTAAAAAGGTTTACATGAAAGTAAGAGCTGTAACTGGCCACCATCGTTGTTCATATACACCTCTTTATAAAAGTATCCATAACCCGATGTAAGAGTAGTCCACGTTGAGTAATGGTGGCTATTTCCCGGTGTTTCAGGTTATATATGTTTGTCTTGTATACGAAATAGTTTAATTTACCCGAGAGATAAAAGTCAGGAGACCGAGGGGCCGGCCACCGATAACTCTGTCATTCTGAAATTCCTTTTCGATTTCTCTCATTGAAATATTCGCAGTGGCAGAATTATATTGAAAAAGGCGAAATCACGCTCCCCGTGGGTCAATTCTGTAAAAACAAGGGGCAAAATAGTATTCACATATGCGACAGTTATTTTATTTGCCTTTAATTTTAACAATTTAGTAGCTCTTTGCACAGAACCGTAAGAAATGCGTGTTTGCTGTGAAAGATGTCTAAGTGATTTTGGGGAATTCTCCAAACGATTACCGATGGCATCTAATATTTCTTCGATGAGAAGTCTATATTGTCTTTTGTCTTTTTTTTCCGGACTGAACACTACCCGTGGCCTGAACTTTATAATAAAGATTAAAGATTGTTGTACAGCCTGGAACATTTACACCCGGGAATCTTTCATTAAATTGTCCTTCAAACTGACGAGTTGATTGAATTAACACATATGAATCATGTTGATTATTGATTAACAATATGTCACGCTATTAAATGATCTTCTTCACCAAATATACCGCACATTAATTTAAATTTAAAGAGCACTCGTTCACTTTCTAAATTCAATTGTTTCAATAACGAGACATTGTAAGGTAGGCTCGGATCTTAATCTTCTCTAATCCTTCACATCCTTTTCTCAATCAACTACTAAATAACAAGGAAACTTATAAAAAGCTAACAATCATCATAAACCTAAGAAGAAGGAGGAGATCAGCTTAAGCTTGCAAAACCATAGCTTTATGTCATTTCACGCATGCGCTATTATCTCCATTCATACGTTTCTTTACACCAATCTTACAGACTCTTTCCAGGGTATATTGAAGTGTATGTATTTACAATGCTACCAACGTATACACTATTAAAGTACACGTGCCACCAATATGCTGATTCCATTATTTATTTTACTTTTATTATATTGTTGAATATATATTTATTTTATAGCTTATTGTGCAACAAATAATCCAATATTTTGTATTAAATCAAACAGAGCTAGTATATTTAATTCGTGTGCCTGTTTAAGTTATATTGTTGGTGTTAATGAAATAAATTTACTACTATTGGTACTACTACTACTGTTTCACAGATGAAAATTACTTCTCTTCAGCAATAATAGAATTAAAATGCCTGAACAAGAGAGCAAAAAATTTTCACAAAAGTTTATGAATTATTATTATGCTCAGTAAAATAGTGCTGGTGTTTCAAAATGCACAAACTTCCTTCAGCAACAAGTACAGAATTAAAAACAAGATTTGGGAGAAGTGAATTCAATTCAATTCCATTTCATTTACATATGCATTCGGACATATTAACTTTCCTCTAAATATTCAAAGTGTTCTGAGTGAGATTATTTACATATATTACCCAATTTCTCTTGTGGGTCACCACCAGGCTCACACCATTAAGTCCTGGATGAGAGTGGGTGAAATTTGTAAATTAATGCATTTATCCTAGGATAGAAACTGAAATCCAAACCAAGCCAGGTCCACAGCTACAGTGATTTTAAGCTAAAGAGGAAGCAACAGTCACCCATCAAATAAATGACCATGATCGGTGATGCTTAACGTTAGGATTTATCTAAAAGAATGGATGCCCGCATATGAGAGCTGTAAGCATTCAACAAAGTACATCCCTCTCTTGAGCGGCGTTTAGGTATGATAAATATCAGATAAATTAATTGTGTACTTACCGTGTCCAATATTTGCCTTCTAAGCAGATGAATATGTCAGCCTCTACGTTCCTGGAGCTCTGAAGTTTGTCAGGCACCTGTAACGTTTACATCATGAACTTTAGTCACTTGATGAAGATTTAGCAAACAAGTGTAGCTCCTATATGAGCTGCTAATAAATTACATATCAAGTTCTCAATATTCGTTTAACATAAGCTTGTTTGCAAAAAAAAAAAAAAAAAAAAAATGCTTTCATGACTTGGCACTGCATTTAGCAAGTCTGTTCTCTTCAAAATAACCGAAATTGTGTAACACTCAACTCAGCACGAATATTCCATGTATCTTCGTTGTTGTTGATTATAAGTCTCAATACTCGACACGCTTATTAATCGTAACATAACATTACTCTGTGTTTTAATGATATCCACAAATACGCACTACACAATGAAAAAACAAGACTTTATCACGCAACGACAACTCTGTAAATCAGGAAACCATACAAAGGGAAATATCTCGGTCTTTTATTGACATCTTGACCTTATAGCTTATTGCTTAGATCAGTGTATCCAGCGGCTTTTCAGTTGCGGGCTATATTTTTTCCAAGAAATGTATCGAAGACCACCCTTAATTTACTATTATTATTATTATTATTATTATTATTATTATTATTATTATTATTATTATTATTAACAGAATTAAAACCGCATTCAGAAATGAAACATACTCTTTTAGTTAAATCACATATGCTTATATTGAATCTGAAGCCCCTTTCTTCATCATCTAACAGTTTTTTGAGAGCACGTGATGACCTTTTCACAACATATAGTCTACAGTTTACGTTATTACTTTGTGCTTTTATATTGTTTTCCCTAATTCTGTTTCTTGTGATTCCCACCCAAATCATACGTACTGGCTGTAAAAAATATATGTTATAGGACTCGGATGGACTGTTGTTGTTGTTGTTGTTGTTGTTGTTGTTGTTGTTGCTGTTGAATAGTGTTAAACACTCGTTTTTTGCTGCTGAGGCATCACAGGTGGTGGACACTGGTGATATACGAGATGAAATGATAAACTGGGAAATGATTATGTTTTATAGAGGGAAACTTCCAGGCCTAAGTTTAGGGTATCCCCGACACTTGCCATTAATGAGGACGAGGAATAACTGGGGAAAAAAAACTCAGTCAGGGAGGACTGTCCTGGCGGAAATCGAACTCCAGATCTCCCGCTAACGAATCTGCACCTTAACGACCTCGGCCACCTGTGGCGGTTGGTAAATGGATACCGTGTGATTATATGTGTTAATAAATCCATGTCCGGAAACGGTGTGTTTAAGCGTTAGAGCCTCCGAACTCCGAAACGGGGGGGGGGGGGTTACAGTAGGTAAACAAAACATTAGACGCTGCGACAAGTAGTCGCATTCATTAGTTAAGGATTGTTTAAGAGTTTAGCTGTTACATGAGGCACAGCCACCCGAGTAGCTGGAAGAGCTGCCTTTGGAAATCTCTCGTGTGATGTGGTCCCAGCATGATGTCACTCTAGCACATTTCGATCATGAGGAGGTGGACACCTTTGACAACAGATGGACATAGAGGTACATGCAAACCTCGGTGTACGAGACCCCCGTGAAGACACAAGATCTTGTGGCACGACTGCAAGTAACAGCCAGGAATCTTTCCAAGATATCAAATGTAATATTGTGATAAATCAAATATACCTAGTGTATCATAAAAGCATGTACTGTCTGTTGACTCTTGTTGAAGTTGTTATGTATTTTCTTGGTGCCATTGTAATAAATGCAACCCTATTGCTGTTGCTGACTACTTTGATCATTTTTTCTTTATATTGTAGCTGTTAAACATTAGTATTTTTCGAATTCACCTTTTCATTTTCTTTATTAATTCAACGGCTTAAATATCCAGGAGCTATATTCTATTTTCTTGGCCCAAAGACATAAAAACGATTCTATATGACGAATTGCATTAACATTATCAAGGGTCCTGAACTTGCTTCAGGTGGTGATGTGCTAAAGTTAAACGCTTCCGATTCCAGGACTCACCTAATCCAAGTTACTCTAAATATATGAATGAATAATTTATTTTTATAAATTATATCAAAAACTTAAAAACAGAGAAAGAAATCTAAAAGATTTCAGTACGTCACTCAAGTGGAAGAGGCAAAGATGAACACTTAATGGAGACAATTGGTATGAGGAATAACACGATGCGGTTGAAGCTTGAAAAGAACATGTGGGGGATACAGTTGTTGAACTCATATTTCTGGTTTCTGTTATGTTTCACACCTACACACATTGGTTTATTCACTGTAAAACGTATATCCGGTTTGCATTCATGGCAAAACACACGCCGTTCCAGAATTCTATGAGAGAAATGGACGTGCGTTTACTTCAAGCGTCAAGCGTCACTCATTCTCTCTGAACAAGCTGTAACGTTGATGATAAGGAATTTACTGGGTTATGTTGTGTATTCTCAGTAAACTTCATCTCTCCTCCTCTTCCTTCTACCAAAGATGCGGCTTTCATTTAATTAGTTCTGTGTGACTAAACGTAAGTACAGAAACACTTTTCAACAGTAGCTCCCTGATTCGCAGTTTGGAGACCATCTCCCCGCAGCACCCGCCCCGGTCTTTTCAGAGGCGCGAGAGTGTAAACAGTGCGATACGAAACAGCCAGCCACTTCCACATGAAGCCCTCTACATAAAGCATTGCTGTACATTAATGTTTCCCTCTCTCAGAGGAGAATCTCTAATTACAGAAAGTGGAGTGCAGCAGAGGTTACAGTCGTTTACACGCCTCTCACCAATGACACCTTGCTTCTCTTATTGTTTATCATAACAGAAATGAACATTCAGCATCTGTCTTAATTATTGGCGCTATCTGAGAAACCACTACGAAGCTCTCTCTATATATCTAACCAACTGAATACACCTTCTCATTGTCTGTGCTAATGAATGAACAGCAACATTTGCAATCTATTGCCAGGAATTACAATTATAGTATTGGTTGAAACAACGTTTTTACAAAATCCTGACTAGAGTGAACAGAGAGCGTAGAAAATTATTTTGCTTATAAAGTAGAACCAGCAGATGGGGAAAACAATGCGGCGATGAAATAGTAACGCTCCACAGCCGATGAAAGAGGTGAAGATGGAGACCTAGATCAGGGACCAGCTGTCCGCACTGGTTGGGCTGTAAAATTTACCTTAGGAGGAAGGTCACGGTTAGGCTCTAACATAGAATTGAAAAAGCTTCAGCCTTCAGCCTTTGCTTTAGAGACATTGTTACCTCAGCGGGGCGGATCCGGGGTGTACAATTTTACTACCACTACTGCTGAACATGGATTACAAGAAATAAGAGAGAATTTAACCGCCGCCACCAACGCCGACGCCGCCGTCACCACTACCACTACTACTACTATAAAATGAAAACAGGCAAGGAATATATTTTTTTTCTTTCACATTCATTTAATCATGGACTTAAGTAATTAAATTTCACATAGAAACACAACGTAATAGACTTTGTATTTATTTGCATTATTTAAGAACGGTCTTTAACGTAGTAACGATGTTATTAAAATCATTTTCCTGGTTTTCACGCTAAAAACTAATCGAAGACCCAATGAAGTCTGCCTCTAGAGAAAACATTATATACTTTCTAAGTGTTTTTAAATTATATTTTCACTCTAATATCTGCAGTTTCTACCCAGTTTTTAATTTTGATTTTCTCTTCAAATTGTCGCAAAGAAATGTAAGCTTTGTATAATTTTCATCATTTTCTTCACATTCAATAAACACGAAACGAAATAAAGCAGTTTCTTCACAGACGCACTCAATTATGACAAGAGGTGACGTTTTTGGTGGTGCACACATATTAATAGCTCATACGGGCGAGAAGCTCCCTCTACCGCTTCCTCTCATCTTCGTCTATTAATATACTCCACACACTCACCGAGATATTGGTTTGCAGCATATCTACAGATAATAACAACAAACTACATATAACTTCCGAAAGATAGAAATCTCTTCAAACATTGCTGTTTATTTCTTTTACGCATTAAAACCCGTTAAGTAATTATTATAGGAAATTAAACATTGACATTTAAGGGATAGTGCATAGCAAAACTTCCTAGCGAAGCCACCCCGCATGAACTTTAGGAACGTCAACTGCTAGTTTATGGTAGCGGCGGTGCTGCAATCAGTTGAGTAGCATAATTATGTTCATAAAGAAATTATCTATAAAGCATAACAGGTATTCCCAAGCAACCATAACCCAATCTTATTAGCGTAGCAAGAATATGCCTACTGATTGCTTGATTTTCTTTACAGGAAGGATGCCAAGGATGCCAAAGCAACCATCTAATGACTTTACACCAAAAGCCTGCAGAAGCTGCGACACCAGACGACCCAGCAAGAAGCATCTAGCAGTAACAGCACCTCTCAGTCACCTTCACTAGCTATACCAACTGCTAACTTCTATCATTAACCGTAATTGTATTCGGTTTAAAAATGTTAGGAATAATACTAGATACCTACTTAGTTTCAACAGTAAACTTCATTAACTTCCTGGTAATTCATTAGAACAAAGACCAAGGTCGGAAAGACGGAAAAGGCTGGAAAACATGACATGTTTGCTTACTACGATGCAGGAAGTGGCTGTTATCTCTCTATTGCTGTAATCAGTATTTCGTTAAGAGCGCTTAATGTCCGAAGTTCTTAAAATTTGTATTTCGAACGTACACTACTTTTTATTAATTTCAATACCCCGATATTTCTAAGACATTAAGGTCAAAATACAATGGGGATGCAAAAATATATCCATCGCAATGAAGAAAAAAGTTTATTTTCATCAAAACAACAACCCTGGGCAACTACTTAGCAAACACTGGTAAGTCCCTAGAGGTATTTCTTTCAATAATCTGCCATACTTGCCGCATAGCTTCTCAGATTTTTAAATGTATTTCCTGGATATCTCTATTCACCACAGACTCATGGGAATGGCCAAGCCACATTTTTCTTTAATGGCAATTTACCTAATCAATATTTAGATCGAATTTGAAATGATTTTCTTGCTGCAAGGTGAAACCTTTCCCTACTAGATGCAATCCACATTATGTTACCTAACACTGAAGAAATGTACGATAATATTTTTATCCACATTTTCTTTAATTTTACTCCCAGAAAAATATTCTGAAATCTTTAACAGTTTGCAGAACACACTCGTGTAAAACCTCTCCTTTATATTAAGCATCAGCAGATGTTGTCTAGTCCATTGCAATCTTTTCTTTATGCACCGGTTTCCTTATATGTCCCGTTAGATCAGCTTCTGAAAGTCTCCTCTTTACTGTTGCAATAAATATAGTCCTCTTGTTCATTTCTATGACTTCTGCACATATTTGTGTTGCAGTTTAAAATACACTGCTATTACTGGTAATTGTAATGAAGTTATCATAACTGTTTGTGATTTTGCAAGGTTATCCTGGTTGTAGTAACTCTTGCTGTTACATTCTTCGGCAGTTTGGCGGATTCAATTTAATATACTTTCCTCAATTCTATAACTGCAATACGTTTTTAAGTGATGGTTCTATCGTTGGAAACATAGCAATCATGTAATCATTCAGTAACACTGACAAGTTGAACTGCACACAGCAGGTTTATCTAGCAATAGTACAGCCTTGATACATTTAAAAGAATTTGCAATTTATTTACAAATTAAACCTTATCATTATTAAATATCTGATTTCACATAAATAATAGGTATGGGCGCCAGTATACAGAAGGAAATAAAAGTGACTACCCATTACAAAGCTTATTGGGAAGGGGAAAAAAATACAAGTTAAATTATGAACTAATTGCTTCTCAAATTGGTTTCCTTCAGCACCTATACTTCCTGAACACTTAAATTTGTGTTTTTCATGGTATTTTTATTGGAATTAGTGCCTTTAAAAGCAATTTATGCTTTAAGATCAATTATTTGCGGTTTTGTAGATAAACTTTATCATTAACTAATTTCTAAAAGGAAAAAAAAATACATTGGGTGAAATCTGGAAATTAAGGGGATATTTCTAATGCCTCTCGCCATAACTTTGCTATCAAATACAAGTTCTTGAAAATGTGGTTTAGCACTTAGCCTTTGAATGGCCTAAGTATTCCATATTTCCTAGTACTCCTCTCTTGCAGTGACTGTACCATCCAAACTCATACTACAACAGGTTAATTTAGCTGCATTTTAAGAACTGTTCTATGATTCTCTGTATATGTCTCTTGACCTAGAGATAATTTGAAAATTTTTAAATCATTCCAAATTATTTTAGAAGCAATCTCAGCACCACTTTCCCGTAACTCATTTGACAATGTCTCAAAACTGGAGCCTATGATGTGGATTGTATTCTAGTGATATGTTACGCTTGAATCCAGCCCGATTTAAAATTGTTCGAACAGAAGCTTCTGAAACATTCTGTGGAAGAGCAAGCCTACGAGTAGACTTTTTAGCACTCTGGATAATCTCTTGTAAAACTTCCAGCTTAGTTCCAACACTTAATGAAGGTCTACCTCTCCATGGTAGTACAATACAAATACTTTTGTCTCAGAACGTTCGCGTAAATTGTAGATCGTCCGAACACTGTTAACATATTCATTGCAATCTTGATTTACTAAATTAAAATTATTTTTATACTAAGTTTCCCAAGAAAAGCATTTTTTATTTAGTAAACATTTTATAACGTGAGTCGAAACTAATGAATACAACAAACAAGACAGTAAAATCAGGCATTTAATTGGATAGCTATACACTCTTAATGTTTACATTACTGTCAGGAGAATGATTTTAAATTAATGAGAATATTTCAAAAATTAATTTCTTAATATTTGCAATGAGTATTACGTTCAGTCCACGCTATATAGGTAATTGTTATTTTTTCATTACACATTTTGGATATATGCATTTATATGAACCGAGTTTAAAGCATTTGCTACAGTCAACATGCCATGGTTAATGTTTTATACAATATATATAGTAGAAGTGACAGTTGGAAAGATTACGCAATGAAAATTACGGTCTGCGCACTCGCAACATAGGGATTAGATAGCGTCTTTAAAGGATTTCTAGTGTTGAGTGTGATAGGTTGGGGAGAGTGACGTACCACCAATTTCTCCGGGGTAGCCATCTTGGTTGGCGTCCGTTATGAACGTAAGTAATGGTTATTGTTTATAAATATAAGTTGTCTAAGGTTTAAATAATGTTCGTGTGTTCAGTGTTTACCTATTTCCGATATTTTTCATAATTTGATCCCGTTTTGAGTAATGTTGGGTAGGATTTCTTTAGATTAGTGTAGCAGCTACGTCCCTAATTCGACCCCAGTTGCTTAAATAAGTTACAGGATGATATTTAGGAGGTCGCAACAATACGTAAACGTCTGCTACACAGGCTAGACTATAATTAGCATTACATCCTGTGTAAATTTTGCCATATCCTGAAGGCATTTAACAATGATTAACAATGCGGGTAGATGAAATGAAGAATGTATTTATTAAAATTAGCATATATGAGAGTGTTATGTTCGTCCTGGTGGTGTAGTGGTTACCATACTTGCCTCCTAAACCCAAGATGCGGGTTCGAACCCGGCCAGGACCGCTGCATTTTTTCGGGCGTAAAAATCCTAAGTATAGCTTCCTTCGGAAGGGAAGTAAAGCCGTGGGTCTCGTGTCGTACATTTACAGCACGAAAAAGAACCTCAAGCCTGAAAGAGAGGCCTCTGAGCAAAATTTGTCGGCCGTTTCACGCCCTGAGTTGAATGGGACGCTGATGACCTAGGCTGTTAAAGAGCGTCCATAAATAAATCAATAAAAAATGAGAGTATTATTACAACCATCGCACGTTAACATGGTTTCAAAATACACAAATATTATTTTGTAAATAAGAAGTAAATAAATATTGCCTTCATTAATTAAAGTAATGAAAAATAAGAATCCCAATATTAGCAAACTAAAACATTCAGAACATGAAACCCCCAAGTCAGTAGAACAAGTGAATGCAATATCACACGTATATACACAATATTGTTTTAATTCTGTTCCCTTCTCCCCAGTTTTCAGCCATTTCATATCTGAGCTGTCTCACTGTCGACAAAAATTGAACTTCCTACTCTTCATTCTTGCCTGTCAGCAGAGCCCAGTATGCTCCTGCCCTCAGCTGGAGAATGGTACTTTTTCCTCCACGTCTTTATGCTAGAATGGTGACCACGTTTTCTCCTCCCTACATAAGGGACAGATTCTGAACTCACTTTCATCTGAGCGTCTGATCTGCCGCCACGCCCAAGCCTAAACGTAGATGCATACAACAATTGAAAGGAGAAGATTTGATGATTGCGATCGATACTTGGTACTTTTCTGAATAACGTTAGATGCCGCAGTATAGCAATGACGGACGTTATAAATCTCTTCCAAGAAAGGTTCGGAGTTCGCCTTCTTCAAGAATGATACTATTACGATGGAAAAAGCATGCATTTAAAACATAGAGCGTGAAAAATTGGGCACGAAGCGAATAGCCCGTGATGAGAAAATTTAAACAGACATCTGTGGAACAATCGCTAGCAAAATCAGCGCGAAAACTCTCAGCTGAACTTGGCATGACCCGAACACAAAGGCTGATATCAATGGTCGTATGATAAATATATTTACACTTAAAAACCTTTTCAACAGCTATTTTTTTTGACGGACTAAGTGATATTGACTGATATTGACGCTGGACAAAATGCTTGCGTTGTTGTTTTCAGAAGTTTCCTTTTATCACGTTTTTCTGAGAAATTGGAGAAGCAGCCATTACAAGTTATGATCTGGGCAGGTATGACCACGAACCACATTTTTGGGCTGGTATTCTATGCTACAACAATGGCTCATACGCACTCATAGCATATACCACAATACTTCAATAGGACGGAGGCCCTCCGCATTTTACTATCAGTGTTAGAGAATGCCCCAATAAATTGTTTACAGATAGGGGGGCAGGACGCGGATCTATTGCAATACGGACTCACCCCCCCTCGGGCAGGCGTTCTATTAACTCTGTTTTGTACACTTTTACTAAAGCTAAAATGCTACTGAATAATGGGAAGGGAAGAAAAAAAAACCGGAGGTTTTTGGTGCATCATAAAAGATTTTCTCTGCAAAACTTCTCGCTGAACATGGAGTCGCATTATATAACTACATATTCACACTGAAATTCTAGACTTATGATGTTCAAGATATGCTGTGGCATTAAGAAAATGACAATATGTTATGGTTTGGAAATAAAGGGAGGTAATGACCTTATAGATCCCTAAGGACTTGATTTACTGATCGAGACTCTAAGAATACAGTATTTGCATGTTCACCCTCTTTCTATTTAAGTCAACGAGAGAAAATAATTTCATGCACCCATATCCAAGATGGAATGAAAAGCATGGTTCTCTCACTACAAACACTATTTACCGTGTCCTTTATCATATCACTGATCAATAATATCCTCTCTGAAAGCAACATTAAATTGAAAAATTAGACCCGTCAAACTTTTGCTACATTTTAATGATGTTTAAATTCATGAATGACCGCTGGCCGAAAGAAAGAGGCGGCGTTAAGATGAGGTAGCAGTGTTTTTTCTAAAGGAGGCACTTGTGCACGCATTCTGCTACTCAGCTGCATAGTTACGCTACTTTTAGAAACGCTCCTAGCAGTTGCAATGCCTTCAGCTCAACCAACTTCGGCATTAAATCTTTGCTGCTATATTTCTCTTGGTGCAAAAGATGCAATCACTTCTAACTTACCTACACGTTTGTGTGCAACACGTGATACAATTTTATTATTTATAATTTTAAGGAAGTTATAAAATTAAATTTTTATCAATTTCTATTTTTTCAGGCATGGAAATGATTGCTTGAATATAGAGCTAAAATTATAAGGAATGTGCATAGAAACGCTTCAAACGATACGACGAGAAAGAACAAGGAAGTGAATAAATAAGGAAACAGAAGAAAGTTTGTCTTCATGGTGCGGATTCATGAGCAGGCAAAATATGCATGCATGCAAATACTTAAAAACCAAGACATCTGCGTTAAAATAAACAAAATATGCGCTGTTAAAATTTAGCACAAATCTCATTTTATTTCAAGAAACCTAATATTACTGACAATTTGATAAATTGAATATTTAACATACCTAAATAATTAAATCTATCTATTAAAATTCTTATTGGACTTTATTTAGATTTTAAAGCGTTTATTGTTGAGAAATGGGAAACTTTGAGTTTAGCACATACATATTTACCAATATTTTTATAGCCTCGCGCCAAGTGATTAGACTACTGGGAACCCGGGCGATCTGCGTTACAGCATTCTTATGACAGAATTCAAAATCGCATGCATGTGCGCAAAAGATAATAGTGATACTTGCTTTGATTATCTTTCTTTTAATCTCACTGCCATGTTGCTGAGAGTAAACAATACATTTATTATGGAATGCTTTGTTCATTACTACAGAACTGCAACAATCATTTGCCGACAACAGTGCACTGTGCCAGATTGCAGTAAATATTAAAGGAATATGTGAATGTGTTTCATCGTTTCCAATTGAACTGATATAATTAATTCCAGTTTCCGTATTCTTAAGCCTGGATTAAGCTCAAAAGTGCAAAACGTAACAAACATTCTTTCATTTGTGCAAATAGCCGAAATATGCATATACGTAGTGTCTCAAAAGCACCATGCATTTGTTCAAGCGATTCTTTCGTGCATTTTCAAAGCGCCTCTGCCATATTGTTGCATCTTGCAAGGATTATTGGGATGGAAAAAATTATTAAATTGATGTTAAGTAAGAACTCTTCTTTCTTTTAATTTCCTCTATAATATTTTAATTTCAAAATAAACTACAGAACTAATGATCAATCGATGCACAGTTATTAATACATGCTCATTTCCTCCTCCTCATTAGTAATTTTAACCTGCTGAATTTACTGTAATTTCCCGTGGTCAAAGTATTTACGCCATAATAAGTGAGTGAAACAAAGAAAATCATTTTCATATATTTGAAGTATTCGCAAAACGTTACCTATACCGAAAAAACGATACATACTGATTCTGGAATACCTGCATATGAACTATAAAATATTTGCAAATAATACGAAATAAATTTATATAATGTTAGTGTTAGATTTGGAACTAAAGAATTAAACATGCAATCCCTAGTTATTATAAAGTTCGCAAACCAAAAGACAAGATTGTCTTTCAATGAAAGCCGAAAGCTGATAATATCGTATAAGAGACTCCAAGTGTTCTAAAGCTTAAACCAGTGAAGTTAGTTGAAAGGAAATTGGCACTCCAAATTTCCTCAAGAGCTAAGACATTATGCGCCATGGACGCTTTCAGCTTTAGATATACGTGTAACATGCAGAAGGTTTGAACTGTGTAACTATTTTGTAATCTTGAAAATCTTGAGCATATCGAGCTGACAGTATCAAAGGGAACACTTCTAGCGGAAATCGAATGCTGAGATTTGGATGCGAAATTCTACTGAGAAATGCGAAAGATCATTCAAGTGTGAAAGGCAGTGTAATGGCTTTTAACCTCTGTAATGCGAACACTGTACATTCCACACAATAGCAGGAAATTAAAGTTTCCGAAAAACGCCATGTTTGTATCAATGTTGGAAGTGTTGAGTAAACACATTATATTCCTTTCTGTTTATGTTTTTTTGTGCTCCATAATTTATATCTAAATATACTTTTCGTTAATATTTCTTTAATATGTACACATTAAGATCCACTCTTGAAGTCCTGAATATGTTAAAAGTTTTAAGTCCAGGCATAACACTTTGTTTATATACGAAAAATATCATCCGTTATATCACAAGTAATCTAGAGTTAACATTATAGCTATGCTTTCTTCAGAAATCAATTTACTTGCATGACGTTATCTCAGCGGTGTGGTACAGACGAGCGCTGAAACATATCTTAGGTTCGACCCCTCTCCAGTGTCTTTACTAAATTGAATTCTCTCTTTTTATACCTGGTTCAGCTAGTCCTAAATGGGGAGGGTGGAGTTAATCTGTGTATGTGGCATTTTATTTATTGTTATTATTGCACTATACTGCATATTGAAATTAAGTAAGAGTATGTGATTTGCACGACATTCACTGAAATCGTAGCGAACGAAAACAAGTTCGCCCTACTTCGAATTCAGCTTTACAGTGTCACCGATGTCACCCGAATATGAACTATATATATATTTGGCTGCAACGATGTATAAATATTTTGGTAGATTTTTTAAAGTTCTAATATTTAATTGATTCTTATTATACTATTTTTAGTCTTTAATTTTTATGTTGATATAATTCTTTTCCTCGAGCTTTAAAATAATTTGAGATATTTCACTATTTATTAGCTGCAAATAGATTACAACAGCAGACAGCCAAAGTATTACAGCTTAAGTGAAATAAGGGAAAATAAAAATAATTACAAGAAAAGTGAAATGAATAACAACAGGCACTTAAATATTTAACCAATAAACATGCTACTTTCCTAGGATATAAAAATAAAAATATGTACATGGAGATGTCTACATCCATTATATGAAAACACATACATTTTTATTGCTTCTCCTAAAGCCAGGCTTAGGGGGTGGGCAAAGTTTATAGTAAGTGAATGTTATTATGATTCGATTTAGAAATGAAAATTGGTAATATATATTCTCTGCTTTTTTGTTTATATTGTATCGTTTTTGTTTGGGAGCTATAGTCTATTTTTCATACCCATCCAGGCAGGCGTTTTGAAAAGTGCAAAAGCTCTCCCTGATTTCTCCTGTCTGCTAGAAAATGCATCCCCCATATGACAAATTTTAAGTGGCCGGTTTTGAATCCTGTATAATGATTTTATATGTTCTAACCTGTAGAGATCCCAACAGGCGGCTGCATGCTCCATAATTGGACGGATTAGCGATGCATGTAGATTTAACTGTCCTTTTTCAAATTACCCTCATTGTGAAGTGCATTATTTATTTTTATGTGAAATTACTGTTCGTTTACATATTTATTTATGTTTCTCCCCTCCCCCCTCTCTCTCATTGTTTCTTTTAACATTCTCTTGAACATTTCCATACAACAGCAAAATATTGAAATCCGAATCTGAATAATTACTTTAGAGTTCATTGCATTACAAGCAATAAACAAACCTATATTAATCAATTCCATTTTACCCGGTTCTGTAATCACATTTTCTTTGAGAGTATGGCATATATTGAAAATAAATATTAATATCGATAAACTGATATTTCATTTTTATTTGTAATCTCATAATAAACAAATGGAAAACTAATCTATTTTTTCTTTAATGAAAATAATGTGGATTATAGATCAAACACAAAAGAAAATTCTTTGAATATATAATAAAAAATATGCCAGCGGAGTATTTACATGCGATTCCCCCCCCCCCCCGCTTTTAGCAGAGGTCGATGCAAATGAATTGTCGTTGGTCTTTTTTGTATGGGGAATTTTTAATATTTCAAAACTGGAAGGCGGAATACAGAAAGTTTAGCAATTAGGTGTTTTTGTGTCAAATGATGGCATTTTCAGTCTGTAATATTTCATGTAGTGAATGTGACCAAGTGATTACATAACAAATGACACTTCAGCCTCTGCTGAAGCGTCTTCATCACAAGAACAGACAGAATTGTAAATTCTCACACTGGAAGGCATTTGTCAAAACACGTGAAATGGAATTCTTATTGAATGTGCATGTTCAACCGGAGTAGGTGTTCTATTACATTTTATTTTGTTTGATTCCATTTAGTTGTATTCTCAATATCTTGGAATGGGGAACAAAATCAATTAAACAGTCTTCAGCAGCAGTAAGTTGGAGATATTTCCAAAATATGTCAATACATCGGGTCTAACAAGAATCTCATGAGCTTATCATTCATTTTATGATTATCATATTTACACTAAACTAAACAAAACGTTTTACAGCGTAGATGAGGGAAACCTTATCAGAAATAAATAATAAATAATATACGTTTATCTATATAATGTCTTATAAAATCTTTAACAAAGAGGACCACTCAAAGATATCTAAACAATATTCAACTTTGGATTTATATTAAGATGTTATTTAAGTTAAACAGTTCTTCTATTTTATCGTACGAAATATTTCCATACTGTTGTGAAACTATTTTTTTTTATTTTAGCACCAACAAGTGTATGCAGTTTCTATTATTAATACTTTTATTTCCCTAGGTTCATAATGGCATTTGAAGACACTACAATGCTGAAGACACTACAATACTGAAGACACGACAATGCTGGTTTTGATAACCTAATTATCACTTCCATAATCTTTTCTCAGTATTCCTTATTTCACATGAAAATTTAAAGATTTCCATTGGAATCATTTTTATAACTTCTGACCTATATGTTTCAATAATGTTATACATTCATACAGTGCAATTCTTAGTTCCTTAAATCTGTTATTTCATTCATTTAAGCCGCACGGGTAAATTCTATTCAGCAAAAACCAAAATAATCATATAAACATATATCAAGAATTCCTTAGTTTTTGAGTTATTATTGAAAGTTTACTTCAACGCCTTTCAAGGTAAATCTAACAAATTTAGTTCGTAACCGAAAATAAAATTAATTTTGTTAAGTAATGGAATAATGTCATCAATATAAGTCTGTACATCAGTATTCCATACTTATACGACAAAATGCAGCAATGCACTGTTAAAGGTTAGCCATTTATGTGATTTGGTAATAACCCTATTAAAGATGTGATAGAAATAGTCATTTTAACTCTGACGTAAACATTTATTAATAACTCAAAAACTAAGGATTTCCGCAACATGTTTATATGGGCTTTTATTATCATGTTTTACTAAACTTTCATTAATAACTTATAAAACTAATAATTTCTGGTACATCTATTTATATGACCTTTTTCTTCTTCTTGTATTTGGTGTGAGGAACCCGCCACCAAAGTTTGTAAATGTATTTCTGAAACATTCTGTATATAGGATATTCAATATTGCGATGTTTATGCTATCTGATATTCACATGTTCCAAAAATGTAATCACTGCAATTCTTTAAGTGCTTGTTGCTATGTTATGGATGCGAATGAAAGCGTTCTAATGCCGTGAGTGCAAATGTGAGATTGTAACTCATAGAGAATCGGATTGTCGTTTAGATGCGTGCAGTGGAGTTTTAATAGATACTGTCCTATTGTCAGAAGACTGACGGTGTACCTGCCGGATCTGCTGAGAATAGATGTTTCGTCTGGAGAGCTGGGATGAACCAACCTTTGCCGAGATGCTGTCAAGCAAATGCCATTTCCGCTGCCCTTTTGGTAGTGGTAAAAGCTTGATGGTACGGTTCGGGGAGCGATTATCGTTTGAAGGCTTGGAAACGATTTTCAGTAGGTGCTTCCAGAAACTTTTTCACTTGATTGATATTGTTTGGGAATAAATTAATAGATAAATATAATTTTAAAATTTCCGAGCTATTCCACCGTGATCTTAGGTTAGATTTGTTTCACTGACAACTGAGATCAGTATCGTCGGTGGAATGCTGAATGATGAGAGATTATTATTTGTATAATATTTGCAGGTGAAGTGACGTACACTCCTCCCCTCCTTCTTCTTGTTCCATCATATATTAGGTCCTACCTGTTCCCATCTCACATTTTGTTTTTATACATCCTTTGTTTTCTTCTTCTTTTCGAGTTATATGTCTACATATTTGTTGGTATTCTATTTTCTGTCATTCCTTTTAGGTGTTTTATCAATTTTTGTATATAATTTCCTAATTGTTGTAATATTGGTTGCACTTTTAATTCTTTTCTTAAATCCTCATTTCTTATATGTTCTTCTTTCGTGCAACCTTTGACAGATGGTAGAAAGGGCATTTCTGCTGTTTGAATTTTATCCTCTTCCTTTTTCTTAAAGTCCAAGCCTCATTTCCATAAGGTAAGGCCATGGTTAATTGTGTGCTTTCTCTCACTTTGTTTTTCAGAATGTTCTACACAAGCTTGGAACTTTTGTATTTTTATATTGACAACTTGATATTCCTCATATTTGACATCACAATCTAAAGTGCGATACTTGTTCTATTAAATGTTCTTCTAGCACAATTTTTGTTCTTATTGAGTGTTTACCTCGTAACATTCTTACTTTTGTTTTGGTCTTTGAAATTATCATATTGTGTTCTTTATTTATTTTATTTAGTTAGTATATTGCTTGTCAAGAATTAATACTATCATATGCAAATAGCAAAACATTTACTCATGTATTCTGTCCTAACTATTCCTTTATGTGCAATTTAAACATTATTTAAGAATGCCGTCTATGTATTCGCTTGCGTACACTCCAATATGCTTTTTTTACATGAGCAAGCGTTAACGAATAATTGGAAGCTCTGTAGATGGAATATCACCCTCACAAGAGATAATGAATTCCACTTAAGCAACGCTTGGAAACTAGTCCTAGAGAATAAACGACCACCTTCAGTCCCCATTAGCAGAAAGTATATATAACTTAGCGTAACTAAGGAGCGGGTTTTAAGGTGTTTTCATTTTGATGTCGAGATTAACATATTTATCCCCCTTTCACCCTTGCTTTGAAGCTTTAGCACCTTTTTGAACCGTCCCTTTCATGTTTCGTTATAAATTGGACGGAAAAATAAATAATTTTCAATCGTCTTTAGCAGAAAAGTAAATGATGTTCACTGTTTTTAAACAGTTGCATAAAATTCTAGTCTCATTTATAAATTTGCAGCCCGCAATAGTTTTTAAAGTTAATGCAGCAAAACTGTAAGTTAAAACACCGATTTCAATTATAGCTATTTGCTAGAACTACAAATCTCTGTGCTAAACGCTCATATTTTATATAAAAAGGTTCAAATCTCTAGTTACTCTACTTGATCGTATTTGCTTTATTGCAGCCTAAATACTCTACTATGCCACAGGTTCAGAAGGCAAAGTTGTATGCACTTTCGGAAGAATTCAAGAGACGATTGTTGAAACCGACGGTGCAGTTCTTTTGAGATGCCGTTTGCAATCAATGAGAAGCATTAAAGAGTCAGAATAAACCAGCACATTCAGTATTGCAGGCATCCAACGAATGTTGAGCTCTACAAGGGGCAACCTAAGCAAACTACCAGCACAGTGATTCGTGCCTTCACTTCTGGACAGTCATCGAGTTAGTTCTCTGCAGATTACCATGGCATTAGTTCAGTCAGAAATCCAGTTCACAAGATTAATAATACTGCATTCAAATTATTCTTCTAGAAGTACAAGCAAAGGTTAGTTGTACCAATGAGAGCATCTTGAGAAAAAATTACATAGTCATATAAAACAAAATAACTACCACCTTGATTTTCAAAAATTTCAGAAAGTTACACAAAGTTCAAAATCTGGAACATACGGTGTGAATAAAGTTTTGAGACTACTCAATAAGAGCTGCTTAACCCTGTGGCGTTTACTTAAGAGAATAGATTAAACCGTATACTCACAGAACTAAATGTAATATTTTGAACCCAAGGAAACGCATTAAGTTGATCGTTTGAAAATTGTTTTACCATTTGCAGAAGAAATTTAAATAAATTGGTATTTTGGACAGATAAATCACATTTTGAATTATACCCAGGTATCAATATCCGTAATTTCAGATTTGATCGATATGAAATCTGAGTGTTATTGTTCGTCAAGCACTGCATGAAGATTAAATGAATTCTCTGGTTAGTTTCATATCATGTTCCATCATTGGGTAGTACTTCTGTAACTAGTGCGCGCAAAAAGCAACAATGAAGAATTGTAGCATAAGATTAGGATATAATATCGCACAAGCCCTGGCATTTTTCCTAATAACTGCCCTCCAGGGTCACAGTCATAAAGTTATTTTCTCGTCATGTTTCTAATTCTACAAACCTTTTCTCAGAAAATCCGTAATATTTCCCTCAAAATTGACTTTAGAATTCCGCCCATTTCCTAGAGCTAAGATTTCAGTCCAAATGGAACTATATTATTTGTGCACAAGATTACAGTATATTTTTGTGACTACATTTTTAATAAATTTCAAACGATCCCAGAATGAATATTTCAAATGTTGTTTGAAAAATTAAATAAACTATGATATATTACTAAATATTATATTTAGTTTTACATTATACAGGTCTTCATTCCGCTACGCAATTGGAAATTGTTTTGCCGATAGAAACTTATTGCATAACGGCCTCGCCAATGTCCAGGAAATCATGCAGCGCGGTCGGAACTCACAGCGCTCATTTTTTAAATTTTTATTTCTTAGTGTTTAGTAATTAATATTATGCTCACCATCATAATAGAAACTTTAGTGCCTCCTTCCGCTATGAGAGAGCCTGAACCCTTTTAAAAATGTTTGAGACAATGCCCGAATATAGTAAACTGCCTCCCGAATATTTTGTTTCAAGCCCTAAGGGGTTTATTTCTAGTCCAGCAGTAATATTGTGTAAATGAAGATGCAACAGCTGAGGAGCTTTATACACACTGCCGACAGATAGACCAGTTTGCTTAGCTAATCGTGTTAAATATTTTCTAATCGATGCCTATTTTTTCAAGCTTCTCCTCTGCTAAAACCCGATTTTTTGACCTCGGTTTCTTATCAATAAAAATGGTTTGGCTTCGAACTTTGTTCACCAATTTTAAAATTGCACTTCCCGGTGGATATATTACTCCCAGAAATCAGGCACGAAGTTCTCTCCTACAGTGCGTCTGTAATTTTTTTTGCACATAACGATCATAAATAAATAATCTTTGTTCTAGCACATACCCCACTCTTGGCGTATTCCAAAATACACATATGTGAAATAGAAAAACACGCACCTTTCCTACAAGAATTCAACTGAAAAAAATTGACGTGAAAAACACAACTGAGTAAGCTCAATTTCCTGCATCGGTGAAACTGTAACTCCAGTCTTATCAGGAATTGCTAGAAGGCTTTAGGCAGTCAGGATTGATCAATTATACGAACAGCTTTAACAAAGGAAATCATATCCGGAAACGCCCCGTTTGACCTTGATGTAGGTATTAATCAGCCTCTGTAACTGTAAAATTGTAATTAAAACTTTAGAACATTCTATTGTGTCATACATTGCATTTTGATCTAAAGAATATTCATTTAAAAGATTCTGTATCTACCAATTATAACAGTTCAACGTTTCTTTTACCAGTTTTATTAATTTCATTATATCAGCCAGTTCACTGTTTGAATATTTCCAGCGTGTTGTTAAGGATCACAAGCAATCATGATCCTCACTACAATGTCCTCTTTGGGTTCAATATCATTGTTGTAAAGGAGGCCACTTAGATAATCCCTGCAATACTAATCCATTGAGATTAAGTCAGGTGAACGGGCGGGGCAATTCACCGGACCTGGTCTTCCGATCCACTTCGCCGGAAAACGATCATTGAGCAGATTGGGGAAGTACGTGAATATTTGCTCCCATATGCGCATCAAGCATCATATGGAAATTCCTGTGCCCTGTACTACCATTAAAGTTTAGTACGTTTTTGCATTTACAAACGTCCTGACTGACACTACATATGTACTTTCCAAGTGGTCATATACAGGGCTTCCAGAATATGTCCTTACAGCTCGCGTGGGGTATTGCGTCTCAGCAGCTGGACATGTCACGGCTATGTATTCTGACTTTACTTGTTAAAACTGGAAATTTCGTCCTCTTTCAGCTAAACGGGCACTGTACGGGGTAAACACGTCCCGATTGACACGATTTCATTACCACTGTAACGTTTCTGATTTCATTTTTTATATATTTCAATATGTAAGGACTTATTTTGTACACCTTGTCTTCAGGCTACAAAAAACAAAAAAAAAAAAAAAAAAACAAAAAAAAACAGACTGTGATTAGGTCTGGGGAGGAAAGTCCTAATTACTATATCTTTAAAACTTCCCTAATGTTATCCATGAACTCCAATGCTGTATTAGCAGTGGAGGAATTTGGTTGAAACTACCCATATGATTTCTGTACTACCGTCAACTGATTACAAAATGTGACCAGAATGTCATTTCGGTACCTCTCTCCATTTACTGTCTCTCGTAAAAAAATTGGACGGATTATGCGTCTCAAATTTTTCTATCATAAAGATGGCTTTCTTGCATTGAATTTGGATTTTCAGTGAGTGTTGTAAGTGTCCACGCGACCATTTTGGTGGAATCACGTCTCATCTGAAAAGAACCAAGCTGTGGGTCGATTGACCCTTCAGTTACTGATGAAAGAAACCACTCACAATAACACACACGTGTTATGGGATCACCTGTCGTAGACAATGGACACATTTACAATTGTAAAGTTTGAGTGTTAAACATTCCATTGCTGTATGTGCAGAAGACACTGAAATCCCAAATAGGCTACTTTTTATTGGCGAACGTTCAAGATTTGCACCAATTTTATCTAATTTTTTCTGTTATATTTGCGAATAGGAGGCGAGAGGTGGTCGTCAGGACATAGAGAGCCCAGTAAACCCCCGGATCTGGTTTATAGGATTCACTCGAAGTTAGGTTTACTTTAGTATACGATTAGATCTTTTATTTTCGCCGATTTTTGCCCTACTGTATTTATTTGGTCGTACACTTTAGTACTTATCTTCTATTTCCTTTTGGTATTCTATACAACTACTATCACATTAAACCATTTTAGTTCTTTATTCACTAGCGCGCTATCCCTTCTTAGCTACCCTCCCACTGTTTCCCTTCGCTACACGGTTTACTAAACTTCCCTTTATTCAGCTTTACTGCTGTGCGCTAGTATCTAAGTGTGTTTCTTGCTGTTGGTAAAACCATGATGCCTGCACACTACGCTGCTATTTACTCCTTCTTGGTCAGATTTCAGCTATAAAAACCAATGCACATTTTCGGGGAAGTGGATTAATAGCTTTCAAAACATTTACTTCATTTCCTAATAATGTTATTTTAAGTGAGTTTAAAACTTTTGCTTGTGCTGCTAACTAATATGGAAGTTTCGCCTAAACAAGACAAAAAAAAAGTTTCCTTACACCAACTCTCAATAAAAATATTTAATGAGACAAGAGAAGGCTTCCAAGACTCAGCAGATGAGTATGTAACAGAAAATTTGCGAATAAGTTGATATGTGATATTCAGTTGGTTCGTTTGATGGAATAATATCGTAATTTTCAAGTGTTAGGTACATATATAAACATATAAAACTGTCATGTTGCTATTTGTAAATATTATAGCCAAAAACAAGCTACGAACGTGTCATATCACGAGTTTTCAAGAATACTAAACGTTGTGTTGTATGGTGCGTGCTTGCAAATGCAAGACAAAATTTATGTTATGCAAGCAGGAGTGCTTAGAGTACATATGCATGAAGAGGATTATATTGCAGATTTAAGAGCTTAGCTTTTGAGAGTAAAATAAAAATGCATTTAAAGCCATATTAGTCCTATCTTTGCATCTGTTGTCCCAACCTGTCAACCAATAATAGCACAAATTGTAGAACAGGTAGGAGGATATAATAAAATCGAAACACAGTAAACGTTAATCTCCAAAGGAAAAGGATGAATATTGCTATTGTAATAGAAAATCGCCGGTTGTTTCAACAGCTAGGTTGCCTTTAGAGAAAGAAATGGTTCAGAGAATTGGATGAACGTTTGAAACAAAATAAAGAACTTACTGTTGAATAGCACTTGCTAGAAAAACAAAACGGATACACATTTAGAATTTATATTAAAGGACATAGAAAATGATAATTTTATTAAATTCTGATTTTTTTTACTGAAAATATCATTCATCATAAACTTAAGGGTTTAGGTCAATTTAGACCAGTTTTCTCTACAAGATTTCTGTCTTTCATCTCTTTCCCTTTTGTTGACATTGTATTATTTAAAATTGGAATAAAAGCATTGTACTTTGACACATATTGATACTAACCATTTCTAAGGATAGTATATAGGTAATATTTTCAAAAAAAAAATATTAAAGCATATCTTCGTTACTTTGATGGTCGAACAATGCTTAATGAATAATCCACTTGACACCATATATCCTGCTAATAACAAACACCATATTCAGGAGCTTCACAAGATTTTAGTGATGGTAAGTATTATAAAGAGATTTCGTTAAAAGCAAAATCTGTACCATGTCGGATTTTAAACCAGTGAAAAGGTTCAAGTTGAGATATCTTCTGATCAGCAAGCAAACAGACGCACTCAAAGTAACATCCAGCTGCAGTTCATTATCGTGTGTGTGTGTGTGTGTGTGTGTGTGTGTGTGTGTGTGTGTGTGTGTGTATGATAGAAGATATTCTCTAGAAAATCTTTATTTAAGTACTTTATACCAGGAATGGGTACACCAAGCCGAATCCGAGCTATACAATGCCCGCAAAGCACAGCAGCGAAGGATCCCAGTGCGATATCTGTTGATGGCGTTATGTTATGACGATTATGGGAGGGGGGTTGCCAATCTATAATTTGGCTTGGCGTGACCCACCCCTGCTTTATGCCAAACACCTTCTGTAGATCTGAAAAGCTACTTAACACATATGTTATCAAAGTCGTAATTCCCTTTTTCAACTTTCAAACTTTCATCTACTGAATAGAACTGCTTAAGAATATCTGTTTGAGTTTCATAATGGTTACCAAGTGCATTTACCATTGAATAATTATTCATTTTTAGGAATTTCGTAATTAAGAATGACGAATGTACCGTTCAGAAGGTTCAAAACTCTAAAGTTTCATTTTCACGTGGTAAAGGATTCGTAAACTAAATTAATGGTCCTATCTGGAAGAAGAGGAAGAGGAAGAAGAAGAAGAAGATGATGATAATGATGATGATAAATGAAATGAAATGATAAACTGGAAAATCTACTTGGGTATACCATTGTAGTAGATCGAGCGGAGAACAACAGTTAAGTGCGCATTGCACTTAAAGAGAAAAGCGCATGCAACCTACCATATAAGAAGATAGCCTAAAAGATAGGAATCCACTGCGGAAAAAACAATAAGAAGAATACCTAACGCACAATTATAATGAACAATTTTAATAAGAATCTTATTGTAATACCTTTTAAATTTCTGAAAATTCGGCACCATTTAATGAACCTTGCCTGTGGTTCTACGTGAGACGTGAGTTACCCTAAATATTCATGCTCCGGAGAATAAACAACTTCAACAATTAAATCACTGAGCGTTGCCTATTGGCGAACTCGATATCAAATTCCCATTCACTCGTCCTGCATAGCTTATGGCTGCCAGAAATCAGCGGAAAGCCCTAGAGAGAGTCTCGTGAAAGCAGAGTTGGAGGTCTACAGCAGCCGTGGCGAAATTTACCATCAGCGGCTTAAATTAATCAACACAGCTACCATACAGCCTGATTCCCACCCCACCCCCCCTACAATCTCCACTTCAACTTTGCAGAACTCATAGTACTCATTTTCTGATATTATGGTCACACACACATATACAGGCCTGAACATGTGTATTTCAGGGTTTTGCCCAATGGGAATATTGAAAATGCACGAACCGTTAACTAAATAACTATATTTTGATGAAATATAAACATAATCTTTCTTCTGAATAAATTTTAGAAGTCTGATTGTATTTATGCACTGTTAACACACACAATCACGGTATTTCAGCAGCTGGTTTTTCTCTCAGCAGTTTGTTTTTATTGTTTGTACCAAGAGTAGTTATCGGGTTCGAGCTGTTAGCACCTCTTTTAAAAATGTTCACAATCATTACGGACAAAAATATGGTATTAGTACTGAAGAGAACAGAAACTCACCTGTCCACCGGAGCTACTCATGGGTTTACATATGAAATATTTTCTTTTGAGTGTAAGTGATAAAGAAAAGCAGTTCTCCACGGTGGGAACGGTGAGGAAATATAGAAGTCATCACTGTAAGGCAACCTATTGTAACCTTGATATTCCTTAAACTGTGGTATCTACTCTAGTAAACACTTATGCTTAAATTTCATAAATTGGCATACGAATTTGAACTCCACTTTCCGCCCAAAATGAAACATTTTCGCTTCAAAGGGCTACATGCTACCATTACTAATATACAAAAAGCTACATTTATTTTATGAAATGATATATTTAAGTTTTTATTTCCTAAAATCTAGTATCTCTAGTACTTTTATTTTACTTGTGTATAAATTAGTTGTTTCTTTTGATGGCTTATATGTAAGTTCTTTGAATCTTGCAGTATTTTTTTTTTTTTGAATCACAGTATTCTTTTGAGATCTCTCCTAAATCTCATATGATGCAGCTTTTGATTTCGTTGGCCTGCCAGATTAATTATCAGACTTGCCAATTTTCTGCGTCGGTGGTTTAGTGCAAATTATTGGTACTGGTCATCCTCAATGAATCGATACACGTCAGCCATCATTTTATGAATATTGAATGAGATAATACTGTGATGCCTGTGCTAATTGTATTTTGGTTTATCTCTGAAAGTTTGTTCCTTGAGCCATTCAGCAAATTTCGCTCTGTTTCATGTGGTTTTATCAATATATGTTCCTGTAATATGTATTAATTATTCAAACTTGTACTTTGATACTTCAGTCCACAATAGTATGCATTTGATTCTGACGTTCCATAGTTTGTCTTCTATTCTGTATAAGGTTCTTAATTATTCATTAACACTCTACTTCATTATAATAAACAGAAATACTATACAGTTCCTTATTAGTTACTGTTTCTATAAAATGTTTCTTCCTAAGGCGTGAGCACTACTTAGAAAATAATGAGATTTCCGGAAGAACTGGGAGTGATATTAGTGAACCACACACCGCACAGTCCAGATATGGTTATTGTGACATTTTCTTGTTTCCAACTGTCAAAAAAATTGACAGACCATCAGATTGGAAGTCGGGAAGAAACTGTTGCTTTCTATGAAGAGGAGAGTGGCATCATCTTTAAAGAAGCATGACGTGGCTGATTTTATATTAGTTCCGGTGGATGTAACTTTATATAAAGCATCGAAAAGAAATAGAATTGGTGAGCTAAGGCTTTCTAATTAGAACAAATTTGAAAATTAAATATCTGTCCTAGTAACAGCGCTCTTTTGTTTTATTTGGCACAGAAATGGACTCTATATTATGTAGAGTTAAAAGCTTGATAGAGATAACAGTAGTATCAGTTATAAGATGGCAATGGGAGAATACAATAAGCAACAAATAGGATAGTATCAGAATTTTTAGATTTGTTTAAATTATAAACTATTATTAATACTTCGTGGTTCAAACATTAATATGCATACTATATTGCTTGTTTCAGATACAGGTTACGGTGTTTCCTATTTTAAAATATACAGAATGATATAAAAAATGATGCAAAATAATTATTACAAAAGAGAATGTTTTACGTGATATTCTATGAGCTGTAGGAGCCAGACTTCATAGCGCAAATCCAAATATTATGCATGTCTTAGGCTCAATGCACATCAAAACTGAGTATCTCCTAAGTGGTGGTGATCTGACTAATGTGGTGCACTACTGAGTGGCCATGTCAATGAGCAAAATGATTGTTTTCTCAGTTGAGAAAACCCGGATGAATGTGCACAGAAATCATTACACCCAAAGTAAGTGATAGTGTGGACCGTTGCGTCTTCCCTTGCGTCATTGGCCCATACTTCAATGGGGATGTATATAGAAACAGAATTATGATTTCTAGACACTCACTGCCTTTGTGTGATATGTTTTTGTGGAGTAATACTTACAAAAACAGAGCTATGGGGAGCAGTGTGATGCTATGGTCATTAGACAATAGTAGAAAGCATGTAGAACACATAGTGGTAAGACAGGTAATCGTTTAATACAAAATGCTACTAAAGTATTTTGATTAATTTTTTAAACCATCCTGTACTTAAAGCTATAATGACATTTATTTAAGATATTAAGGGTATTTTTACTTTAACATTATATTACAATAATCAATTATATGCTACGTCATTCGTGTAGCAAAGGAATCTTTAATGTCTTAATTATAAGACGAAACTTCGAAAGACCAAATAATTCATGAATGAAATGTAAACTCCAAGGAAGAAGACACAGGCGAATTTGCTCTTTTCGGGTACGAAGTTTGTACCTACGAGATTGAGAAAGGCAGACTTTATGATGCTAATGCACAAACCGCCAAAGTAGATTGCTCTCCACTTTGAAGTTGTTCCTAATGTTCAAAAGAATTGGGAAAGTTGGTAAGCGACCACAGTAGTTCCGGTAGCATTCTGGGAACATATCTACATACTATACACTTAAAATTCCCCTCCCAGGTTAAGTTTCAGTGTATTCCATTCCAATAGTTGTTAAATTTAAAAGCACTCGTCACTGGCGAATGACCAATGACTATAATGGCTTCTAATGAGCTGGAAAATTCAGTCTTATGATAAAATAACACAGCCTAACATCGTTGAAAACATTTGAGGAATGATCGGAATGGGGAAATACACTCGATCCGAAATAAGTTGAAATTACTTTTTACATTTACTGTAAAGCATGAATTATTTTTCAAAATTGAACTTAAAAGTTAAGTGCTACTGTAAATAAATAAATTTATCCTTAACTGTAGTGTAATATAACAGTTTTGCATAGAGTTTAACAAAGTTCATATTATAAAACACATTTATATTTAAAGTTCATAGAACATTTTTATATTTTTACATTTCACACATTTTAATCTAAACCAGACACAGAGAATACCTTTTTTAAATTATTGAAATATTTTATGTAGTGACAGCTTTCTTCATGGTCTTTCTACCCGCCCTTCTGTTCCTCTCTTCGGAGGAAGAGAGATGCGTGCCATGCGAACGAAGTCTGCTCCTTATAACAGACAAGGAAATAACTCGCTGTCACTAAATATCTAAATTATTACCGGAATTCAAAGAAATAAAAACATATTGGCATCAGTTCAATATTCCAGTTGTAAATTGTAATAATACTATAATTACGCAGAACACACCACTGGAGAAAACTTTCGGCGAATTCCTTGCGGGAACCCTCAACGAATTTGCAAATTATAATTGGGAACCATTGGTCTGGATGATGTTAGAAAGCTAGTGCACACCTTTTTTTTTTTTTTTATAAGTATTCCAGGGTTTGGTATATTTCGCTTGGACAAGCATGTGCATATACGGGTGGTTCGCGCTTATTAATGGAATATGTCAAAATAAAAATTCCATACCTATTTTACGTTCATTATTTAAAATGTCCCTCCTCTTTTCTAACTTCGCATTACCTAGTCTATCATTTCTTACAATCATATGTTCACATATGCCGTTGTCAATGGTTAGGCCAGCTGTTTCATACCTAACCTGTATTGTGACTTATCTAATCACATATTCTAAATTCTGCTGAACTTCTATTGCCAGTTATCAGGAAAATTATGATAGGACCATTGATCCTTTTTATGCATTTCCAATGTAAAATTTGCAACATTTTATTTAAATATAATTTAATCAAAGTGAAGGATAATTCCTAGTTCTTTATTTACATAATTATTTTTTTAATTGTCTATTTTAAAATTTTCAGTTATTTTAGATTCTTTTTGTAACATAATCTAATAGTCTCTAGTTTATTTTAGTTTCTATACTTTTTCAAATAAATGAGTAATAGGAAATTTATTTCATGTCTTTTTAGATGTATTAAAACATGGCGCTTATCTCTCTCGCTTTAATAATGAAATGCTAAACCTTAAGTCACCTAAAAGAAAGAGACAGCCTCATTGATGACAAGAATTATCATCATCATCATCATCATCATTAGAAGACATTTAAATCTTAAGAACTTTACCTCCAATAAGGTGCACTCAAACTCAGGCTATGACGCACAGTCCAGCAGGTAATCAAGAAATGATGAATGATGGGCATAGAGAGAGTGATTGTGACTTGGGAATTATGTACTATTTCAATAGTCCAATACAAAATTAGTTTAATACCCCTTAATTTTCATTTTGGCACTTAGAAGTTTTGATGCTTAATTATTGTTTTTTACATGTAATACATTTTTAGCTTTAGCAAAGAAATTTAAAAAATAAGCACATACTTCTGCTTAAATTAGCAGGTGCCTAACGCACTTCATGTTTAATTAAATAAGTAAATAAATTAGAACAGTTATAATTTGTTATTCTTTTAAACAAAGTCTCCTCAGTGTCATCAGCCGACTGCAAAGTTATGAATGTAAAAGTCACCTATTTGGTCAACCTCTAAAACGAATGCATTGCTTTTGGTTGTTAATGTTATCGGTACTTAATGAAACATACATTGTTCGCTAATAATAAAATTGCTTCTCATTTTCTCTCTAGAATATTTCCTCCGTGATACAGCCTAGATTTCTGAAAATTCCTCATCGCTGAATGTAGGGAATTGACTATAATTGTCCTGCCAACTTAAAATCTTTTAACTAAATTAGAAGAGTCCATTATTAAAGACAAAGAGCTAGTAAGTGAATGCTTTTGTAGGCACTAAGAAATGCTATTACGTAATTTAATTATTTTTCCCTTTTCTTTAGTCATATCTCTACATGTTAAAAACAAAGGCCCGGTAAAATACAATTACACAATAGAAACTATCGTATAAATAAGCTGCTTATTTTAGAGGCTGAATTCTTACTGAATACACCGCTTTCTTACCCTTTCAGAAAATGTTCTGTAGAAGTATTTCTTTGTAATTGTAAATTTCTCTTCTTCAGTTTCGTTGATTGCCCATTGACCTTCTGGGAAAGACTTTCAGGTTATTCGTTGGACTCGTGGTTTATGGTGCTGTTTTCAGCAATTCCTTTGTGTATCTTTAAAGGCAATTTAGTGAGAACAGCAGTTCTCCACATAAACTTCATCTCTCCACCTGCTAGCCAATTTTCTCTCGTTCCAAGGCTTGTAACTGCCGTAAAACTTCCAGAATTTTATGACAGCGTTATCTCTAATACTTTGGCATACACGTGTTGCTGATTTAACTATGGAAACTTGACCAAAAAGGGTCAAGAGGTTGTTCCTTATTCTTTTCGTAGCCTCGCTTATTGTCCTTTGACTTCGGTAAATTTGAATCTTTAAAGCAGCAGTTTTCAAAATCTTTTTTAGGTGAAAGCCCCCATTTATTTTCTGAAAAGATTCTGCATATTATATACTCTTGCCCTCTGTTCTGTTCTTAAGCAATTTTATCGTATTATTTGCATGTTAGCAAAATTAATTAGAATTTCATTAATTTATTAGAATTAATAGTTATATAAAACATATATTCTTGATTTAATAATAGAAATATATGACGACTATTTTATTATAATGCAATTACATATGCTACTTAATTTGTTAGAATTCATAGTTATATATTCTTGATTTAATAATAGAAATATATGACGACTATTTTATTATAATGTAATTGCATAAGGTATTTATTTTTCAAAATAAAAATTCATTATTTCTACATTATTAGTTTCAAAAAAGGAAAAATAAATGTACAATATATGCACTTGTTAGGAATTTCCAAAGCAGCGTGTAGCATGTGTTTTCATGAGAGCCAATTTTTGCAACGGAAATTCCTTTTCCTTGTGATACTCAAAAACAGTGCGATCCGCAATTCAATTTTATTTCATTTTTTGTTGTTTTTTCAGACTATGCTCTATTTTACGAAATATGTGTTTAATGTGGATGAGAGATGGCTACTCCGAGTTCAAATCTGACTTTTACTATGCCCGCAAAGAACAGCAGCAAAGGATCGACGGTGTTAAGTCATAAGTAAGCTTGTAATCTTCGGCACTGAACTCAGTCGAATACTGAGGGTTCAGGTTACCTATTCCTATGATTAAGTGCGTGTATCTATAGCTGAGTATGCAAGAGTAAACAACAGTACGATACTCAACACACAAAATTTTAACCACCAGTCAGCCACATTACAATACAATTTTGAAAATAATTTATACCTTTGACGACAGTAGATGTTCTGCAATTAATTGTAAAAACTCTCGCAATAGAAAAATTGTATGATGATTTACAGCTCATACAGAGTAATTTTGCACAAGTTCCTAACACAATTAAACATTTAGAAACATGAAATCTTCAGATGGCTGAAGCCCTAAGACTAGTGGATGAAATATCGCAAGCAATAAGCAATTAACTGTTACCAAATGTTTGAAATAAATGTTAAACACAATTCTGAGAAAAAAAAATAGTGGTTTTTGAACAATATGTGAAACAAGGAATGTAGGTAGTAAGTAGTAAGATAGAATTGGTGTTTCTTAACCACAGAATAATGTTATGCATTATTTTCTTTTTGATCTTATTGCTTCTTGCAATGCGGGGCGGAGTTTTTTTCCAATACAATGTTTTTTTTTCATGATATTCAGAGAAAATTCACATGTAAGTTGTGCATTGTAGTCGTCATTAATGGACTGTGAAGGAAATGAATAATTCTGTGACAATTACTCAGCCCGCAATAAAAAGTAAGTGTTTTTACGGTAAACAGAATAAAAATTTCATAAAAACATAACTTTGTAATGATATATAGCTATTTGTATTTAATTTTGAAATGTATGCATATTTTATGTATAACCCAAACTCGTTGTTAGCTCGGGTCTATATACCAGCAATTCTGTTATCACTATATATCACTATATATCACTATATCACTATATCTTCAGTTCGCTAGAAAAACCACATATGTTCCATTTAATAAAATGTAACTTTGAGTTAAAAGGATTTTTTTTTAATTTTCTGTTTTGTACATACCCTACCATTGTATGAGTCCTTGACATTACATTCCTCAGCAACATAGTTTCATTTCGAAAATATTTGAGGTCGCAGAGTTAAGGGGGAACACCCGGTATATATCTAGTACATTATTAATATAATGTAATTATGAAGTGTAGTAATTTGATGATATATTATATTTACGTTAAATCTAGGCTGGTATCTGAATGGTGATGGGTGGCAGCGCGTGTGAAATTGAAAGACAATTAGCAGGCCAATAAAGTAGACTCCGTGAAAAGGTAAATACAAGGGTAGTTCGCCAAATATTCCCCTGTACCTGTACATATTGTGTTTAGGAGATTTTAGTAAAAACATAAGAAGAGAACATGTTTTCGATAGAACAAAGCTCTTGCATTAGTCAAATCATTAGTAGGATGAATGTATGAAAGAATTAAATACGAAAGAGAGTAAGGTGCAAACTTTCTTTGTAACGTAGTAAATGAGCAACACCCGTAGTGACGTTTTAGAGCGTCTGGAAATTACTTTATAATACAAAACATTAAATTAGCATTAACCAATAAAATTTAACACAGAGTAAGCCAAAGGTTAGAAAATAATTTAAAGTTTTGCAGGAAGCACCGTGGTAGCAAATTTCCCACCTTATTAGTCATCAATGTGTAATGACACTACAACAGTATGAACTTTTTGGGGAATTCTTGCATGTGAATCCCGGAATGGAAAACTTGGGTTGTTCAACTAATACGCAAATCACTTGTAAATTTTTGATAAGAAACTCGAGTTACATCAATTATAGGGGCGTGTATGAAAGCAGTAGAATAGAAGGTGTCATTAGAGGATAGACGCCGACAAGAAGACACGCCTTTAGGTGATTTTTTCTCGACTTATTCGGCGACTCTCTGCGTCTAATTATGCAATCAAACGTTTATATATATATATATATATATATATATATATATATATATATTTTTTTTTTTTTTTTTTTTTTTTTTTTTTTGCCGTAGCGCTTATGGAACGAGAGTGTTCGGCGGCATTACTACATAATCGGGTGATCTAGTTGGAATATTTAATATTGGTGATCTAAATCCTCATGATTAACGGCTGCTTGGCTCTTGGCTGAACACAGTTGTACCTAGAGTTCAATTTAAGCTTGATCCGAAAAATCGGGCGAGAGGAAGCTGGAGAGCGAGAAATATACAACGGCATTTTGATGCGTAATTTCCCGTCAGTGCTGCCCAAGCCCATAGACGTTTCCGGCCAATGCTTGGTATAGATTTGATGATGGAAATAGAACACGTGTTTGCATGGGCTCTTTGTTACCGGTCGTTGCTTTGTACAGTTTGAAGTATTAGAATACGTAATTGGTTGTGTACTTCTTTCGAATTTCGTTTAAAGTGCATTTGCAGTGTGCGCATTAAATTAATTATTCAGATAGCTGAAAAGGCCGGCTGAAAGATTTAATCTATAAAATCGAATAGTTACGTACCGTACCTACATCAAAACAGATTCATGCCGACAAGTGTATTTTGTAGAGAGATTCCCCGGCATTCGACCTCCAAATACAGCTACAGTTAGAAACTTTGCGAACAGATTCAAAGAAACGGGACCGCTGAACTCTAAAATTCGTTAAACCTAAACATAGTGTTCTAACAGAAGAAAAGCTGGGTGATATTGGTGCGTCACTTGAATATTCTCCCATAAAGATCTATGTCATGTAGCACAAGAATTAGGTTTTCAAAAATTTCAGTACAGACGGCTACTAAATTTTTTAAATATCCCAAACGACTACTAAACTTTTAAATTGAAACTCAAACTTTTAAAATGGAAACCTTACAGAATTAATATATTCCAAGAATTACATTCAACCATTTTCTCTTACGAAGCATCGTTTTATTACATGGTGACGTATTCACAGAACAATATATTCTGGAGCACAGAAATTCCACGAATAATTCACGCAATTCCTCTGCATGGTGAAAAGATTGGTGTGTGGAGTACCGTAACAGCAAATCGAATATTAGGATACATATATTTATTTGAAAATACCTAAATTCGTAGAGGTATCGTAGTGAAATACTCGTACATTTTTGAACAATTAACCATGAGAGACCACAACTATAATAAAGGTTGTTAAAGACAGAATTATTTCCAAAAGGTTATGACCCGCATATTCCCCAAATCTAGGAAGATACAAGGCGTGTGTAAATATAAATATTCTTGTATCTATATTTATCTTGTCTTGTTACGGTGAATTTGTCCAGCATCCGGCTCATGACGGATTAGTTTAGTTAATATTTACATTTTATTTTCAGCATATGGCACATAGAACTGCCGCTTATTAATGCACATGATAAATAATTCAACTTGTGTTGAAATCGGAATATCGGGCTCTAGCAAACCAATTCTTATTTTCATCCGTTTTATTTTTAAGAACAGCTCAATCTGAATTAAAACAGCTTTTGTTAGTTTAGCCGTTGATTCTGAGACAAGAAGTTTTTTAAAATTGCTGTTCAGGTCCAGTCACTGCTCTCTCTCTCTCTTTCTTTTTTTTTTCTTTTTTCTTTCTTTCTTTCTTTTTTCTTTTTTTTGTTTTTTTTTTGGTAAAAGTACAAAGATTAAGGATGTTTTTCAATGTCTAAACAATTGTCTTCTAGTGGTGTTTACAACCTCCGCGAGGAACGAAACGCTGATATCTTACCATCTAAAGCTAACATTTACCTGTAATAATTACTTTGTCGGAGAAAAGCAATTATAGAGAGAGATTATTAACAAGGATAAGCTCTTAGCGACATCATTGTCTCCTAGTAGAGCCATACCACTACTAATGGTTCTAAATCAGGGGAGTACAGAAAATTATCAGGACTCTCCAATAAAGGAGGATCATAATTTTTCTACAAACATAATTTATTTGTGCCAAAATTTAACTTTACATTATCTTAATGAGTAATGTGCATTATATTTCATTATTGACACTTTCGATTCCCGCCTGTGAGAAGTGTACAAGATGAGATATGTTCATTTCCGTCTACAAGCAGTGTTACAAGAAGCCTATGGGGAGTTTATTCTATCTTATAGCATAGCTCAAAGATGGTTTAAAACGTTTAAAGAGGAGAGACAATCAATTTCAAAGAAAGGTGAAACCGGCACTACAGTTTGTGCTCTAATGGAAGAAAACAAGAACACCGCTGCTGTCATCGTGAGAGAGGATCGTCGAAAAACATCAAGAATACTTTCAGAAATTCTGAACATTTTACTGGGTGCCACCACAAGTTGGTAAATAAAAAGTTGCACATGAGAAATGTGGGTTCCAAGATTGCAAATTCTCGAACAAAATGACGTTCACGTACAGAAAAGCATGCATTTCGGAGATTATGTTACAGTTTCTTTCATAGGCAATCATAGGTCGCTAAGGTGCACGCTCGTGAGCGGGAGATCTGGAGTTCCATTTCTACTAGGACCGTCCTCCCTGACTAAGGGTTTTTCCAGTTTTATTTAGTCCTCATAAATAACAAATGCCGAGGAGGTAGCCTGAACTCAGGCCTGGAACACTTCCTTCCTTAAAAAAAAATCATTACCCAGTTTATCACTTCGTCTCATTTATCATCAGTGTTCACCGCCTGCGAAGTTTTAGTAGTTAAAACGAACGTCATACGCTATTAAATAGAAATATATATATATATATATATATATATATATATATATATTAAAAAAAACTTGGTCACACTTTTTTGATTCTGAGATAAAACATTAAATATATGTAATTACCTCCAATACCAAAATAAGTAAAAGTTTAGGTCATTTCATTTTTCGATATTCAATGAATGGTTTAACAACATGTAGTACCTGCACATACAACTGTAACAACTGGGCAATACTACAGAGATGTGTTATATTTCGTGCAACAGCTGGATGCTGCACCATTATAATACACAGCTGCACATTGAAAATTTTGCTGAATGCCTCACAAAAATCAATGTGAAATGTGTCCCTCACCTTCCCTATAGTTCACATTTAGCCCCGTGTGACTGTTTCCTTTAACTCAGATTATTTCCCACTATCAGAAGCAGTGGTGAAGTGGAGGCGTGAGAAGGGTAGTAAATGAATGTAGTGTTATGTATGAGCAAGGCATGGGCTAGAATAATTCGATGTGGTCATGTAATGGGAGTTATGCCATTAAAAAAAAATCGTTTAAGTTGCCTGGGTGATTACGCATAAAAGTGTACAAGTGGATAAAGATATTTCAGTCATAACTTTATTTAAGTGTAAGTGTGTAAAAGGAGCTGAAACCGAAAGTTACTATCCTGGAATAGTTAAAGGGAGTTATGTAATTTATCCTCTTTTGCACATTACATTTAAGCTGACTTAAAATTTTTGATGCAGAAACGAAGTATTTATTTCATTTTTAATAATTTAATTCTTTTATCATGTGACTATTATACATTTATAATATTTAAGTCCTAATCTTACTAATGTTAACAGCCAAGTTTAACTGCCACTACCATTAGGGCTACAACGTTATAATATGAACAGGTTATTAATAGGATTTCAGCACTTTTATTTGAAGCCTATTTCTATCAAATTTTTCATAATACCTAGTTTATGGAAATGCTCTTAATCCACATAAGTAGCTTCATTATTACGTCTAGAAAACAAACGAAAATTTCAAGGCTATTGATATAGTAATTTTATTCTCTTGAAGTAATTTTAATCACTTCATTTGTACAAAAATTGCGATCAAAGAAAACATTGTTAAAAACTCATTCATAGTTCCAGCCCGGAACTTGATGCAGCCTGCGTCAAAGTCAGGATGGTAAAAACCAGAACCTTCTACCTCAATTGGTTTGAAAATTATATTAGAAATTTATGGTAATTTATTTTTTTGTAATATGTTTTAAAAAGTCAAATTAAATTTAAAAAAAGAAAGAAAGAGAATATAACTTAGAAACACATATGGCATTTGGTGACCTAGAAAAACCCTTATTAGAGAGGCTACTTATATTGTGGAAAATATTATATAAACATCTCATAAAAGTCATAAAAGGTTTATATAAGTACAAAAACGATAACAGATGTAAATGGGAAGTCAACAGAAAAAATAAATACAAACTGTGGTCTTAAACAATGTTCTAGTCTACATATATATTTCTATTTGCAGATGATATAATATTAATTTTTGACAAGGAAGGAAAAGCCATATACTAGCAAATAAAATAAATAAAGAATAAAATATGATAATTTGAAAGGTTAAAACATAACTGACAGCGTTCCGAGATAAATACCCAAATAAGAATAAAAATTGTGCTAGAAGAAGATGTAATAGAACAAGTATTTTCAATATTTATATTGTGATGCCACATATGAAGAATATCAACGTGGAAGTTAATATAAAAATACAAAAGTTTAAAGCTGTGTGTGGAACAATTAGAAATACTTTAGCAAAGTGAGACAAGACACACAATTAAGATTCTATACAGTCATGGCATTACCTATGGAAGTGAAGCTTGAACTTTAAAAGGGGGGGGGGGAGAGAATAAAATCCAAGCAGAAGGAATGGGATTTTATCGATCTGTCAAAGATTGCACAACAGAAGATCATATAAAAATGCGGATATAAAAAAGGAATTAGAAGTGCAAGCAATATTACAACATTTAGGAATTTATATACAAAATGGGTATAAAACACTTATAAAGAATGGCAGAAAATGTTGAAATATAACCAAAAAGGAAGAATATCAATTAAAAGACAAAAAACAAAACAAAACAAAGCAAAAAAAAAAAAAGATTAGAAAAAATGTAACATTGGAACAGATAGGTTCAAATTCGTGATGGAGGAAGTATATTTTATACTGAATGTATCAACTAAATGAATTTTCAGATTAAAATCAACTACAATAAACGTAATAAACAATAATAAATTTTAACTTAATGTACACCCATGAAAAAAATTAAGTTGGATCTATCGAATTTTGAAAAAACCTGGAATTTCAGGACTCCTAATTTAATTAGATAATGTTACATTCACTTTTAGTTTTGCAGTGCAGTGGGACGTTTTAGCGTGTTAAAATATGTTAAAAACACATTGTAGTGTGTGATTACAGTTGGTCTTTTAAATCTACCCCAGCTACTCCTAACTTGGGAACGTTTTAAGTTATTCATATTTTATTATTTTCAATTTCGACTGTCATTGATGTTTCATTCTAGTTGTGTGGAGAATCTGTTAGCGTCACAAATTTGAAGTAACTGCCTACTATCAGTTGACTGCTGTTGTTGATTTTAAAAAACGAAACACGTGGTGTCGTGTTATTTTCCATGCTGGTGAAGTATAAACAAAAATGGGTAAAAGAAATATGCAATAGTGTAAGAAAAGGAGAGATTTTAAGATAGTCATTACAATGCTGCTGAAATGAAAAATGAAAATTGCAACGCAACTGTCATTACATCAGACTGTAAATTTGTTTCTGGTTATCTCAAAAGAGCATTATTAAAATGTTTGTATCATAACTTACACACTTTTCAAGACAATTGCAAGAAATTTTGCACAGACATTCTTACTGAGATAAAAAATCTGAACCTCAGTCTTTATGTTACCTTAAATATATATTAAAAAAAAACTTCTAAGATGAAAAAATAGTGAGGTTCAGTTTATAGATGTGGATCTTACCGTTATAATAATCAGCACCGAGAAAACTTCAAATCCTCAAAGAAATACTTGTTCAGAAATGTGCGAAATGCTTTTCGAAGCAAACATAATATTGCGTATTTTGAAAATTAATAAATTAAAAATTGCATAACATGCGAGAATAGATATATTTTATAATAAAGAATATAAACATTAAGCACACAAAATTTAATTGTAATATCTCTTATAGAATATAAGAAAGGAAAAGAAAAAAAGATAACTTTTAAATATCTCTTTGAGGGAACCATGGCGGTGACAAGAATCAACAGCTGTTATATAGAATCCAGTTTTCAAGTTTTGCATGTACCCTTCCTTCAACAACGTCAGCCAACGCTCCAAAAGCATACCGACTTTCCACTCCGTGAAGTTCCTTGTTAGTGCTTCTCAAGGATCTGATTAAGAAACAACGTCATGAAAGAGCATGCTACTTCAAGAAAACGCTGAACGCGTTCCCCTTTCAATGATTTACAGCATGTAAATTGAGAATGATTTACATGTTTTAAATCATTTTTAATTTCTAATGAAACACTTAGAAACGTGTCTAGCCTTACGGGTTATTAATTGTGTCATTTAATAACACCATTGTTAAGTAAAATAAGCGCACTATCTTTGTTAACGGCCAGCACATCAAGGAACGCGGTCCATGCCACCATTCTGAGGTTCTGAAGAATGTGTTGTGATTTATATTTTAATACCAGGAAGAAATATTACAACATTAAATCATGCGCCAAGTGGAACTGACATACAAGTGTCAGTTCACTGCTGGAGCAACTGAAGTCGGAGAAATGTTGTTTATTGGTGCGTTGAATACAATGACACAATTTCAGTCCGACTTTAGAATGGACATCTCTTATACTTAAAGAAGATGAAGATATAAACACAAAAATAATAAAAATGTAGTACGCCCTGATGGATTATGCAATGAACATACAAAAACAATCAAGAATTAAATGACCAACATATGAACAAAAGCGTACAACAAATGATTGGAAGTAGGACGAATTTTAGAATAGTGCAGACACTCTTTATTAAAATTTCTATATAAAGGAAAAAGCAACCCGAAGGATCCAAACATATACAGGATGAATCAAAACTCCTTCTCGATAGAACTGAAACCATGACAGACATAGCGGAAGCCCTTAAATCATCGGAAAGAGTATCTCTCCAAGTTTACATTCGTAAGAGCACCATGGTACTGTTCTAGATTTGGAGGGAATTCATAACGAAAACATTGTATTCACTGGGCACATACGATATCTCGTATGAAAAATCAACAAAACTACCTACAACCAAAATAATTCGTGCAATGTAACGTTTGAAGCAACAAGCTGTTTGTGTGATGGACAACGAACAGGCCGGCCAAGAGTGTCGGTTGAGGCCGTTGAGAGTGTGCGAGAACTATTTGTCAGGAACTCTAAAAAGTAGATACTTAGCGCGAGCCAGGAATTGCAGACTACGCAGACAATTGTCTGGCGTACGTCAACGACTTATAATGAAACCATATACAGCTGTTGCAGGAGCTGAATCCTGAGGATCACAATAGTCGTCTTCAGTTCTGTGTTGCTTTTCAAGTGCGGCTACAACACGACGGTTTTGCTGAAAAACTGATTTTTAGTAACGAGGCTACGTTTCATATATTCTGCAAAGTGAACCATCACAATGTAAGCGTTTGGGGAACGGAAAATACCTGGTGTAGTAGTAGAGTGAATCCATAATTTCCCCAAAGTCAATGAGTTTTGTGCTATTTCTTCTTCTAGTGAACCTGGACATGCTTCAGCAGTGGCTAATGAAACAATTGCAAGTAGATAGCCAGGACTTTATTTATCAATAAGATAGGGCTCTACCTCATTTTTATCATGATTTTCGTGAGTACCTCGATACTGAAATTCCTCGTCGTTGGATTGGACGTGCTGCTCGAGACGACTCTCCTCTTCTTCTGTGGCTTCCATGGTCGCCTGAACTAACCGCTTGCAATTCTTCCTTGTGAGGTTATGTCAAAGATTGTGTGTTCGTGTTGGGACGTGTGTGGCAAGAGCTTGACTACAGGATTGACGTATGCCGCGTCACCAACGGAAGTCATATGGAACATCTGTAAGATATGTACGAAAATTGGAGAGATACTCTATCGACTAATATAAACGTTTCTGCTATATCTATCATGGTTACTATTCTATCGATCCCCGAAACCAGAAAAGAACTTTAGAACCAATCTATATAGAGGACTAGCCTTAGAAAAAGTTATTTTCAAAATAATGACAAATATAACAAACAAAATTAAATAAATAATGGACAGAAGTCTTTCAGAGAACCAAGTTGGATTTAGGAAAGGAATATGGAATATTCCATTCACAAATTATACTACAGAAAAATGTATGAGTCCCTTTCTGTTCATTATGATGGTAGAATAAATTCTTAAAACAATGAATGAAATAGGGGAGAAATAAAAATATATGCCTAAGCTGATGACATAGTGATCGGATCAAGAGACCTGAAAAACGGCAATCTCATGAAGTTGGTGCTAACAATACAAATTTCATACAAGCACAACAAAAACAGAGATGTTGAACTTCAGAAATGGAAGAAAAAGGCAGGCCTCCACAGGGATTATCCTGAATAGAGAAAAGATTGAAATACAAAACACTTTATATACCTTGGATGCATGTTTCACTAAACACGTGACAGACAGGTGATCGGGCCATAGTGACAATTGATAAAATAAAAACACATGCACTAGAAACAGCAATGAAGCTATCTAATAGAAAAATAGAACTGATTTTACATATGGGATAAAAATCGCATGGACATTTCATGACTGAAAAGGTCATCAAGAGAACTACGCGCAGCAAAAACATGATCGCGACTATTGGCGAGGAAGAGCTTCTTCTCCTAGAAGACATCAATGCCCAGTTTCACGAAGCTTGTAATCTAATAAAACTAGTCTCCATTCTAGCATTACTTGTTTATTTTACAAGCGTGTGTTCTAGAACTTATGAACGTAAACTTAAAATAACAGGCAACGGTAGTGGGACACCAGCGATTGCTAAGTTCCATAGCTTCCATTAATATCAAACTATAATTCTCTTCACTGATTCTACGAAAAACTTGGAGTTGTTATAGACAGTAATCTCTTTTGGGAAAATCATGTTGCTGAAACCTGGAGGAAAGTAACTTCTCTAATCCACACCCTTAAAATATTATGCGTCTCTCTACCCAGAACCTTAAAAAAAAATCTTGGTGCAATTCCTGGCGATGTCTCACTTTGACTACTGCGATTTTTTCCTCGCAGACTTAAACTCTAACCTAAGGCAAAAACTACAGCGTGTTCATCATATGTGCATACATTACATCTGCGATGTGCGTTTGTTCGATCATATAACACCTTCCCTCGATATGCTGTTTTGGTTTCGCCAAAAAGACTGAAGAAATATTCATTGTCTCACACTACTTTTCACAATTATCCACAAATCTTGCCAATCTTATGTATCTTCTCCTTTTCAAAATCTATCTTCCTCTCATAATCTTAACACACGTTCTGAATCCGTCGTCCTGTTGGTGTAGTGGTAAACCATATTTGCCTCCTAAACCCAAGATCACGGGTTCGATTCCGTCAGGACCGATAGATTATTCCGGGCGTAAAAATCCTAAATATGGCTTCCTTCGGAAGGGAAGTAAAGCCGTGGGTCCCGTGTCGTACATTTACGGCACGAAAAAGAACCTCAAGCATGAAAGAAGAGGCCTCTGAGTAAAATTTGTCGGCCGTTTCACGCCCTGAATTGAATGGGAAGCTGATGACCTGAGATGTTAAAGAGCGTCCGTAAATAAACCAAATCAAAAATCACGTTGTGAATCCCGCCACGCACTATTATTACATTGCACCGAACATCACTTTACTCATCGTCATTCACCGTATCCACTGCCCGTCTCTGGATGCATATCCACAAAATGCCAGAGACTGCCAAACTTTAAGAGCATTTCATAAGAAATTGTTTAATGTTATTAGAAATAATGGATGTTTAAATTCCTTATGTTACAAGAAAGTTATTTGTTTTATGCTGCTGCATAATTATTCATTCTATTATTGTTAGTACTATGATATGTGTTCCTATCTCCATTGTTACGGATCATAATTTTATGTGCAATGCTCATATATTCATTTTCACTTTCATGATTTACACAGATTGATATGTGTATAAATTGTCATTGTCGGTGCTTGTATAAATATTATTATTATTATTATTATTATTATTATTATTATTATTTTATTTTATTCCTTCTTCTTCTATTTTTCATTATCCACAGTTATGTATTAACAAACATTTATTTATCTACATAAATGTTATGTTATGTCCATAATAATGTTTTTTTTTTTTTCTTCATCGGAGTTCTGTTTCACGAAACATTTTGCCTATTTTGCCCATTGCGTATTGTTATTTAGTGGAATTCTATCCGTGAATCTCGAATGGTGAATTTACATACTAGTGTACATATTTTAGGTTAGGTATTGATTCTATCAATTAAACTGGACGCATTTTAATTATAAAGCTCATTAAGGATTATTTATACAATTTGTTTTCTGAAATTCACAACTATTCTGGTACTCTTGAACTTTCACCTAAACATGGCGTAAAAACTGAGCTACTTAAACCATTATTTGCAGATAATAATATGAATGGCGAATATGAATGTAAGATAAAAGCACTTACCATTGTAGCTTTCTTGATGTTATGCAAAATGTGTCCCTCACATATGCGTTACCTTTCTCTGATGTAATTAACCCCAACGCTTTCACTGTGTGCGTTGTTATTCTCCACGTTTTGGCTTTGTCTTTCTTAGTACTTTTGTAGGAGAATAGCTCAAATAGAACTTCTTTAAACTCATTAATTAACTACTGCACTCTTACTTTGTTTTGAACACTAGATATTCTTTTCGATGGGGTAGATATAAAACTATTTCTTGGCTTGAATATACGACTTAAAATAAATGTTGCATAAACAAAATCGCATCAACAGACAATGCATGGAGTAATAAACAAACGCCCCGACACGCCTTCTCGACACGTTCATAATTTTAACAAGTGGCTAATGACAAAATGTTACGATTCTATTATTGTCGAATAAATGTTCGTGAAACAGGTTTTATTAGAACTGGTGGAATTACAGCTAGTAGCCAGTGAACTAGTTGACTATTTGTTTCGCGAAATAGGGCCCAGGCCCACCCAAGTGGCGGCAGGATGTATACTTAGAAAAGTACAGGAAAAAAAAAAAAAAGATCCCAAAGTATTGCAGAGTTACATAGAACGAGAGCAATGATTGACAAAAACTGAAGTTCGAATAATTTGGAAATGAGATACATCATCACAAGACTGCAATGCACGGACGCCTTATCAATATATACTCTGCGAACGGGACCAGATTTGGATACTATAACAAGAGAACAAAGTCAATAACCGAATACTTATAAACCAGCACGAACATTTTAAATTTATCCTGCGCTTCAGCTGTTAATTTAAGTTCAGCATGACTATGTTGCACCTTGGTCGTTAACGAGAATATTGCACTACGTACTTCTACAGTATGCAGCGTACTTCATATTAATATGAAGTCGTTGGCGTTCACGCAATCTATTTTTGTTGCCTGGCTTCCAGGTATTGCTGCGTCATTGCAACAAAACACTTTCTAAGTATCTCATAGCTAAGATATAGTCTCGTAAGGTCTGAGCTATGCCAAACGTCAACTGTTTTCACACCACAAGAACAGGTAGCATCCGCAAGCGAATAAATATACCATAATACTTCTGTTAATATTTGAGGGGCTAATATTTTGAAACTTCACTCTGAATTCAAGAGCAGTAACAAGAAAATATCATTTCTATTGTTGACACTGAATTTACGAGCTCAACATTTTGCATTGCCATCAAACTCACTAATTTCCTTAGTAACTTGTGCAACATTATATTATAACTTTAATTTTATGCATTAGATTTAGATAGAAAAGCACAAATATTCACAATTCTGATTTAATCTTGATGAACATTTCTAAGTATTTTAATCACCACAATAGTCTTGCTTTATTAATGGTAAAAGCAGTTTTTCGTAACATACAACAAAAGCAAGCAAACGTGTTAAATGTCATGTCCGCGGAAAAGCAAATATTGTATTTAGATATATTTATAAAAGAGTCTACCTATAGAAATAAATGTAAATGACACAACAAAGTAATTTAGGAGGAAACGCAGAAAAATTAACAGTGAAAATACTGTTTTTGTTGACCTTAGTAGTAAATTCTGCGGAAAAACGTGATACTGCCCTGGGAGCACTGTTTTTGTACGTGAAATACGTAATCGATTAATCAGTTGACGTTGACACTAATAACCGTGAGAATGAAATATCGGAGAAAAGGAAAAATGAAATGAACACTGGAAGGCAGAATACAACTGAAATTTCATGATGATAACCGAGGTGGGGTGTTCTGCAATTAAAAGTTTTCAACAATGACAAGCCTTGCCAAAGACAGATGCCAAAGTTTATGATGGTGCTCTTTGTAGATTATAGGAAAGTGGTGGGCTGGGAAAACAAGCTTGTTCTGAATATTACAAAACTGAATGTTCAATGCAAACATTGAGCTTACAAAATTGAATAAAACCTTTCTGACCTGGATACCAATGGTTCATTAAAAAGTTAACCAAACGAGGTGTCATAAGATAGAGAGAAACAGTCTCTTTTGAACCGATGAAACCAACGTTGCTGGTTCAGCTGTTTAGCAACTTCTTTTGCTTCTTCTTGCAGAAGCAGCCCACTAACTCAACATTCTTGCATCGACAAAACCGAAAAAATTCAAAATCTTGATCAATGGTTGTGTTGTACATACTCATCCTTTCTGCACTGCAATTTTGTTCTACACATTTATAATTGACGTTTTGTTGACATAGAAAGCGTTGATTTATAAATCGCAAACTCCTCTGCATTTATCTACAGTCCATACCAGTCCATAATCAGATGATCAATAGCCTCTACTTCTTTTCAATTGTGAATTTCAAGTTTGCTCTTGACTGTTTAACAGCAATTGAAGAGCATCATAGAGACTGAGAAGCAAAATGCAGTTAAAGAGTACCTCTCAATCCCTACTTGGAAGTCCTAACAATCCTACTAATAGTATTGGTGTATAGAGTACCAAATGCAAGATTCAGTCTTAAACAGAGAGCAGCGTTATAGGTAACGTTCAAGTTATTAGGTTGACTCATAAGAAATGTCAATATTATGTTTGAAGATTTTAATCGTTTTCTTTTGTTTGGTAATGTTATATGCGATAGTTATAATTGTGTGTATTGTGAGCACGTTTTAGTGTTTAGTTGCTAATAACAATCAAAAATATAAAATAGCGAAGTTGGATATTAGAGTGCTCCTAAAACACTACTGAAAACAATATTATAAAATGTTGCCGCTACTCAAAGAATATAGGAAGATGCTGTTAGTGTGTTCCAGCGTTTCAATAATGTGGAATAAAACACTAACTTCAGCACGTTCTGAAAGATCTAAGTTATGGAATACTGAGAATACCTACTCGCAGAATTTTGGAAGAAAAAACGAAACAAAAGTATTCATAGGCTGTCAGAACAATTTGGTGCATCAAAAAATTACATACATCGCCATATTAAGATACTCAAAAATCATATAGAATCTATAGATCTGTACCTCATGAATTTGAACAGACACAGCGTAGAGTAGATATCTATTAACAGGTTATCCCATAGATGGACAGATTTATCAACAGAATTGTCATGCGTGGTGAAAAAGGAGCATGCTACAGCAACTCTTGACACCTCGATCCTAGTCAGTGTATCAAAATCGTTAAACAAAATCGTTTGGTCCCAAAGTGTGTCTGCTGCAATTTTGAACTGGGAGTTTGTTCCCAATAGGTACGCTCGATGCGAATATTCATTCTCAACTAGAACGATTTCATGAATTTTTGAGACAGAAATACCCAGTATTAATCCAAATAGAGTTCTCTTGAAGTAGAACAATGCGAGACCCCATATTGCTCGAACTATCATAGAAAACTCCAAATAATGGTAGGAATCGAATTGCTGTCTCATTCCCATATAGTCCTGATCTTGCGCCTTTCGATCCATAGCCCGATTCCTGTATGGAAGAGACTTTTCGAAAACATCGAGGCGTGGAAGTTGGTGTTACCGAAATCTTCACTTCAAAATCCAGAAACTGGTACCATCGTGGGATAACAAACCTCACTGAAAGGTAGCTCGAGACTATAAAATCTATTGGCCTTTACTTTACAGATCATAAACAGAAACCAATTCACGCAGTAATAAATTACAAGAGTACTAAAATATTATAAGTAATATCACAAGAGGATGTGAGAATGCTGAAAATTCACTAACAGTGAGCGAAAAGCTCAGACCTCGAGTGATATTTATTAGGACTATTTCACGAATAAAATAAGAATTTAAACATAATTCCTCCAAACTTGACTTACAATATTGTAATAATTGTACATATGCTTTACGAACGCTTACTTTTTCAAGTCATCTTGCAACAGACTAATGTCGATTGTCAGTAATGCCAATAAGAAGAGCCAAATACGGGTTTGGGACTATTTCATTAATATAATAACAATAAAAGTAATATATAATTATATATATATATTAATTATACAAGTAATTGTATAAAATGTTATACTTGTGAATACCTATATATTCAGAAACCTCGAGACTGAAATATATGAGAAGCGGCTGTTTCAATCCCAACAGTTATATTTAGTAATACCAATTGAGAAAAACAAAACAGAGATAGCATTTGACCATTCTGAGCAACATGTTTATTAAAATTTACGGTAGCCTGGGCATACATTGTTACATAATATACAAAATGATTTCAGACTGTTTAGCTGAACACGCAACAGCAATTGTTTGAGTGAATACGCAATAAATTAGTTAAATGTACAATTATTGAAAACACAGTTATCAAATTTGAATGAAGGAGCTGCAATTTCATTGGATACAAAGGACATTTGGATGAAGATGGGAAGCAGGATTTCACACTTTATTTAGTATTGCCGAATGGTATTTTTGATTAATCTGTATGATGTTCAGGAACTATAGTCGGAATATAGATTTGGCTACATTGACTAGAAGACAAATGCACTTCGCGTGGTAAAGGGATTTGATAAAACGTAACGATAATTTCACTGCGATATCAGGCTGTGATTGGTCAAAATTCAAACTTTTATTTTATTTCATTGGTCGATTTTATGATGACAAAACATAAGTGAAATATAGCCACTATAAAACAAAAAGGTGATTAATGATACTTTTTTCTGCTTTCTCTAACAAAGAAAAGGTCCTCATCTTCCTATTCCTGAACACTGTTAAAATTAATTTCAGAATAGGACGCTGATGACCTGAGATATTAAAGAGCGTTCATAAGTAAAACAAATCAATACATTCAGTAATCCCACCCCCTCCTCGCTCAAACAACGTGGCAGGATTGCTTTAACACAATTTGAATGTGAAAGGTTTTATGTTTTTTGTTATTCAAAAGTTTTCGTTATCATTAAATCGATTTTTTACACTCCACTTCTTATTACCGGAGATCCAGAGACATTGATATTACGCAACTTGTAGTCTAAACCTATTTTCTTTTTCCACAAGTACAGATTTTATGACAAAATTCTTAAAATTCGAGAATTATGCCATAAAATTGCGTTTGCATCACTCGTTTACTACAGAAACCAGTTAAGTGCAATGACATTTACTTTTTTTTTTACAGCAAAGTTAAAAGTGTAAAATATATATATAAGTAGATAAAAAGTATTGAATATATATTATTTTCACCTAACATATTAAAACCACTACCAAAACATTTAATCTGATGGTAGACTTTTTAGTTTTACCGAAATTGGCAAACTTGGCGCTTGACTACTTTCGAAATAAACGATTCAATTGCGGTTACATACACCACTGAGCAAAGAGCAGAACAAGTCTTGCGATGCGAGAGTTTTATAAACGTCGTCTGGAGTCTACATTATAATAATCGCGAGTTGTTAGAAAAGTAGAGTGAAATTAGTTCCATCTGCAATTTACAGAGGCGCAAGCAGAAAGTCTTTAAAGTGTGCCGCTGCCAACCGACTCGCCGCCTGAATAAGTATAAACTTGGAATTCTGCCGTTGTTGAAGTAAAGAGAACTCGAAAACTATGCATTTTTTTATTTCCATATATGTAAACTGAATGCTGCCCGTGTTCTTGTCTTCAGACAATTCAATCTCTATATTTTGGAAATATCGATCTTACTATTCAATAATGCATAACTTTCACCTGAATGGATATCTAAATTCGCGAAATTCACGCCAATGGAACATTAATATTTATGAAAACGAATTTATAAAAATGATAAAAGAAATTATACATATTATGTGAAAGTCATACAGCAACACTATCACGATATTATTTTGAAAACAGCAATTAAATTTCACAGTAATTGATTAAAACGACAAACATGCTGATAAAGATAACACTTTTAAAAGCAATTAACGTGTCATTTATTTATTATATGCCTACTCTGCCGGACAGCATATACTGTAAACTCTTGTTTGGTGTGTACAGTACCAGAAATAAACACAAAATACCGGGGATGTACAGTAAAATTAGGCCTGGAACCATTTGTTCCCAAAATCCCTTCACCAATTTGCCTATCACTGCTCATGTAGCATCATTACTGCCTAATGCCTGTAATACTACGGAAGTAAAAACGGACATTGAACATAATTTAAAATGCCCGATGCGGTACTATAATTTATTTCGTTCCTTTTGTGAGTTGTTCATTAGTATTTAAAACAATTATGTAGTGTCGGGTATTTAAGATTATACAATGTACTCCGCTTAGAAATATCACAATAAAATGCTCACCGTTTAAAAACAGAGTAAAATACTTGTTATGATTTGCATCCTGCAGAATACAGAAACTCTCCAAGTTTACACAACATTGGTTCGAAGAATCTATACGTGCGTGATTGTATTTGGATGTACCCGTGTTTAATGCGAGGACAAGCCTGGGATTTTTTTAATGATGTTTAACGCCCGTTTTTACTACTGAGGCACCACAGGCGGTGGACACGATGATACATGAGATGAAATGATAAATTGGGAAAGGGTTTTTTTTTAAGGAAGGAAACGTTCCAGGCCTAAGTTTAGGGTACCTACCCGGCATTTGCATTTATGAGGATTGAGGAAAACCTGGAAAAACTCAGTAATGGAGAATGGTCCTGGCGGGATTCGAACCCCAAACCTCCTACTCACGAATCCGCGCCTTAACGACCTCGGCCACCTGTGGCAGTAAGCCTGGGATAAGTCAGTAAGCACTTGGATGCCACAACAAAATGTTTGGTGCAAGTTGTGATTAGCAGTGCACAACACCATGTTCGCCATGAGTGGAGTCTAAATGCCTGCAGGGCAACTGGAGGAGCACACATCTTGCTGCATTGACTACTGTCCTAAATTTGGAGAGATTTTACATCAAGTTGTGCAAAAAGGTAGGTAAATAAACCAATATTTACACTTCAAAGTATCACCTTTTTCTAAATACATCTAAGCGGAACGCTGTGCCGTTTTGGCACATTACTTCTGAACACGTTAGGATAGTTGGCCAGCTAATGATGGTTCCTCGCCTATCGAAAGCTCTACCGTTCTGACAGGCAGGTAAACTCTCACCTTTCTTCCACACAGAAGTCATATCGAGGCAGCTTGAGCTGTACTTCTTTTCGGCTTTCTCTTGAAAATTGTTAGGCCCGGAGGCTTCTCCGAAGGGCAAATCTTATTAAAATTTGTTTTAATGTAGTAAAATGTATATATCTATATCTGCGTAAAGTTGTCTTTTGTAATGGTCTTAATGAGTAGAAAACTTGAATTTGTAAGTCAATGAATAAAATATGTCATTTCGGGCAGTGTTCAAATATTTTATCTATTGCTTAAGAGGAAGGTTTTATTAAACGCTTGCTTCCAAGCATTGTTGAATAAAATATTTTATTCAATTCATCTGGTTAATATTTTGAGAGATTGGACCTTTTACAATTGATATTGCTGATTTACAGGTTGTGTAACTATTATTTACAAGATCAAATTTATTCTTTGAACGTATTATATTTAAAAGCATTATTGTTTAAAATATCATGTTAAAATTCTGGTGGATTTCCTTCAAGTACATTTCTAATGCTAAAATTGGACCTGGCATTAACAGTAGGGCGTTCAGTCTTATTGTATTACATAACCATCATACGCAGCAACATGCTGTATAATTATTTTCAAACGACTCTTCTGTGAAATAAATAACATGTGCAGATGCGTTTTACTGAAATTTACCGTAATTTCAAACACTATAAAATTAATCAGACTATATTTGTTGCAGGTGTATGTATATCCTAAAACGAATTTTATATATTTTTGGATACTATATTATTTATTTCGAAGGTTATTTTTCTTTTAGTGATTTCTTCTTACATAAATTTTAATTTTAATTTTTTGCTACCTACAATAAGGCCAACGAAAGTTTATTAGAGAATTTGCAGTAAGTTTTATGTTCCAGAAAGAAAGTTAAAGAAAGGCCAATAACTTCAAATAAGCTTATAGAAAAAAATTGTAAATACATCTATGAGCTGCTATTTGTAATCTCTGTTCCCTAACTGACTGTATCTTTTCTAAATTATATCACATTTTTGCATTCAAGTTTTGTGTGGGAATGAGCTGTAACTATTGTGTAGAAAGGGTATTTTAACAGGCACTATTCGTTTTATTTTCTGAAAGAAGAAGCTACCTGACAATTGCAAGCTGGGGCAACACTTCCACAACCGAAGATTATCCTTGCATATGGATACCCCTGGCAGTTACCTGTTTGCGCTACGCAGCTACCTACTTATTAAACATCAGGCAGTGTTTGTTCTGGAGTAGGAAGGTGGCATGGGATTAATGGCGCTTAGCCGGAGGCTCCGATTACCGGATATTCATGTGCTCTAGGGGCAAGGCAGCCTTCATAACGCTTACCTGTAAGTAAATGATGATTCCGTGGGACAAGCTATTTGCGTGTTGTGCGAGGTTGAAATAGAGATTAATATTTCCCCACGAAACACGGCCCTCTTATGAGTTAAAACTGTAATTCGCTGTATACCATTTTGTAAATATATGGGTTTTAGTTTCATTCCGATTAGTCCATTTTCTGAGGGTATCAGTCTGTTTTTCCCAAATAGAAGAATACATTTTTTAAAAATAATTAAGGGGAGTAAGATGGGAAATGGGTTCAAAATTCAAAATTGAGATGTTTATTGTTTTTGCATCTCTAATGTGTTCTAAATACCATATGGAAAGATGGAATCTAAATTTGAATACTTAAAACTCAAAATTTAATAATTTCTAAAATGGTGTCACTTAGTGGCCTCCCCCCTTTTTTTAATAAGCTTAAAGCATGATTGACAAACTGCAAACTTATTATGAGATGACAATAAGATCTAATATGCACGATCTTCACAGCATTAGACGCACAGTTTGGGCCACATATTTTCATGAGCTATCAACTGATGACAACCCACAACATAGTTTATGCCCAAAAGATCACTATTCTTGATGTAAAGTCAACAGACAAGAGCCAAATTATAAACGTCAGCAGCGATGGAGGCAATAAAACCAATATGTCTAACTCTGAAATTCTAAATAACATGTCTAAATGGAAAAACAGAATGTCAACGAATCATTCAGTAGTGTTTTGTGGATTCGTATGTCAAAAGCATTGCATGTTTGGTCTTGATATACTAAACATTTATGCAGTTTTAGCATTTAAACCGGGAATATAGGAAGAATAGGGTTTTGAATGAACTGTCAATAGACTCAGGTTACATCACGACAGTGCAGCTTCAAGAACAAGACTATACAATGTCAAAAAAGCATAGAGAATGGTGGGACAAATGTAAAAAGCTTCGGGAAAGGAGAAAAGAAACAAGAGGAAGACCAGAGAGGATGAGGAAATTGGCGAATATGAACCAGGGCAATGTGTCTTAACAAGGTAAGAGTTCAATTTTAAACTTTAACGCCATTTTTCTCAGTTCGACATTTTTATACCTTCTGGTGATTTCTCCCAAACTATTAAAGATAATATTATTAAAATTCTACAGCACGTTCCCATGTTAAAGAGCTACAAAAATAATAAGGGACATGTTTGTAATTCATATAGGTTTCAAAATACAGCAATATTATTTAAAAGTATATTTGTTATAAAATTATATTTTGGCAACCAGTTAAATTTTCAGAAAACTGCTTCTTCTTTAATAAATGAAAGTACAAATTACACATGGGAAAACTTGAAGTTGAGAAATCCAGTTTTGAGAAAAGTGCACCTGAAAAATGCAAAATTAGCATGAGAGAGATAGGGCACAATTACTCTCAAACTTATCTCGCAAAGTGATACGAGTAAATCAGTGATTTAAAGCACACAAATGTTCTGTGAAAAGTATGTTATTTTAAAAACTAACATAAACATTGATGAGTAACAATTTCAACGAAACTAATTAAATTTAAATTTCAGTTAGAATATTACATAGTATTAATGATTACTAACGTTCAATGAAGTTATTTAAACAATAAAATATAATTATATTTTAAAAATTGTTTGGTTTCCATAGTGTCACTAGCATTTTAATTCGCCGGGATAAATCAAAAACAAAATTACATATAAGTTTCAAAAGAAATACGCTTAAGAGTTTAAAATGGAATTTGATACAAAAATCTGAACACTATTTATGAATACATTTTGGAATGGAATATGCTTGGCATTAACTGTGAGTCAACTCAAGAATATCTGGTTATCGAAACAAATACGTACTTAGTTTACCAAACTGTATAAAATATGCAAAATCGATATATTAAATTATATATTTAATTGAAAAAATATTAGAAATTATGCTTATATTCGTTGAAAGAGTGTTTTGAATACACGAGAGAATATTATGACACCAACAACAACCTTATAGTTTTGTACATGTAAATTTAAATTTTGTTTTCTTATGCAAATGTACATACTTCTCGCAACTGTGCTGAAACCGACTGTTCAATATCTTGTAATGAGTAAAATAGGTTCGAAAGTGAATTACATATGTGTGGGTATGTGTATGTGTTTGTGTGAAAAGAGTGTATTATTTCCTCTTCTTTTCGAAATTTTAAATACCTGGCTGGCATTGTCACAGTTTCAAGAGAATTAACAGTAAAATGTGGGACAAACTTAAATAACCTCGTCCCATCCCACCGAGTCCCAAGTGTGTAGTGTCATCTCTTGTCGAAACAATAACACACTCACCGGTGATTCTCCAGTAATGGTGCACCTTACCCCGAGTAATTAGACTTCCTCTGAGCCCGACTCGAACAAAAGGCACTTCTCTCATTGACACACAGAGGTAAGCAGAAAATGTTTACTAGTAGAACATCCAGTATTTTGAGAATGTGAAAGAGTTGCATCAGACCCTTCAATACAGAGCTACAGTCATCAATATGGTTATGTTGTGACGTGACGTGTGCTTTAGCCAATCAGAATCATGAACACCAACGTCAATGGTATAAACTCAGTCAGGGATCTATTTAAACCAGCGTTTGACCTTCCGGATTAATTTTAATTTGTTTTAGTAGTAAATAAAATGACTATATCGCCATATTCTACTACTTAAGTTATATTATCACAAAGGAAACGTTAACTTCTAGATTCTAGTGTGTTCAGGTACAACACTGCAAGTTCCTGAAGGGTTTTCGAGTACTGTTTACTAGTCTGGTCAAAGCTGCTGTTTCTGGTAGAGCGTCTGAAAGTAACTTCGCTAATTCTAGATGTATTAATTGTTCAGATTACATCTCAGGTTGCTGTCCTGCTGAACTCTCTAAATTGCATTATCTGTGCTTGCCCAGCAATAACTTCCTGGTGATAGGGACATTATCATTTTTACCAACTTTAAAACCTCAAGAGTTCCTTTTCTCTGGTTGTCTTTCTTTGTGTAGATTCAATGCTTTGTTCGCAATATTTCCCAATGCTTATGGTGTGTGCATCCTTGGTGGACAAAAAACCTCTTTTTTATTTTATATAATTTTTTTTTTACAAATTGAGAATTTTTATTAGCCTTAAATATGCTGACTTATTTATAGTTATTACATTTTTTCTGACTGTGAAACTATATAAACAAAATATAAATAAACAATTTTTAATGAGTAAAACATGACAGTGAAAAAGAAACTGGTGAATGTAATAGAGTAAATGAAAAAGATAAGAGCGAAAGGTACACAGAATTCTTAAACTTGCATTTTTAGCAAAATGCTAATATAAATGGACAATTTCTGATTTTAATAAGCCATTTTTATTGGTTTATTTATGGACGCTCTTTAACATCTCAAGTCATCAACGTCCCATTCTATTCAGGGCGTGAAACGGCTGACAAATTTTGCTCAGAGGCCACTCCTTCAGGCTTGAGGTTCTTTTTCGTGCGTGCCGTAAATGTCGACACGGGACCCACGGCTTTACTTCTCTTCCGAAGGAAGCCATGCTTACGATTGTTACGCCCGAAAAAATTCATCGATCCTGGCCGGGTTCCAACCCGCAATTTTGGGTTTAGATGGCAAGTATGGTTACCACTACACCACCAGGACCGACATTAATAAGCCATGTAGCAGAACATGATCAAATTCGATTATTTAACACGGAATTTTATTAAACGATGGTATATTTTTTTAACCGAACGGAGTAATTCGGGCAGTAACAATTGTGACTCGCATTCGGAAGGCCCCGGGCCAATCATCTTAGCCTTAGGTTTCTCGCGGTTTCCCCTGGTTGCTTAGGTACAGCTGGTATGCATTTTCCCTTTCGACAAATTTTCCTCCATTTCATTTCATCTCATGTTATTCTGTTGGTTCTGTTGCAAGATCGAAATTGCCTGGCGAGGTGGGCTAGTACTATTTGTGGTGCGGAGGTGGCTTGCTCTCTTCAAAGGTTTTTGTTCCAGCATTAGAAGTGTAAAGCGGCCATAATGAGGGGTTCGAATTCCTTGTAAGGAAAGCGGGAGGGGACCTACGCTGGCGTCGGGTTTTATATCTAAAAAGTTCAAGAGAATCCGTCTACATTCGTACCTCCCCTCCCAGTGTCGCCTTTCTCCTGGAAATTCCTCCGCTAAGGGCGCAGGCACAAACAATGCCCTTGAGCACAGATGAAGTATTGAAAATTCTTCTTTTATCCCTAACAATATAAGGTATTATTATTATTATTATTATTATTATTATTATTATTATTATTATTATTATTATTATTATTATTATTATTTCTCTTTAGATTTCTTTAATGTTGTTTTCTCTATTATGTAGCTCTTGTGCCACATTACTTTAAAATTAGGCTTTTATAAGGTGATGTGAAAACTTAGAAAATCTGCTTCAGAAATACTACAGTCTCTTGGGAACGGTTCTAGAAAAAAAAACAAATTTTTATGTGCGAAGGTTGTTAACGTATTTTAATTTCAGAAGAAACTTTCTCTTTTTCTTGATAGGTCCTCGCTTATTCGTTCTTTGTTTTAAAAAGGGTTGGAGCAAAAGGGCTAAAATATATATTAATTATCAAATATCATCCTAAAAACTACGCCTAGAATGGCATAATTCCATCCTCTACAGAACAGGAAAAAGTCTTCTACAAGTACACGCATTCAATGCCATACATGTAGGATTTTCACACTATCAAATAGAGTTATCTCTTCTCCTATATATTTGTGATGACGTAATGTGACACATGTGCATATTCACATAGATAATTACGTTGAATATGATTTGATATGCCAAAAGAGATTGAATTTCTCTGAGATTTGCAAACATCCTTTTAGGTTTGCATTCCTCCTATATGAACAGACTGGCAAGAGTGATAAGATATATATATGATATACTTGGTAGCAATTGCGGGTCATAATGACTGGGTTTATCTACATACATATCTACCAATCTCTTGGATGAGTGTAAGACAAATACGATAACTTAGAGATGCACGAGTATTTTATAGCAACTGTTAAAAGGAATTCTGCTTTTAATAATAGCGAGCAAGCATGGAAAATACATAAATGAATTGCACTATGCTTAAACTGTATTCATTTTATTACTGTTGTGATGATTATGTAGGATTATCCTGTTTTATATATTCTGAATTTAATAAATAAGTACATTGTTCCACAATTTTAATTGAACATTTAAGAACTAATGTTTCTGCTGCTGCAGGTATCTCAGAAATTATTATATGAAGGGTTATCTGATTTAAATACTCGTAAGGAAAATAGCACAGTATTTTATCTGACATTTCCAACACAGCAGAACATCCTTATTAATACTCACCAAACTCCTTTATCTCATATATTAATTCTTGGCTCATTAGCCACGTCCTAAAATTAAATTTTAGACTCTGTCGCTTTCTCAAATATACTCATGAAATTTAGTTCAGATTTTTCCACTTCAACTGTAAGATTTAAACCATTTGTCCTGGTGGGCAATGGTTTGACCACGATGACCCCATTGCATCGTCTGCTTGTTCTCCCAACTTAATACCACTTCATAATTTTTTGTTTTATGGATAAACTTGATGAGCTAGATGTATGAGACACCATTTGAATTGGAACAGCTTTTCGCTTGGGTGCATGTAATTACTGTGCGCAAAAGGAGAATCTTTAAACCTCTAAGACAGTAACATTGTTGCAGAGCTTGTATTGATGCAAGAGGTTGTACTTTTGGAAAGGTTTTGTAAAATATTATCATTTTAAAATTTGAAGAGAACTTTTTATTTCCAATGACATATTTTTCCATTTATCATTCTTCATGCTCACTCAATTTTATATCAATGGTTATTTGAAATAAAGGAAATGTTGCTCTCTTCTATTATTTCTAAACATTTGAGTATTAATTTAGGAATCCCCAATTTTAAATAAGGTACTCCTCTTTTACAAATTTATGCTACCTGTGCAAATTTCTACCAGTAGCTACTGTTATTCCATTTCACGACAAGGTTTAATAACTGGAGTTATATGTTTTGGATTTATTTTGTCATATATCGTTCTCCAAAGTTTTTCACTCTATATGATCGATAAACATAATGAATTTAGGACCTTCCCAGAATTATTTGTTGCATGAAAACAATTTGTTCAGCATTGCCCTTTTCTAAACCCGAATTATTCCTAAACTGGTTTTAGTTCATGATTACATTAAAGTGTGTTTAAACTTCTAATGTCTCTATAGCAGATACAGTTTCACATTTTTAGCAATAGGTGTAATCAAAGTATATTTCAATTCTATTTTTAAAATTATATATATATGTAGTACATTTAATATCTATCACATTAATTTTAAAAATAGAATTGAAATATATATATATGCTTCTGTAACACTATTTCCTTTTCTGTGGCACACATCATAAAAAACAAGCTATGCATATCGTATATGAGGCTACTTTTAGCGAATTCCGAAGGAATGTAGCTATTGTGGTTGTATTCATGAAACGGTTTATGGAATATTTCTGCAAATCTCCTTCGATCCTACCTAACAGAAATAAATACCTGTTAACATTCTAGTAGTCGCAAATTTTGTTTTTTCTCAACGAAGCTCGGTACATAACCATCAATTAACAAACGACTAGTTGAGTTCGTTAACAAGAAGAATTGGGCCATAGGGGGTAGGAGTTTACCTAAAGCATTTTTTAAAAAATTAAAATCTTTCTAGAGGCTGCATTATTAATTTTTTTTTCTCAACGAAACTCTGTGTATTTCATTAAAATAAAATGAAAAATAGTTTCTGAAAATCAGGGCAGTCAGGTCATTATAAGAAGGGATATACCTACCTGAAAACCGAGTGGGAGTTAAAGCGAAATTTAAAAACACTGTTGCGAGCGTAATTTTAAAATATTTTAAAGGAAGCTCTGTATATGCCATTGAAATAAAACAAGGAAAATAGTTTCTAAAAAATAATGAAATCAAATTATTAGGAATGGGAGTTTATCTGAAACCAAACATTTAAAAATCGCTCTAACGGCACCAATATTTGTTATTCGCAACACAACTCAGAATATACCATTTAAAAAATAGTTTCTGAAAATCAGGGAAATAGGATTATTAGGTGTGGGGGGTCTACCTGAAACCCAACATTTAAAAATCGCTCTAGCAGCAGTAATATTTGTTTGTTCACAATAAAACTGGGCATATACCATTCAAATTAGATAAAAATGTGTTCTGAAAATCAGTGAAATCATATTATTAGGAGTTGGTGTTTACCTCAAACCCCAAAAATTTGAAAATCACTCTACCGGCATTAATATTAGCTTTTTCGCAACGAAGCTCCGATATATCATTTAAATAAAATATGAAAAAAGTTTCTAAAAATCAGGGAAATTAGACCAATAGGAGCGGGGGTTTACCTGAAACCAAAAATGTAAAAATCGCTCTAGCAGCACAAATATTTATTTATTCACAACAGAATTGGGTATATACTATGTAAATAAAACATGGAAAATATTTTATGCAAGTTAGGAAAATTCGAGCATTAGGAGTAGTGGTACACGTGAAAATCCAAATTTAAAAAGCGCTTTTGCGTTTACTTTTCTCTGCATTATTTTAAAATAAAAGGACAAATTAATTCAGCATATAAACTGTATTTAAAAGATGCATATGCTATATATTTAGCAAAAGCATCGCCGTGAAGATAGGAAATGCGAAATATTAATCTATATGTGTTTGAGAATTATATTTGTAGCACTCTGTAATAACATTCAGAAAACATTTGTGTTACGTGTTATTACAATAGCATTTAAACTAAATTTCAAATCCAAAGAAAATCTATTAAACTTTCGATTCCTTTTATTTGTATATTGAAATTGTCTTTCCATTATTTCTACCTATTTTAGTGAATGTAAATATGATATCAAGGGTTCGGTTCATAAACATGGCTACATTTAAAAATACCCACACAGTATAGTTTTGTCTAACAGTGGTCATACATTTAATTTAATTGATGGTATACCATTATTTTTTGTTTTTAATCTCAACAATAACACCAAGAACATGATAATAATCATCATCATAATAATGTTTTTAGTGATACTTATACGTTGCGAGAATTCTAATTTTGTTCCCTTAATACCACACTGTAATGCCATAACTTATTTCATTTCATTAACTAATAAGGCCCTAATTTGGATGTTATATTTTTTTTAAAGTTATTCTACTAGGTGAGGAATTCGCTAAGTTTACGCACCTTCTCGTAATTATGGGTAGTGGCCGCACTTAGAAGAGCTTATGAATGAGACGCGTGTTTCTTTCGACACTGTAAAACGTTGCTACTTGTCAATATTAATTAAAAGTATCGAACTCATCTAGTACCTCTTTAGTATTGAGCGTCGAGAATTCATCTCTGATTATTTGCAATGTCTTGTTATTATATAAACACTCGTAGCACGGCAAACTCCTTCGCTTACCGGTCCTCAATGGTTTGCTGTCCTGGGTAGCTCGTAACGTCCACGTAACTTGTCAAGTCACGCATGTGAAAGAACTCGAGTCTCTGGTTTTCAAGAATCAAAAGCACCACTAGTTAAGGTAAGTGTTTTCCCATAAAAGTAGGGCAGGAAAAGATTTGTTAAAGTGATGGAGAATCTTTACATCGGTAAGCTGGGCGTTAGAGCCTCCCCCCTCCTTCGTGCTTCCAACATCTGATTTCAATTTGAGATAAATGGGCACTTCGGTTCAAATGCATGACACTTTTCCGCTATTTCTTATATTTCAAGTTAGAAGACTGGAGTAAAACCGGGGACTAAGGTATTTCTCTTCCAGCATTATTCAAGCTTTTACCTAACACCGTACTCTACTGAATTGAATTCACACACAAGTGGCATTTCCTTTATTCCTATTATCCCTTAGACACCTTCTTACTAAAAGCCAAGAATAACTAAGACATAATCTGGCACTGAAAATAATATTTATAGATATAAACTTCACACAGGTCACTTTATCCATATTTTTAAAGAACACTGTTAATAAAGATATTAAAAAAATAATTAAAAATGTAACAATTTTTTTTTCGGTTTGGGCATAACACCAAATATTCCAATAATTTACAGATGAAAAACACCATCCAAGAATAACAGAGCAGACAGATAAAAAATCCACCACTTATGAAATGCAGAATAGAATCTATGATAAATAACGAGGGGTATATTTGGGAAAATTATGAAAACAATTTCACTTATGTGACGTCATCTTAAAATCGACCAATGAAACGAAACAAAATTTTGAATTTTGAATTAAAGCTGGATACAGAGCGAAATTATCTTTCAAAAACATCATGCGACGTGTATTTGTCTTGTGATCAGTGTAGCAATTCTATACCTTACCTACATAATTTCTGAGCACGATTCATAACCACTTTTCTGTGTTTTCAGTCATTGTAAATTCAATGTGTATTCACTCAAGCAATTGTTTGCATATTTAGCCAAACAGTCTGATCTCATTTATAAATTATGCAACAATATCTGCCTAAGCAAACATAAATCTTAATCAACACGTTGTTTAGAATGGTAAAATGTTTTATATGTTTTGTTTTTCTCAGTTGGTAAATTTAACGGTAGCGATTGTAATAGTCGACTTCCGTCTATTTCAGTCTCACGGTTTCTGAATAGGTAGCTTATTCATAGGTAGGTATAACCGCCACGGGTGGCCGAGGTCGTTAAGGCACGGACTCGTGAGCGGGAGGTCTGCGGTTCGAATCCCGCCAGCACCGTCCTCCCTGACTGGGGTTTTTTCCAGGTTTTCCTCAGTCTTCATAACTGGCAAATGTCGGGGAGGTACCTAAACTTAGGCCTGGAACGCTTCCTTCCTTAAAAAAAAAAAAAAAAAAATCCTTTCCCAATTTATCATTTCATTTCATGTATCATCAGTGTCCACCGCCTGTGGTGCCTCAGCAGTAAAAACGGGCGTTAAACACTATTCAAAAAAAAAAAAAAAAAAAAATAGGTAGGTATAACATTTAAGAATCTGTAGGTGAATTAAAAATATATATTGCTTTCATTCTTATTTTATTCATGATTATTATATTATTATTGTTATTATTATTTAACGCCCGTTTTTACTACTGAGGCACCACAGGCGGTAGACACTGATGATACATGAAATGAAATGATATATTGGGAAAGGATTTCTTTTTAAAGGAAGGAAACGTTCCAGGCCTAAGTTTAGGGTACCTCCCCGGCATTTGCAATTTATGAGGACTGAGAAAAACCTGGAGAAACCTCAGTCCTGATGGAATTAGAACTCCAGACCTCCCGCTCACAAATCCGCGCCTTAACGACCTCGGCCACCCGTGGAGGTTTCATTCATGATGAGTATTATTTAAGGGCACATTATTTCATTCATGAAATGGTTCCAAACCCATATTTGGCTCTTTTCTATGGCATTACTGACAATCGACATTCGTATGTTACTAGATTACTTGAAAAAATTTAGTATTCATAATGCAAATGTACAATTATTATAATATTGTAAACCAAGTTTAGAGGAATTATATTTAAATTCTTATTTTATTCGTGAAAGAGTCCTAATAAATATCACTCGAGAATCTGGGCTTTCCAGATAAATTCACTCACTACTTTCGTGCAATTATCGGCAATCTCAGACCTTCTTGTGATATTAGTTGTGATAAAATGGTCAAATCAGTATAACCTCCAGATATCCGTGCTGAAGTGATCTGCATTACTCATCAACGTCGTCGTCGTCATTATCATCATCATCACCATCATTTATAGTATCTCTATTAATGTGCTTTGCTGTGGAGACAAATCAATAACATTGTTAAACAAACGCATTATAATTATGAAATACGAAAAAAAAAAAATAGATTTACATGTCCAAAGCAAGCAAGATCAGATATATAAAAAATGGAGGAAATGTTACACTTAACATACAATATTCTAGATTTCGTTCATTCTTCATATTCAAGCTGATGGTAATCACCATGGCTGTATGGAAATGTTGCATCATGTGCACCTGTTTTCACTGTTTCCTTCTAATTACATCTATACTCATTTTTTTATTAGTTTCAGATACCGTATACCGAAAATAACTATTTAGATTTATTACATTCATTTCTTTTTATTCTTTCAGATTTTATTTTTTTAAAAATAATCACTATTTAAAATAAATGAAGCAATATAAAGAAAAGAAAGGGAAAGCTAATATAACACACTGAATATACATAAACGTATGCCAACATGTAACATAATACTAAAGAACACGACATAGCAGAAGAGAAATTTATGTATGTAATAGATGTCTGCCTAAGCATTTTAAATGTCGGTCCTGGTGGTGTAGTGGTAACATACTTTCCTCCTAAAACCTAGGTCGCGGGTTCAATTCCGGTCGGGACCGATGGGTTTTTTCGGACGTAAAAATCTTAAGTATGGCTTCCTTCGGAAGGGAAGAAAAGTCATGGGTCCCATGTAGTAAATTTACCTCAAGTTTGAAAGAAAAGGCCTCAGAATAAAATCTATCGGCCATTTCACGCCCTGAATTGAATGGAACGCTGATGACCTGAGATGTTACAGAGCGTTCATAAATAAAACAAATCAACAGCATTTTAAATGATGGCGGACTTACATGCAGCAAAGATTTCTTCAGCAAATAAAGAAAAGGAAGATGGTGGTGCCTAAACGTATAACATGGATTGCCTTACTATATAATACGACGAAATACGGTGCAGGTCACTCATATGGTAGAAAAGTTATGTTTATTTTGCATGTATTCATAAAGATATTTTCATAGTCACGGGAGTCATCGCAAACGTACTCTAAAGCTCCAGTGGTTTCTCTGCTTTCTGCTCATTATTTAAAACTCAGTCGAGGTTCTCTGCTTTCTGCTCATTATTTAAAACTCAGTCGAGGAAATAAGTGATACATAATAACCAATGCTCATCATCAGTATGTACAAGTATTTTCCTTGTTAACAAACGTAAGAACTTTTGGGTCAAATGTTAGCCCATTGTTCGCATTACCCCTAACATACAGATATTGTAGCGGGCTTCTAAGTTGGGACACCTATAGAGTGCCGCTACCTTGTCCAAATAGTTACAGTAAAGCAGGGGGGTCTTTAAACCTATGGGATAAATGAAATAAATTAACGATGGCGCAAATGAGCTGGGAGTCCTTGTCACCTTAACGTTATCTGACATTTACCTTCTCAGCGTAGGAAAAACTCCGAAAAAACCTTGACTCCCGGATAAGCACTCGCAAACGCTACCACCAGACCCCGGAGTTGGTCTAAAAATAACAGCTTTAAATCTTTACTTTAATTGTCATCATTAGAAAGTGGAGGGAATAAAAAATGCAGCAAACTCTGTAACTGTTTTTTTATGCTCTAGCTTTGTTTTAACTACAGTTAAAACAATCGGGTAACTGAAAGGACGCCATTCCTATTAAGCGAGCTAGGCAATCAGCGAAAAACTAATCCAGTGACAAAATTCGAGACTTTGCTTATATCAGAAGCATCAACGAAGGCCAGTATGTCGTTTAAACAGATTCAGAGGAACTGGGACCGTTTGTTTGGCCAAAAGAAAACCTCAACTATTTCCATTAACTGGAAGACGTGTCAAGTGAGCGAGCGACGCGTGTTTCTTTGTTATCGATATACCGCCTATGCTGGCGGCTGGCGACTGAGTGTGGAAACGTGGAAATGTGAGAGCGAAAATACCAGGATTTTATTGTTTATTTGGTTTTCTGTCTTTCTCTCCCTCTCCCTCCTGCTTCTTTCCCTTCTCACTTTCTATTACATCATCCATGAGATTTATTACCCAATGAGAATGTTTCCAAAATTCACGAAATAAGGAAAGAGATTTAAGATATTCAACTTGAATTCGACGAGATTAAAGTTCTATAGATTTCCAATGAGGTCTAACAAATAAAATTTCGATTCTGGTTATTAATAACTGAATACCAACGTGGAGTGACAGTAAGAATTTATTCCGATACTTTTGTACTACATTAAAAAAAAATAATTAAATTCCTTGGATAGGCTGCATTATTTTTCTTTCTTTTTATTTACTTTCTTCATACGAAGGATGTTACAAAAATTTCAGCGGGGAAATTCCCGATCATACTTTCATGATCTAATTTCAAAGTGTAGAAGCACGAGGTAGCAAACCGCCACGGGTGGCCCTGGTAGATAAGGCGCGGATTCATGAGCAGGAGGTCTGGGGTTCGATTTCCATCAAGACCGTCCTCCCTGACTGATATTTTTCCCAGGCTTTCCTCAGTCCTCATATATGGCAAATGCCGGGGAGGTGCCCTAAAACAGGCCTGGTATGCTTCTTTCATTTAAAAAAATCATTTCCCAATATAGAATTTCATCTCATGTATCATATCATCGGCGTCCACCGCCTGTGATGCCTCAGTAGTTAAAACGGGCGTTAAACAATACTTAAGGGAAAAAAATGGCAGTGCTCTGACTTTATATACGCTTTATGAAAACTAAACGAAAGTTTCGGCGAACCAATTTAAGCCCATGTGCATTTAAATGTTCATTTCCAATAAATTACAATTTTTACCTGCATGTAAAAGCTATGATTTGTGTATTTAAAAATAATTAGGGAAGATAAAATATTGAATTAAAAAAATGAGTTACTACTCAATCAATTGCCTCTAATAACTCAAAGTAATAACCCCAAAGTGGATGGACTAAAGCAGAACCTTGTATAGTGCAAGCAAGTGCCTGTGTAGAATGCTTAGTTCGAGCTTTCGGCGTCGAAGACAAATAGACTCCGTAATGCGTAATGCACACATAGTAATAGTTTCGTTGTTATCACTTCCGGTTCCCACCTGTAAGAGGCGTGCAGTTGAGGTACACACAGTTCCGCCTACAGCAAAATAGGGGTGATACGCGGCGGACAATATCTTACTCTAAAATTCTGCTTTCATCTCAAATATTCAGTTGAGGCCTATGCAGTTTACAGGAAACTTATGGGGGTTTTATCTTCTCTTTAGCAGAGCTCGAAGATTGTTTAAAATGTTTAAAGATGGGAGGCAATCAATTTCAAAGGAAGTTGGACCAGGCGCTGCAGTTTGTGCTCTAACGGAAGAAAACATTAAAACCACTACTGTTATTGTGAGAGAACATGGTCGAATAACTTTAAGAACACTTTCAGAAACCCTGAACATCACACCACACGTTGGTAACTGTAAATTTGCACATGAGGCGTGTTTGTGCCAGGTGGGTTCCAAGACTGGTGATTACTGCTGGCTGATTACTAAGCAATGGCACGCTCGAGTGCTGTTTTTTCATGTTGATGTTACAGGAAAATGCGGAGTTTCTTTCAAATTTAATGAAACTTAGCTACACTTCTCTCTTGAGAGAAAACAGCAAATCTCTGTGTGCAAATCTCCAGCATCACCAAAACCAAAATCGAAAAAAGCAAAATTGTTTTTTCTGCTGGGAAAGTTGTGGTTATCTCATTATTCGATATTCAAAGAATGGTTTACCAGATGTTATACCTCCACACACACAGCTGTAACTAGACGGTAGGTTCCTCAGAGATGTCCTGAAAACTCTCTTTATCATATGCAAAACGTCACATTTCCGTGCAACAAGCTCGATGTTGCTCCATGATAATGCACGGCCACACATCGAAAATATTTTTGGTGAATATCTCACATAAATCAATGTAAAATGTGTCTCTCACTCTCCCTATAGTCCAGAATTAGCCCCATGTGACTTTTTATTTTTTCCCAAATTGAAGAAACACCTTCGTGGGAGGCGCTTTTTATCATCAGAAGCAATGATGAAGGCTGCTGACACACTTCTGGACTATCAAAAAATGGATTCTAGACTATCTTTAAAGACTGATAGAAATGCTTGGAGAGGTGCATTGCATCCAATGGGGACTACCTTGAGAAAGGTCATCAAAATTATGTGAATGGATAAAGATACATTGTTTATTGAATAGCCTTCTTATATAGGCCAAGACTGGAGGTGAAAATCAAACGGAGAACAGAATTGCAAACATCAGTGGAACAAGTAGGAGTTACAATGTCATAAGGAAGTAAACTGTAGTAAATCGTAAACAAACAAGTCAAGGATTGTAACACCCTTAATTTATGTCTTTGTGTGTCTTTTTTTTCTTATCTGACGTGACTTCCAGTGACAGATCTCTAGGGCAAATGCAAATAAAAGAGTTAGAAAGAAACGAATATTACACGTGCTGGCGAAGATAAGAAATGTTAATTTTCTTTTTCAGCTAACTTTCTGGCAAATGTTTTATTTCATGGTTTTAAAATGAAAATGAATTTAAGTTGCTTTCATTGAGTCACGTATCAAATGCATGAGGAACACATCCTCATTGAAGCAGAAACTACAAGGTTATTAAATAATAATTTAGTGCAATGATGACGTCTTCTATGGCAAGAAGAACTCAACGAGTTCGAAATATAGCGATTTCAAGCGAGACTTTATATTAGTGTTTTATCCCTTCTACTGTTATAATTACCGTTAATTTGTTACATTGTTAATAGTGTTACTTTATATATATATAAACATTCACTTTCATGCACTCGGAGTGTGAAGACTTTCCACAACTTTAAAAGAAGAAATGTAGTTAATTCAAGATTATAACCAACTTTTCAAGAGCATTACACCGAGCATTTTAAATAACATTTTGGGGCGCTACTAGAGTTAAACCATCTTCGAAGAATACTGAAGTGCCTTGGCTTTGGAAAGAAAATAAGAAATAACAGAATTTGTGGGTGAATGAAAGAAAAATCCAGGTTGCGCATATCGACAGAGAACAGAGGGAGCATACGATAGGAAGATTTCTCTGCTCGTGCAGAAAGAATTTAATTTATTTCGCGGCACGGAAATATATATCGACTGTGCGGAACAAATAATGGCAACACACATTTTAGGTTCTGGAACAGAATGTTAAAGGAGAAAATGGTTCTCATAAAACATTGTGAAAGAGAATGACTGGCAAGCATTGGGGACCTAGCACAGGTCAAAAACTGAATTAAACTTGAGAACACTTTTAATATACAGGACTTTCATTTTAAAATTTTCCAGTCTGAATAACTATTTAGCATAAATTTAACTGTAAAATGTTAATTTAGACATTGAGGGTAAAGTTTAAAACCGATGTTGATTGCATTTTAGGTTTCAGCCCATTACCCTAGCCCCCTTCACTTTGAAATTTCAAATGGCACCCCTACTTTCTGGTGTTTATATTATAAAGATGATGCAATTGTAATAGTTATCGGAATTTTTTTGTCGTTGCTTGGCAACCTGCACTGTCTGAACATTAAATGTAAATAATAGTTGTGTTTTGATAATAAATTGTGTATACTCTACAAGAAAGAACAGAATGTAAGCAATTAGCCCAGATTTCTAAAACAGGTTCTATTATATTAGTAGTTTCTCAATTTAATTAGCTGGAAAACAAAGAGAGTTAAACTTTAATGAAACATTATAAACCTAAGGAAGTAAAACATGAATTAATATAAAGTAAAACTCTCAGAAGAGAACTTAGATCAAATTACCAATATGTATATGTAAGCGTAGTATAAACAAGTTTAACGAGAGTCATATAACAGAATACGAAAGAAATCGCCCATTTAATCGTATGAACCGTTAAGTAAATGTCATTGGGGAAAATTAATGGCACGGATAGATTAATTTGAATTACATTTGAAACCACAGCAGGTTAATTTTGACTTTAGGCATGTTTATGTTGATCTACCAGTTAGGTTGCAGATCTCTAACATTTGACTCTAGATGTCATGATATCAAGAGTAAATCCTGCTTGAACTTTGAACACAATTATTATCAATGGGTGGCTTTGTGATTTTATTGGTGTGCAACTGTTGTTATTTGGAATAGCTTTTTGTCCGTTAGCGCCAATGTTTACTTTCACTCTCAGTACATGGGGAGGGTAGTGTTATTTGATGCACACGAGCACTGTGGTACCATTACTCAAAATTACTCGTACGTAACAGACCCCGGAAAATATCACCCATGCAACTCTCCCAACAGCGACTGGAGTAGTTGAACTGCAGATGTGGAAGGGCAGCGCAACTGAATAAATGAGCGAGAGACGTCCAGTAAATGGTAATGAGAACAATAACGTGAGGAAGTACTGAATAAATTTTAAGCTAGACCTTGAAATAATGGAAGTGCAGCAGAAGTTTATAGTTCCAAGGAAACTTCCTAAATTAAAAAATAAAGTGAGATGGAGGCGTTGGTGGCACTTCTAGATTTCGCAGAAATGCTCATGGAAGTAAAGTAAGAAATAGACAAACAAGCTGCAGAAGGAAGCAAAATCGAAAAGATAATATGAGAATGATACAAGGAGGAAAAGAAGAGTGTTAGCGGAAAAAAAATGTACGCTCCGATGTAAGTTTCTTATACTGCACAGGGTTCAATTTTCTACGCCCTAAATGGGAAGGGAGGTAATGTACTCTTGAAGCGTTAATTTGTCGACTCCGAGCTCGATTCACACTAGCATGCTTCTGCGTGAATATCTTAAAGTCTTTAGCATCATACTGTCACTATTAGTCATACTTAATACTCCATAGCAGATGTACGCTGGTGATCGAGCGATTGAAAGCAGCTGTCTAGTAATGAGAATTGCTAAAGTTCGAACCCAATTCTGCGTGAATTGTTTTATTTCTATTCTATTCTATTCTATTTTATTATTTTTTTTTTGTAAGTGAAAGAGATGCTTGGTATACAATTGATAATCCACTTACAAAAGCATTAATTGAATTTCAAAGCATTTATGACTAACAACTAAAAGTCATATTCTTTTGGTTTTCAAAATAACTAGAAACTAATTAGCATTCTTAAATGAAAAACTGAAAAGTAAATAGAAATTTAACTTAATTTATCCCCCCCTCCTGCCACTGCCCTACTTTTTTTCGCAGCATGGATGAAATCAAACCCTAGGCGAATTTTAACGCTAGGACATTTTCTCTCAACCACCCTGCATTTGGTCCCACAAAGCCTCTATTGTTCTTCGCTATCCTGCAGGTAGATTTAAGTGCATCATCCCCCCCCCCCCTCTGCCCACATATTTTCAATGGGATTCAAATCTGGTGAAGATCAATCAGTCGTTGGGATATCTTACTTCTGTTTGAAACCAGATGGCAAGTGTGAACAGGAGGAATTGAATGACCATCCCATGACATTCAACCCCAACACGAAGATATACGATTTTGGCGATACATATGAACCACATATTTTGCGTCGAATCATGTTCTTCTGGAACAGTAGACGATTATACCGCCCCAAACTTTTTTGTAGATGAAAATGTTACCTCGTCTGTGACTATAAACATTTTCTGGTTGAGATTGGCATCTTCTTCTGCAAAGCGAGGCGAACAAATTTACTATTGTCTTTAAAGTGCTCCTTGTAAAGAGCCCTAAGGCTTACAATCAATAATCCTTGAGCCTGGGCTTACCGTACAAAGGCTGCGTTCTCTGCCTTCGTCTTGCGACATCATTGGCAGAGTGCATTATTGCAGGGTGATATGAGATCAGTATATCGCAGACCAGCGGTTTTCGTGACCCAAAGAGGTTACCTCTCCATTAGATAGTTCCTCAATTGTCATCACGAGGCTGAGTGTACCCTGTTACAGACTTCCTCCCTAATACTTTCTAAGCAAGTACTGGAGGTCAAAACCGCTACCTACGGCTCGGCAGTCAGCAACGAGAAGGGATTTTTCAAGCAGAAAAAATCATGTTGAGAAGTGGACACATTTTTTCGGTCTAAACCAGGACAACGACGAGCATTCTTTCCCTGAATCACCGCACCATAGCCATAGATAAACTGACTTCAAACGATCCTGCAATCTAAGATACAATATCGCCTGCAATGTTTACTAACGTTAGGGAGCGATTTCCTTATGACTTTGCATTTGTGTGTGTACTCAAAATGAAACCTAGTACGAGTTCTAACAAACAAAGCGGAGCTTATATAGAATGCGTGCGCAAGAGTTCTCCAGCGTTAATTATAGAGGATGTTAATATAATTTATGTTTTTCATTTTTGAATATTTATTAATGTAGCTTTTATTTTGAAAAAGAAGTTGATTATTTACGTTTTTGTGTTTCAGAACAAATGCCTTAAAATGAAAATAATATTTCTTGTCCATTAAAAAGATATCCTATTGTATACTAGACTATAATTTTACTTGCAAAACCAACACATAAAAAGTCAAGATTAGCCATGATTTGAACCTCGGTAGTTTTTATTACCAGACACTTTCCCTCAACCATCAGAGTATACGGTCCGAACAAACGCAATTCCTGTTTATGACATTAACACGAACAACAACTGCAGGCAGTTTCAAATTGTGTATTGTGAACCCAGCGTCAGCAAATGCTTCCATTGTTTTTCAAATTGTTCATGGTATCAAACATCTGCTTATATATAATTTTGTTTATTTTAAATTTAGTGTGTATATTAACACACTAAAGCAGAGCAAATAAAGTACAGAATACTTGTAATCACCAAAGCCCGGAAGTTAGACAAAATGCCTTTTCTAACTGGGTGGATATATTTAAGAGTCAGATAGAAATGAACATGTTTCCCAACTTTTGGGTTTGGTGAGGCCAGTTTTCATTTTGCCTTTTTTTTTTTTTTTTTTTTTTTGCCTATTATGGGCTTCTGTTGCCTATTTTAAGGTTTAACATCTTTTTTGCTTGTTTATCTCACAAAAATATCTATTGAGAATCATGTTATATATGTCGTTCAAGAATTCAAAATTTACTCCTCAATCCATTCACTTAAGCTCTATAAATAGCAGAACCTTTATTAGTGAAGGGAACGCATGGCTACCTTAGGCATACAAATACCAGGAAATAGAGCGGAATAGGGAAGTAGGTAGTTTTAATAGTCCTGGAAAATGACCTTGGATCGATCTGCGCGAGACAATTCTAGAAAATATGTGGTGGGAGTAACTTCTCAGCTGCAAAAATACAACAAACAATTGCAAGCGAGAAAGATGAGGGCTGCACAGTGTGTAATAAACCGACCCAACAATTTGTTCAGTACAAAAGTAAAAGAGATACTAACCTGGTTCCCCTATAAAATCCATGAACCGAAAATGAAATCGACCAGAAACCACTGTGCATCTTTTACTCATTCACTAAAACTATTTACAACTACTTTACTTTGTCTTGATCAACATTTCCATGATATCCTGAAAGGTGGATATTCTGTGTAACTGGTATGAGTCCTTCCGAAACAACTAGTTTTAAATATGCTACAATCACTTCAATGGAAGTAGAACGTTCTTTTTTTATAATGAATAATGTTCTCTCTGACAAGCGACTAACTATGACAGTTGATGGCTTGAAAAAAACTTCTTGTTGCTTGTGACAAAAAAAGTAAAATGAAGTACTTTAATTATGTGATAAAGAAATTATTAAGATTCTTAAATATGTATTTTCATTATAAGTGAGTGATATTACTCTCTGTTTTCACTTTTAATGCATGTCTATTTTAATTATATTACTACCTATTTCCAGTATTTTAAGTGCCTGTTGCCTGGCTATTTTAACCAAAATAAATGCCTGAACTTCCGGGCTCTGTTCATCACAAATGTTCCATTTGAGGATATTATGCCAGTGGTTACAGTAAATAATTCTCAGTACTCCAAAAGTACAAATATATTAAAAATGCAATTCCTATTTGTGGTAGAAGTGAATTAAATTTTTGTCAGATGTTCTCAGAGGTAATAACTTGGATTGACGCTTTCCACATATAAAAAGTGCAAGAGTTATATCATGCAATAGCAGACCAACCTCCAGAGCTACAAACTCTAGCATTAAACATATTTGTTAATTCTTACTTATCTTACTTCCTCACATTAGCTGTGTATATAGTAACGAAGTTTTACTATATGCGCTTGCCTATATGAGTTCAATAATTTTTAATTATAATAAATGCTAAAATGTACTGGTGTCTATAAAGATATTATACTAATTATTCACTTCCAATTAAAATTCAACAAACATAGACCTTGTAATTACCAAGGAGAACACAATTAGCAATATAGAACATTTCCGAAGAAAGTAAAGCTATTTTGCTTTATTAACACCTCCTCAATGGAAAACAATACTAACCTGGGACGTGTACGTGTCTCATAGCTAGGTTACTTATTTAAAGCACGAACAAGATATATTCTAAAGGGTTTTACCGCAATAACTCAGTTACATTGGAGCTGAAGACTGGGAAAAACCGTTATGACATGCTTAACTATTTTTGTGCACATGAAATGTTGTTTTTGTAAGCGCATTTTAAACATTCTTCCTTTTCTTACCCACAGCAGTTACCTTGATGTCTGCTCATTAATTCATAAAGCATTTCAGCTCAGCAAAATCTCCTCCAGAGATGTTTTTAAAAATATTCCTGTTAAGTTATGCTGATAGTACCGCTATAGTCACGCACGGCAACACAGTGTCATTTGCAGTTTAGAGGAAAAGTAAATTTATCTTGGTATTTCTGCAATAAAACGTAAAAGCATACTAATTTCGACGTAAAGATACTTCATGCAGATATTAAAAACTTTGCTACACTTCATTTTACAAAGTCGAGCTCAAATCCAATACCACAAAATGTATTTAAATGTTTTTTGGAAGCCAGTGGCACTAATGCATTTGAAGTATTTCGCTGAAGATCTACTAAAGGACGTGTGATGCAAAAGTTTCTTCCCTCATGAAATTACCCAAGTTAGCGACGAACTTTTCGCTTTTGCACTAGCATGAAAGTACTTTTAGAAGCTAAATGAACCCTAAAAATAAACACAAAAGGAACAGCTGAAATCAGACTAGATGAAAAGAAATAAAGTAACGTAACCCTTCTTGTGACAAGAGATAAAACAAAACCTAGCGGTGAAAATAAACCACAAAACAACCCACTGCTTGTCTCGTTAGTGGCGAGAAAGCAAAGGCAATAAAATAAAACATAATAAAAATGTTATCATCCCTACTATAATCCTGATGTGGAGGCAGTCTTTTAGCTATATTATTTCATCTCTAACAAGTGTCCACACTGTGGGCGAAGCTTCGGGGCAGTAAAACTTTGTGTGATGTCACCTTCAGCAATTATTTTGTAACAAAGTAATGCACAGCTAACTATGTATGTATAATTAAACATTATTAAGGTAATGAAATGAACATACAAGCAAGAAAAATTAACAATTCCATTAATGTATTTAACTTTGTTTGAGCCAGTTAAAGAAAAATAATCTAAAGTATTGATTACAGAAGGAAGCAAAGTAGCGAGCTTGAGGATGTACACTATGAAACAATATCTTATACTGACACTTAAAAATAGTATTTCATTTATTAAGTTTACTACAAGGCCGTAGAAATACAAAATGAATAGAATACTGGTATATATAACAGAAAATTTTTTGTTATTTATATATGGAATCTCTTTAACATCTCAGATCAGCATCCCATTCAATTCAGGGCGCAAAATGGCAGATACATTTTGCTCAAAGGCCTCTTCTTTCAGGCTTGAGGTTCTTTTACGTGTAAAATACGACAGGAACCCATGGCTTTACTTACCTTCCAAATGAAGCCATACTTAGGATTTTTACGCCTGAAAAAAGTCATCGGCCCTGGCCGGGATTGAACCCGCGACCTTGGGTCTACGAGGCATAGACCACTGGGGTCAACTACTAGCCATAGTTTAAAATGCGGTTTACATTCACTCTTTTAACATAGTACTAGCACGTAAGCTGACGGAAAATTTGGCAACGCGATGTAAGCACTAGCTGTAAACAAGAACTCCCGCGTAAAGTTGGAAAACGGCTGGGTTAGAAAAACAGCTGCACTGACTGCAGCTGTGTTTTTATAAGAACATTAGGGATCATATTTAAGTGTACTTAGTGATATACACGAGGGAGTAGCCCAGCTTATGTATGTGGTGAGCAACGTGGTTGTATATATTGAAAAATTATACTTGCAGCGCAGCTAGAACGTCACGCAAGAAGACGTTGTTATTTGAACTAAGGCATCAATCTCTATTAAAATCACCATTTATGTTACACTGCGGTAGCATTGTTACATAGTGACACGGTCCTCCAATACTTATTAAACAAAGTTAATAAATCAACTCATTCATTTATATGATGACGGGTGCGGTGGCAAGAACTGCACCGGCCGATAAGATATCGCTCACGGCCACCCGGGCTACACTAGAGTCGGGGCGGGCGTGGTAACACAAAGAGTCGAAACACTACAGTGACAGTCTAATAAATTCAAATATAATTAAAACGTTATGTATTCCCTCATGCCCTGTATGTCTTTGTTTTTCAGAGGCTTCTGACATCTATTTATGACACCCATTACCTTTCTTAATAATATTTGAGAAATTAAATTTATTAACTAATTTATGAATCTCATTACGACTTGGAACTCAACAAAAAAAGAATCAATAGAATAATTAGTGCTAGTATTGTCAGCGGACTTTAGGATTAGACATATAGTGCTTCTTTCATTGTAAAATCGACAATGACTGAATGGCGACACCCAAGGCAAATGCAGCAGTTCATGAAACCTCGCCCGCAGCCCGTCCTTCAGGCTGGCCTTGAGCGATGTTTTATCGGCCAATGCAATCCCCCACCGTCGCATCAGTAATTTATTAACTGGATGACTCGAATTTATTTACAATTGTTCAAGGAGGGTTTGCGTAATAATTGGACAATAAACATTTAACATTTTACTCGCACTATCCTTTCCTAATTAATGCAAATTTGAAATAGGATACCAAATGGCAAATAGGTATGAATATGGTTTATTGTTTAAAAAAAGCATACAGGTATTTAGTACTTATGCCGTCAAAGTTCCTTAGTATGTCTGTGTAAAGAACCTCCCCCATTCACACAAGAGGAATATATTGTGTTAATTACGATAACGCATGCATACCTAACCGAAATAGACTACATGGAATGAAAATTAAAATTAAAACGCCTGTTTGAGCTAAATGATTTTTGAAATCAACAACAGAAGATGTTGCTAGGTAGAAGAGGCAACGTTAGAATAGCAGGTGCAAATCTGCATTTATTCTCTTTCATTAGCTGTTCAAATTCCTTCTGAAAGTAAGTAAAATTATTATTGGTAGCAATAGACAGAAATATGTCATTATATACTTACCAAATTGTTACTTAAAAGCAGAAATAGCTTATCAAGAATGTTGCTTGTTGGTTCGTTTAAATGAAAAAGGATAATTACCATTTGCTTCCTTCTATTTCAATTTTCTCTAACACTGTAAACGTTATTAAAATAATTCGCAAAGAAAATATATTTAAATAGTCAACTAATTGTCCAATTGTTTATTGATTAATGACAATTTAAATTAAGGTTATATGTTTATTGTACTAAAGTGATTTGTTTATTTTATTTTTAAAGCATGTGGTTGTCATACAGCCTGAAAATACTGTTTTGCAAAAAATCTAAATTATCTAAAGTTTTTGCTAGGGCAAACATTGATATATATATATATATATATATATATATATATATATATATATATATAATATCTGCAAAAAAACATTTGGGAACTAGGAGAGTGATTTTCAGCTCCTATAGTTCAGCTGAAGGGTTACATTTACAACTTTGCAAGAAGATGCTGTTTCACCACATTTTTATGTAATAGCAATGAATCATATAGATGTTGAATGTAGCAGCCCTAATAATTGTCTATCATTTAAAAAAAACGAAAAGCAAATAATTTTAAGAGCAGCTAAATTTTTATCTATAATTTTAGAATAACAAACCTTCAAACACAGAAACTATTTTGTGGCATGTATGCATTACTTAAGAACCAAAAAGGTATTGTCACACATTCTTTTCGACTGCAAATTGTGTTGATATGTTACTAAATATGGTTTGGCAATTGTATTTTGATCTTAGAAGAAAATATATATTTTATGACATTGCCAAACTATATATAAAATTGTTAGTTCAAAACTTTCCATATCTATTTAACACAAGTTTAGTTCAAAACACGTCATTTTAGATACTGAAGGGGAAATTTAAAATCTGCGTTGATTAAATTATAGTTTTCACTCCGTCATAACTTTGAATTTTTAAACGACACCTCTACATTTTAATGCTTAAATTTTAAAAAATATGCAATTAATTTTCTATCTTTGCCTTGCAATCTGGACTATAATTGTTGTCTGAATTTGAACGTAACAAAACTAAATAAAAAGTAGAATGAAACAATTTTATGTGGGTAAATTACAATCATTAATATTACAATAGTTAAGCTTATTTGAAAATTCTGACAAATACGCTTACATCGTAGTTTTTTTTTCCTTATAGGGTATATCCTTTGAAACAATTTATTACCAAAACACAACTATTTCACAAAATGACAGTAGTTTTATGGTATTATTAACAATAATACTATAAACAACATTATAAAAATTCAAGCAACAATATAAAAAGTGATAACAATTAAACCCTCTTTAAATTTAAGCACCAAAACGTAGAAGTGCCGTATGAAATTTCCAAGTAGAGTTGGCTGTGGATAAGGGAGTAAAAGCTAAAATTTAACCTACAATCGTTTTAAACTTCCTCCATAATACGTAAATACACGCATCTTTTGTTTAAACTAAGTTAATGTTAAATAGAAAGTTATTCGGATTGGGAAGTTTTGATATACACGCTGCATAAAAATATACAACAAACCACGTAAAGTTTAAGGTCGTATAAACTATCGAGAATGTTAAAAGAGAATCTATTATTTATTTTAAACACTGAGGCAATTTATGAACGTTTCCAAAGATGTAAATTTTAAACCCATGTATTACAACGGCATTTCCTTAACGATGTTGATGCTTCTGGGCTACACAGCAACTACTACATGGTAAAACATGTTTAGTACCTCCACAAATCTGGCATGTTTGCAGCTAAAACAGTGGGTACAACTGTCATCTTCAGGAATTATTCTTTTGTTCCTCGGAGTACCAAGAATTTTTCTTTTAAAAATAAAGTGGATGGAATGCTAAAAGCAGAGGAATAAGAAAATGGGAACGGAGTAATATTCTTATTACTGTCTTAATTACATAAATTAGTAAAATGTGTCGTGAGATGGGTATACCATTTAGAAAGAAAGAATGGTAGATCTGCATTAAGAGCACAGGCGGAGCAAGAGGGAAGAGGAAAGTGAGATGAAAATGGATCACTCCTGAAGAGCTCTAGTGCCTCCATTTCAAGGCGTTTTAGTTCACCTATTTGTACATTAAAGTCTTGGACTCCATAGTGTGATTACGTGCGATTCTTTCATAAAGTCTTATGATCACATGCTCTCCCAGTTGCACATTAAAAGATATTAGTTAATATTTACTTCTATCTTTTTTATGAAAAGCACCCCCTTTCTCTAAACACCACTGTGTAGCGTTAATGGAATGTCCGACGAGAACTGGCAATAATGATGGTCATATATCTTTTGCGCACAGTGTGCTTTTTGACCCAATCGGTGGAGTATGTGATAAGGCACTCCTTAATGGACTCAATGGTCACATGCCAAAAAACTCCCATTTGAAACCAGATGGCGCCTCCTTACTTACCATATTGAGAACAATATGAATTACCCACTAGGCTTCTAAGACTGAACCTAACCAGCTTGGGGTTTCAGAGGGTGTAACAAGTCATTTTGCTGATACCAGCTCGCTTATTAGTTTCTGTACATGTTCTGGTGGCTGGTGTGGAAAATGTAATAACTTGTTTCATGGAGTGTTACTTTCGTTATAAATAACAGTGTAATACAGAGACCTGTAGTTTCGTTTAAGTAGTCGCTAGAAATAATAATAAAAATAACTGAATAATCGTTACGCAATTTGCTCAAATGACAGACAGGAAGACCGAGTTTCTTTACAAAAATTTTAAAACTATAGATAAATGTTTTATACCAAACTCAATTCTGTGGTACCATGCATGAATCCTATAACCCATATAAATATAAATTTGAGAACAAATTATTCAAAGTTAATAGAAGTACAGGGTATCTTATGGACAGCTGTATGTTATTCTGTTGTGGAAAGTCTATACTGATTATAGAAATTGTGGTTAGTCGTTGTGAGTGAAATACTAAGAATAAAAATAACAAATAATGCCATTATCTAAAAAAGCTTTAATTTTATGAGGTTCATGCTTGGTGCCATGGAATTAATTATAAAATGTCATGCACCCCACTTATTTTAGAAGTCGTGAGTCGCCACCGGTGTACATTAATTGTCGCATTCAAGTTCGTGTGGAAGTCTAACAATAAACAGTTTTTTGCGTACTTCAACTTGGTTTCAAGATCAATTTGATTTCTGAGGATGTTCAATTTGTCTCTGTATCTATTTTTACACACACACACACACACACCAATAACTAACTAAATAAAATAAGTGGCATTTTGCTTTCTGTTTATTTCATTTGGACCTGTATTTAATTTGTTTACCAACGGCCACAAATGTACCAGGAAGTTTGGAAAGTTTGAAATATGAAGGCCATTAAGTTGCAGTTCCTTACGCTCTGTACAAAAAACCAAATTCACGTCTATCATTAATGCGTTGTGTAATAAATAGATCAACGATTCATCTGTTTAATTTTTACTAAACTGTAAGCAAGACATGCAAATCACAGGAAGTTGAAGCAAGACAATGCATGTTCATGTTCTGTTCAACCGCAAAAGCCGTGCCTACCAGATCAATCGCTTATCTGTTTTCGTAGAGTTCTGGATTGGTTCGGTGTAGAAATGCAAAAAAGAATTAAATTAACTGTATATTTGTAAACTCTAACTAAACAACGCAATTATATTGAAGCGCACACGACCCCAATAAGCAGTAAATATGACAATAAAATAAAACAGATAACACGATATTTGGGGCAGTGTATTTTGCATGAATACACATCTCAATCCTTGGGTTGTGGAATGTATTTAGCTTCTGTTCTAACTTACGCTATCTTATAATTTCCCAATAATACAGATATATTTTTAGAGGTTGAGCATTTTCTGCTGTTCTGCGATTCAAAATTATTTTCTTCAATATTAACAAGTTTGTGCCAGTTATCTACATGAAATTTATTTCTAAAAATAGGGATAAAATACGTGAGGTTAATGTATATATCCATTAATTGAAGAAAATATGCAATAGTTAATACTAGATTAGAATTAACTATTAACAATAATAGAAATAAATACTTATATGTAAATAAAAAGGGACAAATATAAAATTGGGATAAGAAAAACTAAAAATGGAAGGGCGTGATTAAGCCTTAACAAGAATAATTCCAGGAGGAAATAGAAGAAGATAGCGTAAAATTATGGTCATTATCAAAATTAAAAGTTGTGTTCCAACCTTACATGATTCTTTTTGGGGTACTCTATGCCTAGTCATATGCTTATGTGGGGGAGGTGACTTGGAGTTGGGTTTGTAGATGGCAGCTGGTTTTGTAAAATACACAACTTAATATATATCACATTTTTAAAAAAATGCATAATAATAAATAAAATGAAATTATAAATGGAGCACATCAGATCTTACATTTTCAAATTTTTAATGCAAACAGAACATTTTTAGATCACCATTATACACATAACTTTTGTAAGTTGTGCATTGTAAATTACATTTTATTTGTTTCTAATGTGTAAAAATAAATATATTTCTGTGTTTCACTATGAAATTAATTTTAATTGAAATTATAGTTAATTTTGGAAAATCCCTGTATGTGGATAGATATATCAGGTTATTAAAATGTATGACTGCCGCATAAAAGCATATGCATCCTGAAGGAATGGCACTATATTCACCGGTACTTCTTTACGCTTTCCTCGTCTCGGCATTGAAGCCGGCAGTAACTCTGTAATCGCCTCAGAACACGTGACTCGTGTCCAATGAAATGGGGATGCATGCACAGTACGTACTAGTTTTATTAGTGTTATTCTGATGGTAAAACATGAAAATTTCTGTTCTTTGTGTTTTACAAGGGCGGTTTGTACGAATAGATGGGGAAAGGAATAGACCTTTTGATGTGCTTAGCACAGCTACCGAAATGAATATATTGCTGAAGGTTGGTAGATTTTATGTACACTAATTGCTATTAACAAGATTGATATTCATATTTAAAAATTAATGGAAGTGCGGTAAACATTCTACGTAAATGTTGTATAATAACTGGAATAAAATTTGTGAACGAAACTATTGAACATATCTAAACCATGTGCTCAAATTATAAAATGTCATCGATGAACCTCAACCGGAGTATAGAAACACGAGTCTCAGATTATAAAAATTTTTCCTCTAAACGGGCCATAAATAAATTGGCAACAAATGTATCTTTTAATTGTAAACAACATTGATCCTCAAAAGCGAAAGCATTGCTAGTAAGAATTAGCAAGATAGCACATAAAGTCAGTGGATGGGGTGTGAGGCACTATATATTTTAATGGTCATGGCACTTTTTTTTTGAGTAGTGTTTATCGTTCGTTTTAACTACTGAGGCATCACAGGCGATGGACACTGATGGTACATGAGATGAAATAATAAATTGAGGAAGGGAGCGTTCCAGGCCTAAGTTTAAGAGTACTTCCCGGCATTTGCATTTATGAGGACTGAGGAAAACCTAGGAAAACCTCAGTAAGGAGGGACAGTCTTGATGGAAATTGAACCCCAGACCTCCCGCTCACGAGTCCGCGCCTAAACGACTTCAGCTACCCGTAGTGGGTCGACTTTGACATAAACATATAAATCATATGAGTGCAGGGGTTATTCAAACATTCGTTCAAAGACCTAAAGAAGGTCAAATATTAATTAATCCAACCAAGAATCGAACCTGGTCTTAATGCATTCTAAGTGCAAATGTTCCCGTTAGACTACGGCGGTGATCAAAGTGCCACGTTGGCTAGGAACGTTTTAGAGTGGATATAGTCAGGTAAAAGAAAAGCCGAGGCATAAAATAAATAGATATGAAAGAAAGAACTCGGAAAAAGAATAAGAAAAGAAGCACAAAGGAAAAGAAAACCTTAGAAACTAAAATCTAAGTGTTTTGTTTTTTCTGACTTTGTAAAACAATGGCCAGTTTGGCTGTAACACCAGGACTGAGCTCGGTAAAACACGGACATTCATTTGAGCTTTGCGTAGAGCAGTCAGTCTCACCGCAGACAAACCCCTGAATACTTTGCTCTATCTTCTTCAGATATTTTTAGCACAGAAATGGTGTATTACTGATTTTAATACTAATAATCTGATGATCATGCTTTTCTATAATACTAAATACCTGATTGCTGTTGCAAAAAAAAAGTTGGTATTTAAAGCGAAACACCTTTGAAGCAAAAAAATATATAACGTCTTGAATAGTTGTTTGATGCAAATAAATAAGTTTAATGCTATAATAGATGCTGAAAAAGTAGTTAATGTATTTCCAGAGAGAAAACGTATAAACATTTATACGTTTTTATGCACCAAGCAGCATGTCTCCAGTCTCAAATTTTGAACTGTAAATACAGTAAGGTTATTTCAGTTAAGGGCCGGCAGAGCGCGGCTGCATAGTGGGAAAGGCCAACTGTCAAGATTGTATAATGCATTCGTAGGTAGTAGATTGTAGTTAGTTTGACTGAGGCTATGTCAATGAGTGATTGTGTGTTCGTGTGCAACTGTGTGCTACTTGTCCTTCGTTAGTTATACTACTATATAAATATAATCTTGAAAAACAGATTTTTATGTATGATTCAAATGCGAAAACGAATTCTTGTAGTAAACCATTCGCAGGAAAATGTCCTGGTAATCGTGTTAGCTAACGTTTTAAACATTTCGAGAGACGGGATCTGTCAATGACAAGAAACTGTTTTGTATGGCTACTCTGTCTCTCTTTATCCATATTTGGCGGCTGTACTTCCCTAGTAAGGAGTCATGCTTAGGTCGCCCGTAAATAAAATAACCACAGTGTAGAAGAATAACTGAATTTGGATATAGGATTTTTTATTTAAATTTAGCGCATGATGTAAATCATATTTTTCATATGTACAGGACTTTCATTTCAAAACTTGCTAGTCAAATAACTATCCATATAAAATAAAAATAAAAAATGTAAATTTAGATATAGAGTGGAATTTTTAAAATCACTGTTAATAACACTGGAATCCCTAGCTTATTATTCTTAAATTTTAGAGAAAGCTTAACTGCTATCGCATGTTTTATTATAAAAATTGGACAGATACTACTATAAAATGATTTAGCATTTAATGTAATATTTATGTTTATTACAAAATAGCGTATACCCTACAAAAATACAGAATGTAATCATTCCGAAGTTGGTTCTATTACTGAAATATTAATAGCTGTAACATAACAAAAAAAAAAAAAATTAAGTATCAGAAAAGAGAGGTGTCATTTGAAATTTAAAAGTAAGGATGGCTGGAGGTGAGGGTATGAAATCTAAAATGTATCAACATTGGTTTTAAACTATCCTATCAATATTTAAATTGGTGTGTATTTTGTTTACATTAAATATATTTGAAATTAGTAGTTATTCAGACTGATATGAAAGCCCCGTAATCTCAGGAGACTGGAGAAGTAGGTATGTGAATCATAAACATGTTGATGCATTCTCATCATAAGTTCCTAGAACCACTAATTAAATTTTGCTATTATTATCTAAGGTTTCGAAAAATCTAAATGATACAATAAAACAAGAAATATAGCAGAGGATAGAGGAGGGATGTATGTACCAAGAAAAAAAGCAATCACTCTAATTGAAAAGGAAAATTATTAGTGAGTAGTTGCATAGATATTGATCAGTCTTTTAATGATCTTTCCACTGTCTTTCTGAATGCATTTTTTTCGTGAGGATTGTATTCCATATCTTCATATTTTCTGGATTCCAGTGTATCTATATTTAACTCTGGAAAGATTTTTGTTTTCCTTTTTTTGCATAGTATAAACGTAACATTTTAAATTATACTTTTAGTCCTCTCTGCTTTATTATTGGAATACTTCTGCCGTTTAAAATGCTTCATCGGAATCTATAATTGAAAAGTTAATTGATTAGCGGATTTCATGGTTGGTTCAGAAAGGGAATTGGCCCGTACAGAGGAATGTGTTTTATTGAGTTCAAGAGTGTTATATAAGTTTTCTGATTTTCATTATTTCTAGGCATTTTCAGTTTATTCTTTTTCTTTGTTTTATTAAATTCCTAAAGGAATGCCAAACGTTTTTCGATCTCTTCTTTTGTTTACCTCAATCAAATGGCATTCAGAACTTCCACCCATGTTTATTGCAATATGGGATGCCATTTTCAACATAAATTGCAATCAAACGAAGCTTATGAAAATCAAATAATAATAGCTTTCGCTTCTGTTTAGGTTCTGTAAAGTTATTGAAATAAAGTTTTAATTAAAAGTTCTGCTAGAGAGCTTTAGTTAACATTTACGACAAAATTGAGTTTAAAAAGTATTTGATGTTGCAGATAGTTTAAAATACTCGTATAGAGCGGATTTTTACATAATTGTCATTAAAAAGTGTTTATTATCAGAAGACCACAGACATTACTGAAAGTACAGAGTACATCCTGAAGCCTGCGAGGAGCAAAAACTAACTCTAATTGTATTATTAGATTTTAGTAAAGCTTTTGACATTATCGACAATGAACTCCTTACAAACTCAGAAACTATAATCTCTCCAACATTGTTACTACCTGACTCGAATCCTACTTTAGTGAGCGTCAGCAAGTGTATTAACTGATCGTTGCTTTTCCTCCTGACGCGTTTTAGAGGTAGGGAGGTGTTCTCCATGGTTCAGTACCAAGGCCATTTTTTTTATGCTGTACATCAATGACATTACTAAAGAAATAAAACACTCCAATTACCACTTATACCCTGGCGACTTACAACTCTACTTTCACACTACCCTTAGTTCTGTCCATAACGCCATGACTGTAGTAAATGAAGATCTAACCCTGAACACAAAAATTTGATTAAAACTGAATCCACTTAAATCACAGGCTATAGTCTTGGGGCATGAAAAATTCAAAAAATGTACTGCCCATCATGACAAACAACATTGCAAGTAATTATACAAGTACAAGTGTTTATATTGACTCCGATCTTGAATGGCACAGCTAGGTAACCCACGCATGAAATAAAATATTTTCTTTGTTTTACAGATTAAAGCATGTAGCAAAAATCTATCTCTCAACCTCAAAAAGAACCCCATTCAAGTGCTTGCTATGCCTCACTTTGACTGTGTGATGTCTTGAGTTTTAATCTAAATACTGGACGATGGCCAAATTACAACGTGTTAATAATGCCTGTGTTCGTTTCGGCTTCAAGTTTCGTAAATTTGATCACGTGATTCCCCTATGCAAGCAACTGTTATGGCTTCCTCTAAAATAATGTAGGACTTACCATTCCCTTACACTCCTGTTCAAAAATCCTTCGCACCTCCACCCTCAGTATATCGTTTCTCGCTTCGTATACCTGCCCCTACCTCGGACCCAGAATATAACTTTACTGTCTATCCGTCGTCACTGAACATATTTACACTCAACCTCATTCAGCGTGTCACTTTGCATAATCTGGAACTCCCTTCCTCCTGAAGTGAGAGATTGTCGGACAATAAAGCAATTTAAGCGTAGATTAAATTATCATTCAAACTCTAGGAATTATTTCTTCTTCTTCTTCTTCTTCTTCTTCTGCTCCTCTTCCTCCTCGTCCTTCTCCACCTTCTTCCCCCTTTTGAGGACATACAAGTACTGTGAAGAGGGATACCTATTTATTCTATACATCTCCTTTAAATAAAATAATAACGATTCTCTGGCAGTTAAGCCTAATTTTCTTCCAAGTTACCTATGGATAAGATCGTGACTGACTTCATCCCTAAAAGTAAACAATGCATTGGTGCTTCAAAATACTTTTAACAACAACTTCAAAATTAAAAAAAAAAAATTAAAATACATTACATTTTTAAATTAATTTTCATTAACATTGATCTGAAGTGTTTGAAATTTTGTATGAGAATAAATGAATGAGGAAATGAGGAACATTTGCAAGAGATAAAAATCATTTTTTGAGATGCAGTCAAAACCTGGGGAGCAGAAAAATGAATTGCATGCCCCTCTGAAGCAGTGTTCTTTCGAGGAGCTAGATTATCAATCAAGCTAAAAGAGAAGTTTATCTAGCTTTCTACTGATGTTACTTTAAAAGTTGAATTCAGAGGAAAATCCCTAATTAACTTCTGGGTAGGATCAGCAAGAGTATAAACAACTTTCCGACAAGAGTCATACATTTTTGTTTTTACTTAGAATATGGAGTGAGTGAAGAGTTATATTTATTCTTTATGATAATAATGCAACACCAGATGTGAGATAATATTTACTTCAGTGGATATTAATAAAAAATAATGTCCTCTAAACAAGCTGAAAGAATGTAATTAAAATGTGTTTTGTATCTTGCAGACTTTATATCAGTTCAAAAATATGCCTATTATGTTAATAAATCAGTTATAAAAATGTAGTGTATTAGTATTGTAGTTCTTAGCCAATGAATAAACATTGACCTGAACTCTTTGTATGATTTATAACGTAAATGCGATTGTATATAGGGCGGGTGTAACAATAATGCACGACCAACATTTCAGGACATATTCCTCACACTTAAAAGAAGAAAATATCTTATATGGACATGGGTCGGGAAACGCTTTATTTCCATGTTAGAACTAGTTTTTTACAACCCTTCACAGTACATGATCCCAGGGAACACACAGGAACAGGACGTACCAGTCTACCACATGAAACCCTTTCCTACATGAAATATTCAAAATGCCCTCTTGATATCGGTGTAGCTATTAACACTCTGTATATATATTTAAGTTATATTATATTCATAACGACAAAATTGAGAGCAAGTGTTCAAAATTCTTTACACTTATCTATTGGACAACAAATGTTTTCCAGCCTTGGCCGCCTCAGTGATTTTTTTTCCGTATGATTCTACCATGTGCTTTTCCTTTCCATCCTCTGACTGCATCCTATTCAGATTTTTTCCACACAATCAAGCGACCTTGATGGCGAGCGTCCCCTTTTCCCAACATTTGAAGAGTTAGTAAAAGTTAATTTCCTAGGATATTCTCATCTGTTGTATGAAGATGGCCCAGCCTTGTTACTTTCTTGACTTAATTTCCCTAAGGACGTCCGGATGTTTAAACAGCTTGTACAATTGATCATTATACCTCACTCGCCATACGTCAGTATCTTTAACCGGTTCATATATTCATCTAGGATCCCCTTACATCACTCTTATTCTCTCCTCGTCATTTTTTGTAGTGCTCATGTTTCTGGCCCATATAGTAACACAGGCCTTATTAATGTCTTATTATTTTACATTTGGTTTTTATATTTATATAATGAGAGGTAAGTCTTGATAAATGCTGCACAGTTTTTAGGCCAGAAGTACTTACTATCCTGAACTTGCCTTTAGAGCACTTGAGAAGAGTTGCCGCGGTAAACGAATTCTCATACTCTCAGACAGCCAAAGTGCTTTAAAAGCATTTTCCTCCAACCAGATGAAAACTGAACTGGTATGGGACTACCTAAATGCCCTGTCTGCCCTGACATCTCGCAACAGGCTTGAAGTGCGGTGGGTGTCAGGACACCAGGGCATTATGGGAATGAGAAAGCAGATCAGTTGGCAAAGAGGAACATTGATATACCCTTTTTTGACCCTGAACCCACGGTACATGTACTTCTAAGACCGCGGTTAAAACATGGACTGGGGACAAACACTTAGATGGCCAACCTGTACCGGACAAAGGCAAGCTAGAAATTTGTCCTAGGTCCTAACAACACTCTTTCCACAAGTCTTCTAAAATTGGACAGAAGAGAAATAGTTGCATTAATTACTGAACATGGTCACTTCAGGAAACATCTGCGAAAAGTGAGACTCTATAAAGATGAACCCATTTGTAGAATATGTAAACAGGACTAGGAATCTGCCTCTCATATTCTCTTTGAGCGTCTAATCCTGAAAAGAAATATTTACTCTTTCTATAATGAGGGAAGACCTGAGAAGGACGCCAACCATGGAACCGAAATACTGCAACTTGTTCAAGGAACAGATTTGGGAAACAATGAAAGCATCTCTTCATATGGGATAGCGCAATAGATTGACCAGACAAGATCGTTTAAATTCCATTAAACCCCCAGTTATCTGATCTATATAGTGAGATCTCAGGTGTTTCCTTAGTCCATAATAACATCCATGAGCCAATCTAAACATTTATTCTTTAGATTGTTTTTGGTGTATACCATACTTCCCAAATATTTGAATTCTTCTGCTTTTTTACGTTATAAATATGATTTTATATACATAATTCATATTTATGGTTTTTCTGTCATCTCCACATATTTTGTTTTACTGTAATTTATTCTCAGTTCCGTTTGCCTTCTCCTCTAATTTGATAAAGGCTTCATTCAATCGTCTTGTTTATCTACTTATTAGATTTACATATGCAAATATTTGTACCTCATTTCCCTATATTCGTATTCTGTATTACTTCTGCAAGTGTCAAATTAAACACCAGCGCATCTCCCTGTCTTAACCCTTGTTTTTTTGCAAATGATTCTGACACATCCTTACTTAGTTTAACACTACATGTGAGATGTTCTAATATAGCTGCTGTAAGAGAACCAATTTTTGCTGGTATCCAAAATCTCTCGTGACCATTATTAGTTTATCCCTTTTTATACTATCATATGCCGCCTCACAGTCTAGGAATGAATAATATGTACCGATTTTATATTCTTTCGTTTTTTTAAGAATCTGTCTCATTGCATGCATTGCGTCTATAGTTGATTTACCTTCTCTAAATCCAAATTGGTAAATCACTATTATTCCTTCTGTATATAGCTGGAGTTTTTTATAGAGTATATTGGAAAAGTTGTATGTTGTATTCAATTCCTCTATAGTTCCGAAATTCCAGTGGTTCTCCTTTTTTATGCTCTCGGTAGATGTATATCCTTCCTTCATCTCATTCTTGTGGTAACTTTTATGTCGTCCATTATCCCATTTTCAAGAGCTCAAAGCTGATATTAACTGGTCCTGTTGCTTCGTTGTTCCTAACTCTGTCTACTGCCTTTTCTATTTCATCATATGTAATCGACTCGTTCTCCCGTAAATCTTCATGTCCTACTTCCTTTTCTTCTCTATCCTCCATCTCTTGGTTTAGCAGCTTCATACTTCCCCTAAGCTGCCTATCTTTACAATTTTTACTTTTATTGGTAGCCAAATCCCAATTTTCCCCGACATATAAAGTAATTCATTTATATTTTCTCCTTATTGTATTTATGAATTTATAGAACTTTCTGGTTTCATTATTTTAGTTATATTCTTGTACTTCACTCAATATCTGGCCATAATATTGTTTTTCTTTCTCCTATGTATTTTCCAGTCTGTTTTTTCTTAGTTGTTTATATTTTTCTGATGGCCCACTGGTATAATGTTTCTGTATGTGCTTTATCCTTTTTTGAGTTGCATCCTATGCATTCAGCATCATACATTCCATCTTTTGCTTAGTTTCTTCTTCTATTAATACTTCCTCAGAATCTTTTGTTTTTATTTCTTTACACTTTGGCTAATTAATTTTATTAGTCCCATCTTTGGCTTCCTCCTTTTCTAAATTCACTTTTAACTCTCTATATACTTTTTTTTGTTACTTGTTCTTGAAATTTTGCCACATCATTTTTTTTTATTATTTGCTATTTACTTTTACCACATTCCTCCTTTATTTCACACCTAACTTTGGTTACTACTAGAATATGATCAGATTCCATGTTTGTTCTCCTATAAATTCTAAAACATTTGAATTCTATCTCTTACTAATCCTTTGTTCGTGTCACTATGGATAAATGGGGAAATTGATTAGCGGTTTTCTTGAAAAGAAAAAAAGTTATTTCCGTTTCCTATCTTGCCTCGCCGCCCCCTTTATATCCCTTGTTCCCTCTTTCGAGAGTTCAACCCTAGTTCGATTTCAACACGCCTATAACTTAAGTGTTTGGAAGGTGTAAAGTTAGAGCTTGGAGAGAAGGTATCGAGTGGTGATTTTGTATTGGAGACTGTGTAAAGTGTTGGTCAAAAGCGTTGTTATTGTGACACCGCTATAAGATTACGATTGTGTAAGAGGCATTTTATTCAACTACTTTAGCTACAAAGTTGAGGTTCGGTAGAATATTGAACGTTATTCGCTAGAAACTGCAGGACTGCTACTCAACGACGGACTACAAATTGTGGAAGAAAGCGAGCAAACGGTAAAGTGACTGAAAACATTACTGCAAAGGTGTGATGTTGTCTAATATAGATTACTCCACCCTTCCCAACATAGTGGCATTCTTTGCAGATATGAACTAAACTGTGAAGCTTTTGAGCCTGAATTTGTAAAAACTTTTTTGCTATAACCTGAGAAGTCGAACACAGTGTCTCTAGATGTAAGAGCACCCTGTATTACAATAGAATATACATCAACTAACCCAGGTGCAAATATTTTATTCTTAAAAATTCTGACTTCTGCTGGAATTTGAAACACGGATCTTCAGCCTTCCGTGCTCACTCTCTAACCAACTGAACTAACATTTTCAATTGTTCTACAGTTGGTTGTTAAACTAGAAACCAAGGTTATGAATCTCTCATAGTGGAGAAACCTTAGGGAGGTGTTCGGAATGAATGAATAGTGTTTAACGCCCGTTTTTGCTATAGAGGCACCATAGGCGATGGACACTGATGATACATGAAATAAAATGATATATTTGGAAAGGATTTATTTTTAAAGAAGGAGTCGTTCCAGGTCTAAGTTTAGGGAACTTCCCCGGCACTTGCCATTTATGAGGACTGAGGAAAACCTGGAAAAAACCTCAGTCAGGGAGGACGGTCCTGGCGGGATTCAAACCCCTGACCTCCAGCTCACTAGTCCGCAAACAAGTTGTTGTTGATTTGTTTATTTACCGTCGCTCTTTAACATCTCAGGTCATCAGCATCCTATTCAATTTAGAGCGTGAAACGGTCGACAAATTTTGCTCAGAGGCCTCTTATTTCAGGGCATGAGATTCTTTTACATGCCGTAAATCTACGATATGGGACCCACGGCTTTCCTTCCCTTCTGAAGGAACCTTACTTAGGATTTTTTACTCCCGAAAAAAATCTATCCATAATGGCCGGCATTAAACTCGCGGTCTTGGGTTTAGGAGTCTAGTGTGGTTACCAATACACCACCAGGACCGACGAAAACAACAAGGTTGCGGCCGCCGAGTGGCCATAAATGTTTCACGAAATCCCTTGTCGACTCTTTGAACAATTGGTAATTGTTAATGTTGTAGAGCTATAAAAACGATTTCTCGAATAGATTATGTGTGTGAACCAGACGAAACGGTTATCAAAATTATAAATTAAGAATTTTTCAATAGCATGTCACATATGCAAAACAACATAGATTTATACATTCTAACTCAAGCAATGATCAATTGAGTGGAAATGATTGATGTCGTAATGGGGTATAAATTAGGAGGTAATACAGTGAAATTTAAAGAAATTTAACTAAAGAGACTGGGGAAAAATTGAAAATATTAAAAAATACAAGTTACATCTAAAAAATATATTTTATCAATTAGTAATCCAGGCTATAAAAATAAAAAAAAATATTTGAACAAAATTTTACAGTGTATATTTTTACATTTAGGAAAACAGTATTCAGGATAATGTAAAGTGATTGCACATTTTACCCTATACAATTTTTAAAAAAAGCTTGAAATGTTATTTTGCAGAATTTAGTCTGTTAAAGTTTGTAAACTTTTTAAGCACGTTTAGATATTGAAAAACAACTCCACTTAGGTTGGCTTGTCCCTCAACGTAAGGACGAAATTCACGCACATTGCTCATATAAGCTGACAAAGTGCTCGGTGGTATCCTGTACTCTTTCGTGATTACAGAATTTTTCTTCAAGCTCTTTTTGACTCATCGAATGACGGCGACTTTTTCCAGTTAAAAGTCTTGTGCTGAACATTTGGTTTATTAAAAGATACGGTGGCACTGATTTGCAACACACTAACTGCAGGAAGCTCATGTGACAACTAAAGCCACACGTGTTAAACAATAGCGGGTGTGGGTTGGTGAAGACCAGCGACTGAGGAATGTCTATATTCCCCAAGGATTACTTCTGACAGAACCAACCCACAACGAAGTTTAACCTCTTTGCATCTAGGCTAATTTTGACCGAAATTTCTGAACAAAAATTTTGAATTAAAAAGGATGAAATTCGAATTACAAATGCTTTTTTTTATATTGCTGTAATACAAAATTCAAGGAGCTCAGAAAAATCGAAAACGACGATTTTAAAGTAAACGTTCACATTATCACCGTACAAGCATTATAGAAATAACAGAATAATTACAAATGCATCCATAGATCAAAATAATTAAAGAACACTGAAATATATGCATCAGCATATAAACAAAACATTTAAAGATAAAATTCCTTACAAATTATTAAATTACAGATATTTCGGTTACACAAATCCAGAAAGACAGAAGATTTTTATCATAACTAATATATATCTGGAACTGGAAAAGCTTTAATTGAGCTTTAATTTACCTTTGTATATCGCCTTTGACTCTAAAACACCAAAATATGATCCGGGCACTGTCGAGACAAGGAGTTGAACAAAATTACATAAGGCTACTGCCAAACTGTACAGTGAATCATATGCGAATGTAACAACAGATAAGATAGGGCAACCCTTCAAATTAGGCAGATGAGTAAGGCAAGGAGACCCAATTTCACCGAAACTTTTCAGAAGCACATTAGAGGAAATAATCCGCAAAATAAAATGGGGAAACAGATTTGGAATTTACACAAATAGATACAAACTCACGAACCTAAGATCTGCAGACAACATAGTTCTATCAGCTCGATCAGCAGAGAGTCTTTAAAGAATGCACCAGAATGTCAACAAGCACAGTAAAACTGCCGGTTTATTTTGAACATGGAGAAAACACAGATCATGGCAAACATCCATTTAACACCCGTTAGAATCAACTCAACAACACCAAAATACGTAACAGAGATGTCTACTTAGGACAAATAGTTGCATTCCAGTATCATATGCGCAAAGAAATCAACAAAAGAATTGCTTCAGCATGGAGTGCATTCTGGTCAATGAAATTCAATCTGCCGAAAACTGCGATTAGACATCCTGGACTCATGCATACTCCCAACTTTATTATATGGATGTCAAACTTGGAGCCTAACAGAAGTGCAAAAGAATAATATTAGACTCTGCTAACATAAAATAGAGCGGAAAGTACTAGGGATATCATCATGGATTAAATATCATCTGTGGAATTAAAAAAGATGTCGGCACTAAACGACGTGGCTCATCGTGCAAACATTCTGAAGTGGAAATGGGACCGTCATGTAGCAAGGCAACCAAGCTCAAATGGGGACATAAAGCAACCTAACGGGATCTACGTACCGGTAGGAGAGGAAGAGGGAGACCGAGAACGAGGTGGGCAGACTCCCCTAGGAAAGCAGCCGGGCCACACTGGACCAGCACGGAACCGCAGTACTTGGAAGAGCCTACAAACAGAGCTGCAGAAAGAAGAGAACAACAGAAGCCAACAGTGAAAGTGATACCAAACTTATAATACAAAAGCTTAATAGACTCATCACTTTAACCTGCTAGTTAAATTGTGTTAAACTTATAAAATAAGAAACATTATAGACTTATCATAGGGACAACAGCTCATATGGAGTAGCTCACCATATGGGAAATAAATGAACTCCCCACTTGCAGAGGTCCTACCCTGGATGGGACATAAGTGGCTAAGTCATTTCATTCATTCATTCATTACCCATGTGATAATGCTAATATTACTTTTGCGAATTTCTGGCTCAAATCACAGGATCATGTCAAATACATTGTGTATATTATTCAACGTTTTGCAGCTATTTCATGATTAATCCAATGAATAGATAATTTTGAAATTAACACCAATGGAGATGCAGTCGCTTGCAACATGGGAACTGCCGTTAATGCTCCAAACCGGGTGGGTGTCTGCCTTGAAGTAAGGACAGGCGGAACGCTTCCCGAGCAGTTTAAAATAGTCACCACCGGTTTACATTGAGCTTTCCGCAAACATAGCCTGCTCTCCCAAAACATACATAACACTTCCTTAAAGTGTAGCACTTTTATTTATTCCGGTTCGTATTCCACTTCAGCTAACCCTTATCTGCATAACCCAGAGCCGCTTGAAAGTAATAAGAACGTTCATACATTAGACCTTCATGCATTTCGCTAGTATTTGGTAACATCGTTTTACTAATAAAATTAAGTATTTTATTTTTCTATGAACAAAAACTGAAAATTACTGACGTTGATGAAAATGTCCTAAACACTCAGATCTAAAAGAAAAAAAGATAAACGATTCATTAAATATATGTCCTACATTGGTTTTTATGCACTTAAATACCTTTATTTCAACATAAAATAAAATTTTTTCAGTACTTGTTAAGCATCCCCGTAAATTTTTATGGGGGTTTAGTACCTGTTCTTGAAAATTACGAAAGAGGCAATGACAGTATATCGCAGACTTCAAAACAAATAAATAAATAAATAAATTAAATAGCTTTTGCTCTTAACAAAAACTATGACTTTTATCGTATACAATTTTCACCACACAGAATAGCAATTTGATTGTTCATCGAATTAATTACACTGTCCTGCAAAATTTCACCAAAATTAGCAAAGTAGTTCCTGACAAAAGTTTTCCTCCATTTAATAAAAAAACACTTTTTTTTTTTTTAGTTCGTGGTAGTCCATTGCACTCATGAACTTGTGGGCATTACCCCCTGATATGGCGGTATTATAACGGACTTCTGGGGTCGGGAAGCCCATAGAGCGCCGCTATGTTGTCCCAGCAGAGAAGAGCGCGAATGGTTACTGCGCTCCAAGGGATCCTTAAACCTGTGGGTACCTAAATGTAGTTTGTACTTTGTAGGTAAGGATAAAACCTTACCTAGACAGCTTGACCTAACCGAAAATCAAGTCCAGGACCTCTGGATTAGTTGTTACGAATGCTACTACTAGACAATGAAGCTGTCTATTTAAGGGAAAGCATCTGTGAAATTTGGGCAAAAATTATATAAAAAAATATTTCATTTTTATTTCAAAATAATATTTACACATTTTATTTTTAAAATCGATCAACAATTATTCCTTCAGGAAATGTACATTCATGATTTAATTGCCCTTGTGTGGGTGGATGTGGCTTTTTAAATTACTCCAATCTCTTTCTGCTGCTAAACAGTGACATTTTTACATTTATACTGTGCGGCTTGATTGTAGATTTGAATTAGGAGTGAGAAGGTACAGAGGCATTTTTTGAGATTTTTAGAAAAATTTAGACACTGGAAGAATGCACTTCAAATGTCCTGGGGGTGAGTTGTCATGGCGTTTTTATAATCGAGCAATTGCCAAAGGTGAGAAGTCCTCAAAACATAAAGGGAACAGAAAAACTTTTCTTTTATCTAATGCTGTGTGTGTAATGATTCTTATTCACCAAAAATAATCTAATTATGATTTACAAGAGGTGTTCTAAAGCTACAACACAGAATGCCAAAGAAAATTTACATAGCGTAATTTAGAATAGAACTTTTGTTTCAAGAAAAACATTGCTAATTATAGTGATTACAGCTGTTAGTGAGTTTAATATAGAATATCATACCGCATTAACTGCTAGGAAAACATTCACTGCTGACAAAACATGTCCATTAAATAAAAAAACTAGTAATGTTAGAGATAGGCGATTACTGAACCAAAACGCATGAATTCTAAAATTATACATAAAACAGCATAAAGGAAGTTAAAGAAAAGAAAATTTAAAAAACAAGAAGCCAAAAAGATATCTGAAGGACCTTTAAATGAAGCAAAGGAATTTTAAAGAAAATAAAATGCGTTTCCTGTAGCCAAAATTTTAATTTTATTTTTTTCCAGTTGAAAAATTTTAACTTTTCTGAATGTTCAAATCATCAACGTAATATAATTTTTAAAATACTTCTTTGAATATTTTCACACTAATTCTTTAATAAATGCTTAATAAGCTAAGGAATAATCTACCTTGTAGATTAAGTAAACTAATTGTTACATAATTTTAAATTTGTCATTTATGAATAATTTGAAAGAAATTATAAATTTTTGCAAAATATATTGCTATTTTTGTTGTTATTATAGTTATATTATAAGAATTACTACACGCATTATACTTTTCATTATAAATTTGATAAACTTTGGGCCTTATTGCATTATAATGTAACTACAAAACATGGTATGTTTAATTTGTCTATCACAAACCTTTTTGGAGAAACAAAAATTATAATTATAAGAACATAATTAAATTTAATAGGTAACACTAGAACCTAAACGACTCAAATAATTCCAAGATTTTAAACCATTTGGATAAAAATTATGGATTTTCGCTATTTTCACTAATGCATTCCTTCAAGAAAAGTTAGCTCTGAAAAATATAAAAACATAGCTAAAATCATATTTTAAATTTTTACTAAATGAACCTCAAAATTTTAAAGAACTTTTTTCATCCTCTTTTTCCACTTCTTCTTGTTTTTTTTTTTTTTTGTGTGTGTTTTTGCCACTCTTTATTGCCTCAAGAAAGAATATCTCAGCTTTCTTCATGTTGAAAAAGTTTGAATACAGCATGCCCCCACTTGTGCTATTACATTTTTGATGCATTTATGCTTATGATCTTCTTTTCAATCAATGTAGTATTGCGACAAGCATTCTAAATCAAGCACTTTGTTGTTACTGCAGTTGCTATAACTGCACCGATCATGAAAGTGTTACCTCTTTTTTGCCACGACCCATTTACTGCTACCTCAATATCCCAAGGTCCATTAATTTCCAGTGCTTCTCTTGCTGCATTCATCATAGAACCCTTACTTGCCCCTGGAAATCAGTTTATAGCAAAACATCGAATTTCTGAAACACTACAGGTGGTGGTGGTGGTGGTGGTGGTGGTGGTGGGGGTGGTTGTAGTGGAAGATCTACCTCAGCACAAAATGTTTTGCTGCCTTCAAACCTCTCTCAACGCTCCTCAGAAACTTGATTTAAATATGGCTGTATCTTTTAGGTTATATTTAAATATGCATAGTTTGCACAAACACAAGATTTACATTTGACATGCTTCTTTACAAAGTTTGAAATTGTACTTAAATATATTGAGAGTATTATCAACTTGACATCCATGGTTAGGTTAGTCACATGGTTAGCCACATTGACTTCCTCTAATCTGGTATGAATATTACAGGTAATTTCCCTCTTATTATAGTTGATATTAGAACTAGGGATGTTTCAAGTTGACTGAAAATTAATATCACAATAAATGACTATAGTAAACGCCAGCTGTACTACAAGATATGGAAAATAAAAATGAAAATGAACATAATTCTTTCACTTTGCTTTCACTGTTACCTCCATATATATCAAAGTCAGCAATGACAGTAGTCATCTCCGTATCATTCCCACTCTTGCATTGATGTAATTTTCTGCAACCACTAATTTAATTCCTAAATCAAAAGTTATTACATTTAAAGAATGGAGCGGGTATTTAAAGTGGTAAGTGCTGTAATAAATAACCACTCAAGGTCGTATATATTTTAATTGATATATATATATATATATTATTGAAACCGGCAGATAATTCTGAATGTATTTTAAAAATAAAATATAAATACAAAATTTGACCGTGCAATTATGTATTGCTCAAATTAATAGGCTATTATATTCACACAACAATCATTGTTGCTAAAACAAAACAGCTGAATGCAAAAGGAGTGAGCGTTGTGATTATAACTGATCGTACTTCGTAAAATGTCACGTGCATTTTAGTAGCAGCTTAGTAGTGTATAGGTTTCATTCACAGATATTCTTAAGAATGTCTAAAGTGAGATACAGCACCATATGCAAATTAAAAAGTTTTGTTCAAAAGGGAAAAAAACTTCAAAGCATGAGATCTTGCTTCAAGAGGTTCTACTTCAAATGGTAACATCAGTCAATTCTTGATCAGCCAAATAGCCTTGGTCTGGCATAGAATTATTTTAATTAATCTTTTTGACTTATTAAAAGACATCAGAGTTCAAATCAGAACACTGAAGAGGCGGGGCTAATAACGTCAAGAATATTGTTTCAAGAAGGATTTCAGAAAATTACTAGCAAAATTAATTATGTTCTCTTTCTTGGAATATGTTGCAGATTTTTAGTTGCCCTATTATCTGTACTTCTATCCTAACGTAAATATAATCACGTGAATCAGCTCTTTTCTCATTGCCTCCAGAACAACTTATTTCTCTGATAGTGCCTAGAGGAAATTACAGTTTAAACACCAATAAGGTCTATATTCATATTAGTGAGTACTGTAATAATCATGATGGATTTACGTCTTTATGACTATCTTATTGTTTATTTTAATTTTTAAACATTTAGGCACATGTTGCTCTCTTTACAGTGCAACACTTTCAATGCAGAAGCGCCATGGCGGTAGCATGTGAAGGTCCTGATAGTATCGTAAAACACGGTGAAGGAAATTTGTTGAAAATTGGCGACAAAGTTATCGTGCAAAATTTTTACTAATGAACATTCTGAGCTAACAATTAAACGTATTGCATCAGCTGTTTGTAGGACTAATAGTTCTATTAATGAATCATACCGCGGAGTGTATACACTCATTTGTTTGCGTCGGTACAGAAGTAACAGGGAACGCAGTGTAATGACATATTGTCCCAACGAAATAATCATTCCTACATTGCCTGCGTCATTTTAAGTTTTGAATTTATTTAATTATTCACAGTATTAAAATTAGCTAATATAAATTTACTTTTAATTTACTTTTAAAACTTTTTACTTGTTACTTTTTATTTAAAATTAAGCTGTTTTATAATTTTTATTAGGAGTATTACACAGGCATTTTTCCAGTAGTTGTAGCTCGAAGACTTCATAGCGTTTGAATTTCTTTGGTTTTGTAGCCACGCTCTTATCAGCATTAATTAAGCCTGGCAAGGCGTTCAGCATCGTCTCTTTGTTTGTATCTTCGCATAATTACACTTGTTTCCTCCAGCGCTATTAATTTGTTCTTTGTTTCCCATTGTTTGTCGCTGTTTGTTGCAGGACTGAAGTTTACCTTGGTATTTGCATTGGGTCAGAGCGCCAAACCACTAAAGGAAGACTTTTTAATTAAATGTTCCAAATTACAGTCCAAGATATTAAAAGGAGAAAGTGAAAGGATGCTAACCACTCAAAGGCATTTTGGGGATGAAAATTAAACCCATATGAGCAACTTGGTGCAAACGGTGCTAAAGAGAATGCGAAATTATGTTTCGCTAAACTTTTAAAATGTAAGTAGATTCTAATTTATGAATGTAGAAGAAAGCTAAAGTACAAATTATCAAATTTAGAAACGGAATAGAGAATTAGAGAAAACTAAGAGTTGAAGTAGTATATGTTCAATAAATTATTTAATTGGTTCTAAAGCATTATTTTATTTTTAATGTACTGCTGTTGAGGTGCGGAACTAATAAAGAATCTTGATGCAAAACAGCTAAGTTTTATAAATGCACATTCCTAAAGCAGAAAGTTTCTCAATTTCATTAAAATTTCCTTCTGTTGCTCTTTTTACAGACACATAGGATGAGTATGTTTAAAAAATGCTAGGGTTATTGCCATGTAAAAAATATAATAAAAATATGCATGTTAGCGGGACATTTAAAACATTTGGTAAACAATTGTAACAATATAAACACAAAATTTATTCTGCAAATACTTATCCAGGGATATTTTAATTATTGAGTCAGGAATAGATTTTGTCAGTCATTGAGGCATCATCAGCACCCTTATTCCACGAAATTTTCTTCTCCCTATGCCAAACCCTTTTTAGTTTAGGAACAGGAAGAAACCACTAGGGGCTATTCAAAGCCCAATTGATTCGCTTTTGTCTATATTACTAATGTGTGGTTGCTTGTACCCAGTCTTGGTTGTTTTTCATCCAATTCATTATAGACTGTTGTTTGGTCTGCCAGGTTTATACTCTAATAATCCTACCCCCCCAAAAAAAAATTGACTATTATCTTCCCAGCTAACAAAATTATCTTCGATTCTTCAGCTCACTTTCACTATTTTGACTGTCTTTTCGACTCCAATGTGTAATCTGTATTATCCACGGTCGCGAATTGAAATGCCCTACAAACTGAGGCTGCCAAACACGCATTGATATGCATTTATTATTTACAATGAACAGTGAGATGTATCATGTGCATGCTCTCGTACAATACAAAGTTTAATATATTAGTATTTATTTTTCACTCGAAAGCATAAAACAATACTGAATTTAAAACTGATAATAATAAGCTCTAACCTGTATTATAAGATATAATGAAAATGATGCCCCTCAGCGTTGCCGGCCTCTGCGTTTTATCTAACTTTTCTTTTGTTGGAACATGGCATTTCGGAACTAGTTTCTCTTGTTAAATTATTAACAAGATGACCAATACTTTATCTGTACCTGCAACAAGATTGCTAAGACATATTCTAGCGAATCGCATTACCGGTTTTCTGCAAAAATCCGTTTTCACATATATATCGTACTATAATTATCACACAATGAAAGCAGCGAGAAAAACCTTCTCAAACTAATTACAAGCTGCTATCTCACATGCATTATACGCTTTGGCGACTGGATTCTCCCATACGCAGCCAAGCGGGAATCAGCTGTGCGCGCAGACATTACAAAAGCAGCGTTTGTGCACGCTTCAATGGGTTGTCTTGTATAGGTATAATACAGGTGACGTTTCTATTTGAACACCGAGTTATTAATCGGGCCAATCGTACATGTGTGGGAAGAATTTCGCTTTCATATTTTAATACAGCGATTCAAGAGTTGTAAAAATATAAAATTGTGTCGCTAGTGACAAAATGATTGTTTACCGCATTAAGCAAGAAGCGGCCCATTTTTTGGCATCTGGTATATAAATTAGCCATCACTAGCTGGAATTGGAGAATATGTTTTCTGAGGGGTCTTATTTTTCAATCATCCCTTTGTTTGTATATTCCTTTTGTAAACGCTATCTTATAAAATTCCTCAGAGATAAAAGTCGTATAGGATTAGGTAGGAGGACAGAACCGGCCACACATTCTAATGTCCTTAAAAACTACGTAATATGCATTAACTTAAACAGTCAAAAGAGGGGATGATGTGCACATATTTTTGGGCATTAGAAAGAAAATACGATCTGTTGTTCCAAGGTACACCTCGGTATCTTTTCTAAAACACCAGATTCTATCAAAAAGTTCAAGACTGGGTTTTTAGTAGAAAGCATATATCTAATTAAATAAATTTTGCCTCCCTCGCCTTCAAAAAAGAAGTTAAAACCTTATTATACAAGTACTTTAATCGCGTGACGCCCGTATCCGGGAGTATATTTTGTGAATGGATTTTGAATAGTATACATGGAGGAGAAATTGACCCTTACGGACGAATCTTGGTTCCACCTAAGTAGGTGTGTTAATTTACAAAACAATCGAGACTGGAGTCCAGAAAAACCTAACCTGCTTCACGAGGAGCCCCTGCATGATCAAAAGATAGGAATGGGGTGCGGCACTGGTGGCGAAAGAATAATGGGCCATAATTTTATGAAGAAACAATTAATAATGATAGGTATGTGCAGAATACTTTGTAGTCCTTTTTTAGTGAATTAACTGTGAGGGAATGTAGGTTCGCGACTTCGCAACAGGACTTTGTATGTCTCCTTGCATGCAATTCATGAAATATTCGACGATAGAGTCACCATTGACACCATATGACCCCCTCGGTCCCCCGATTTAACGCTCTGAGATTTTTATCTAGGGGGCATTAAAGGAAAAAGTGAAATCCACACATATTAAATGAACTGAAAAATGATATGCGTGAAGAAATGTCTCCCATTTCTCAAAGAGAACTGCAGAGGTTAATGTTATTTCATAAGTTGGTACCAGAGATGTATGGAAAATGTCAGCATCTTATTGCTTGATAATGTACATTTTAAGAGATTAAGCATTAGTAATAAGTTAGGCGACAATCATAACTTCGCACGTTCTGACTTCTGCTCACTCTTTACCAGCTTGAACCAGCCGACAGGCCGTAACACGTGGAGCGGTCTTACGAAAGAAAATTACCCGTTACTTAAATCCAATTACATTTTCCTTCCGGGAGATTTCTCTATTCCTTTTTCATCAAGTTGGCTGTAGAAAGAAATAAAACTTTTCGTAATGCTTAGCATACCGATAGCTGAAACGCCTAAACTTTTCATTGTGAAATGCATTTCTTGGCTTTTGCAATAATCATAATATTTTTGCAGAAAAAAGCACTTTAGTAAATGAAGGTTCTAGACCTCGTCTTAAAGTATGTCACTCACTTTGAATATATACCAAGCACTTGTTAAACTTCTCTTCTTTTGTGCGATATTGATAACTCGCAGCGCAAATGCGTCCTGTTTAGCAAGCTGTTTGGTATAGCTGTTTTTCGGGAAATTAAAAAGTAGAGGGAAGAAATTTATCTATAAAATTTTAGATGTAACTTGAAATATTTATTATAAGCAAAAGCAAATAGTATATCGTAATTTTGTACATGCTATTATTTTTTTTACAATTTCTTTTTATACAGTGAGTCATTTAAGATAATTGTCATTAATTCGTAATTCTAAAAACACATTTATGAAAATTCCCTAATGCAGCAATAATATCTTTAGGTCCCAGGTCAATTCCTCTTGAGCCGGCCATCTTGACATTGGGATTTTTCGTGGTTTTCCCTGGTCACTTAGGCGAATGCTGGGATTTAACTACATTTTACCAATTTTCCGCTCTCCCATTTCATATCCTGTCATTTCATTGGTTCTGTTACAGGATCGACAGTGTCAGGACGAGATGGGCTGGCGCGGTAGGACGATGGCTTTCCTTTTGGAAAATTTTCCGCTCCAGCGTCTGATATGTAAGTGTCTCTTCTGAGGGACTTGAAATCCTTGGAGGACTCCAACTGCATCAGTGTTCTATTTGCAAACAATGTTAGGAGTTCCGTCAGCGTCCGCGCGGCCCCTCCGTGTCCCTTTCAATGGTCCCTTCCTCCCTGAGGTGCCTCTATTGGGGCGTAGGCACAAAGGGCCAGTAGTGAGCAAGAATCATGTACCGAAATGTTCTCCTCCACTCCAAAAAATCCAATCCATTGCCATTCATTGCCCGTACGTAATTAAAATTTTGTTCTCTGGGCCAGTTGTATAAAGAATTAACTTGAGTTTAGAGCACAAAATTAATCATCAGTTATAGTTAATTTGGAAATTTTGATTTTATAAACATTAATTTAGGATAACTTAATCTTAACCTCAAACTAAAGCTAACTCCCGAACTTTCTCAAGTTAAAGCACTACCTAGAATTTAGTATTTGTTAAATGAAACGCTTTCCAGAGTACGAAAGCTTACCAACTTCATTCATAAATATAATGCTGAGTCACGTTTATTTTAATATCAAGTTGATAAAGTTTCCACAATGTTTCATTTTTCATTTCCGCGTAACAATAATAGACAGAGTTGCTTTCGTTTATAGACTATGTTAGGTTAACCTTACAAGATTATTCCTACATATCATCTATGATAAATTTCGCCATGCTCCTTGTGTATTTCGTGAGAGAGAAAAAATATATTCCTAGAATTGAATGACAAATGATTCAAAATGCGTTTTGGCTTAGCGAAAGATGTCGAAGAACTGGAACTGATGTTACGTCTCCAATTAGAATGACAAACTAAGAGAAATCATGCTTTGAATTCGATGTTCCTGATACGGCGAAAGGGAGCTTCCAAATAGATATTGGAGTTATATAACAGTGGAGAAAGGAACGGCCAGTAGAATCATCCATAAATTTACTAGAGCAATTGCAGTTCTTAGACTTTAGTCATTAAAATGCCAACCGAAGAGAGTGAAAGGAGAGTGATGCTAGGCTTCTATAATATTCGCAACTTTCCTGTAGTTTTAGGTACTATATAGTCTGCACACATAAGGGGATAATAATGTATAAGTCTTAAGAACAGAATTATACTCTTTGGCAATTCTCCCCCCCCCCTTGTATGTTTATCTTTATTTGAGTTCGAATCTGTTTTTTTTTCCGCCCAATTATTCCCTCATATTTTAGCACCAGATCAATAATAATATCTTTCTCATATTTGCTAAAAATTTGTTCGCCTTTGCTTTGACATATCGTTGTCTATCTTTAGGGCACATTAAAAAAAACATATGTGAAGGAGGCGGGAAAACTGAATAATTATTGCTTTTCTTAGGTTGAACATTTAAACATCAATTCGCTGTTAACTCGAATTTTCCTATTATTTCGCGATGATCCACAGATGTGTTACTGCAAACTCGAGATAACGTAGTCTAAGGTTATTGTGATGCAACACAAATGATGACTAACCTCTAGTTACTTTTTAAATTACAGTTAAAAGTAATCTCCAGTTAGCAACTTTTATACAATTGGGACAACGTTTTTCAAAGGATAACCATTTAGCCTGTGCAATATATTCACACTTCCAACACTCAAATATCATTAGAAATAAAAGCATTGCGTTAGCGTTTAACTGTTTATGGCAAGTATATCAATAATTCGATTCTCAAAATAGTTTTCTGGACTATAGTAATGTTCACCAGAGCCTAGCCTGGCCTGGAAAGCTATTTGAATTCCTGAGCATTATTTCATTTTAAAGAGCTAAAGAGCTCAGTTGCATTTTTTCTGCGGCAGTTATGATTAGTGCACAGAGTTGCACACTTCAGGAGAAGCACGGGTCATTACTAAGTTCGCATGTAATGACATAAATCTGGCTTTGCTAAACTACTACAAATTTACTTTTAAGTTCCAATAAATAAGAACATTGGAAATATTTGTTTCAGGTATTTTAGTCGTTGGAATTCAGTTTGTGATACTCATCAAATCGTTGATAATAATACTGTATTAAGTATTTCAAAATATAAGCCTTTTATATGAATCTTTAGTTTCTTCTCCACAATAGAACAAATGAACTGTTCTAACAAAACTAAACTAATGGATTGTTTATATGAAATGTTTATATGTTATAGAATAAAATATTATATACATAATTGGAAAAGCGAAACTTCTTGGGCAGTTTGTTCTCGGAAAACACTAAACCATTTTAAGCAGCACTTTAGAGCGAAGTGGGGAAAAGTTGATTACATAACTTCTCTTTGCTGTGCAATCATTTCAGATCGTAGATAAATGTTTACCTCATCCATTCCCAAAGTTATCCCCACTTTGCGCATTGTTAAACGTAAAACCTCACTTGCCTTTCACACATAAAACAAATGTATACACCTACTTTTACTTATATTTAACAAAAAGAGAAAACTAATTCACAAAAATTACTTATATAAAATATTAAGAATGCATTAATGTATATCTTCAAATATACCACAACTCAAAAGGAGTGTTGTATTTCATATATGAACACAGGAAAAATTCAGTTCAAATCAATACCGAAAGACGTTTCATATTCTAATTTTAGAAAAAGTGCCTAAAGTAAGAAAAATGTTCCATAATTCCTTTGATAAGTTTTAGGACAGAACAAAATGAACATAACAAAATAAACGTTTTGAAGCATCTAATCATCCTGAACAAATTAAGCTGCTGGTATCCGAATTATCACAGTTTTGAATCATATGTCCAGCGTGACTGCATTTTAAGGCTTTATCTGATTGAATTGCTAAGCAATCACGTTGTCATTCACGGCAGTGTTCAGAAGTACTTGCACTTGATATGTATATATAATTTATTTACGAACGCTTTTTGACATCAGGTCGTCAGTGTCCCATTCATTTCAGGGCGTGAAACGGTCGATAAATTTTACTCTCTTGGTCCAGAGGTCTCTTCTTTCAGGCTTGAGGTTCTTTTGCGTGCCGTAAATGTACGACACGGAATCCACGTTTTTACTTTCCTTCCCAAAGAAACCATACTTAGTATTTTTACGCCCGAAAAAATCCATCGATTCTGACCGGGATTGAACCCGAGATCGTGGGTGTACAAGACAAGTATAGTTACCACTGGAACACCAGGACTGACATGGATGATAAAGAGGGTAGTTTATATTATGTTTGCAATTATGTCTTATGGAAGCCAAACATGAACTTACAAGGCCGTTTATGACAAATCGCTTATAATTTTGTTTATGGGGAAATGCCTTTGACAAGCTTGTAATTTGAGACAACAGCATTAAAAAGTTAATTATCCGTGAAAGGCAATTCCAATGAAATATACACCACCAATTATGATGAAGGACATTTCTTTAATTAGATCATGTTACAGTGAGTTCAACATTATCTCTTTGCTTATTTTGTCTTTAATGGCGTCCTTCTGTTGCTGTTGTTCTCCTGCATACACGTCTTTCATTGGTCGCCTAAAAATTGTTTCATATCACGGTTCTAGAGACTATCTAGATGCAGTAAACCAAATCCTTTTAGAGATATTTCAATTTAGTCTTAGAACCATTTTTCATTTCTATAATGCATTTGAATTTCAGCATTACAAAAAGTAGCGTAAATATATGTTACTTAATTCTAATGGACAAAATGTATAACAGCTTATAAATGCCTACAATATACATTTTCAAATTTCACTTTTGAAGTCAACAATTATTTCTGTCTTGCTTTACAAATGTTTAACTAAAACAACTTTAAGAACTATTTATACCATTAACAAGTCAAGGCAACTATTTTTTTTTCATTTTCTCGTAAACAAGGGACAACGCGAAAAATCTAAGATATACGATTGAAAGCGTATAGAATATACTTTCGAATGAAGACACCAGAGGTGTATATGAGAAAAACTGCGTGTATCATTACGTCCCGAAGATCGACAGTGATCAGAAATGGATGTCACGAAGGACGAACACCGTTCATATATGAAAATAGCATTTCTCCGCTACAGAAATGCTAGGTGCGCGTGCTCCGTCCTATCGAACAGTGGCAAGGTGTCTCTCGTAACTCTGTGTGGCACTCTCGTGCATTCCTGCAGCGGAGAAATGCTATTTTCCATATGTGCATTGTTCACTCTTCGTGACATCCAATCCTGACCACTGTCGTTCACCAATTGAGCTTCGGAGCATGCTGAGACATGCGGTTGTGCTCACCTACACTATCTGGTGGCTTCATTCGAAAGTATATTTCATACAATTTCAGTCGCATATTTTAGATTTTCCATGTTATCCTTTGTTCGCGAGATAAAAAAAAATTAAATAAATAGTTGCCATGACATGACTAATTCCTATAATAAGGTTTTTGGTTGTAATGTTATATTTTGCTAATTATCATGTCCTACGCCAACTTTAATTTTATGATATTCTCTTGAGTGAAACTTTCTCTTTCATTAAAGATGAACATCTCTAAGCAATCTGAAGTGATACATATACTAGGCCTTTCATAAATTTGTCGCCGGTTTCAATGTAAATGTTGGATCGGCAGTCAGAGCGGCAATTCCCAGCGAGGCGGATGTAATATATGCGCAACTGATTCACGTTCTCGCAATTAAAACTACAATTATAATTAAAATAAGACGTACATTATAACAAGAGTTTTTGTTCTGTTACATCCACATATCGTTCAGCTATATCCTTCTAATGTGTGGGAGTTTGTTCCACATACGTACTTTTTCAACTCATATGCTGTCAATATGACCTTCCTGTAACATTTTGCATTTATGGTATTAAAAAGGTACTCTGTATGCATTTACAGCGCAGCATAAACCACTTTTTCATCAGGCAAGGGACTATGGTAAATAGAATCAGAGTTTTCTGTGCCTACTCCAATACCTATTATTTTGCGTCGGAACACGAGCACGTAAATTAAATCAAGCATTGTCAGTAAAGAATATTAAGCGAATATCAGTTATTCTCTCATTAGCGTTCCGTAACATATAATTACAAAAAATTATCAGAATGCCTACAATTCGTGGACAATAATGACTTAGTATGTTTTCAAGTTTAAATTGATTCCATTTTGGGAAAATGTTAAAAATGCATGTAAATGACCATTTTAAAAACAATGCCAAAATATGTGAATGTACTTGAACAACATTTCCAACATTCTCTGTCATAAGGTACTGCTTGTTTTCATTATGATTGTTGCGAAAACTTGAATAAGTGCACGGATATTACATGTGCTTCGCTTGGAGTTAGTATTCTGGCTGACGAGCGACAAACCATCAAAATGCTGTACAGGTCACGAGTTATTTTAGCAGATTTTTTTAAATCAACTGTAGAAGAGTTTATTTAATATGGTGAAGGACGATAGATACAATAAATGGTATAAAAGTATACTTGAAAGAGGGTAAAAAATTAATTAAAGAAGGGGAAACACTTTTTTGAGCTTCCTCTTTCTATATATTCTCTTTCTCTCTTACGTTTTGTAAGTAATATTTTTAATTTGTAAACAATTAAATATATCTCATTAGAAATTATGTATCGATACAGATATTGTGTATAAACTTCACTTTAAACATAAACAGTTAAGAAATTACAAAGAATCAGAAATCGCTTATTCCATGACTCGCAGATTTATCAATCTCCTTCTTAAATATAATGTTTTTAATATCTCATTAATCTGTTTTTCTCTACAAGCTCCGGTATCAAATTAGGTCGAACACCATATTGTAATTAACGTGATTAAGAGATAGTGTATTTCACTTAAACGAAGTTTGTGTATGAATTATTATTATTGTTGCTATTGCAACGATCACAGTTTTTATTCTATTGTAAATATGCAATATAACTTTATTGAATTCATCATTGTATCTTTCTATAAAACGCTTTTATAAACATTACGATTTGGATACATAAAATATATTATTTACAAATATTATCGTATTCTACAAGACCAATTACATTTTTATATTAATACACTACATGTACCAAGTGAGTCTTCTCTTCCTGTAGATTGGAAAGTTCCAGGCATTTTACAAACTACCCCATAAACACTGTACTCTTCGTCGTATCGATTTCAACTCAATATCTCTCGACATGTTCTGACTCGTATGTTGCACTGAGCGTGCTCTGGGCTTTAGCGGTTATCCAGGTTCAAATACTGGCTCATAAAAGTATAGATTTTTTGTTTTGTTTTCTGGCACGGAAGAGAGATATAATGTGATTTCTTAATGTAAAAACACTAAATATGTAAATTTAAATTAAATCACAACTTTGTTAAAAATCTGCTTTATTGAACATAATAAGTAAATGCAAATAACTTTACATTAATGTGAAATGACAGCATAAGGCATTGAATGATATTTTACTCCGTGTAGATATTCTAATATAAGATAGAATGATAAAAAAAAGGAGTAGATTAAGGTCGGTCTGATGAATACGGCGGGTCAGAATTCTTGTATTTCCCATGGGCTGTAAAAATCGGGTTTACCAATCCACAGGATAAGACTCACTCTGTAAATACATTACTTGCTATTTCATACATTTGGAATATAAAGTTTGTGGACTGAACGGTAGGTAGAGATGGAAGGATTGCAGCTCTGAAGAAAGTCATTACTGAAACTACTAACATAAGTATTTATTGTAACATTTGGATTATACGTCCTAAAATGACTTCAATGTTCGAAGTTACAAAGCTAACAATCGATCACCGTGCTAAACCGAGGATGTTCGATGGCATGCCGACTGAGTAACAAGTATTACTCTTCTACAATTTCAGGTACTTTGATCTGGCCTTTAGAACTTAGCATCCAATGAAATGCAATACGATCAGTAAAACGCGCGCACGCGCAAACAGTGAGAAGCATTGTATCAGCTGCCCGTTGCGGTTGGTTGAGGATATTAGGCATGATGGTTATTTTATCAACCGCCTCCTTAGTCTAATGGTTAAGATTGCCTACTGCTGGTGGGAGATTCCGGGTTTGTTCCTCGATACCTACTTAGCAACTTTTCTAAGTTAAGGTCTGAAATGATGTTCCCCCAGCCTCTTGATAGAGAGATGCCGTCCTTTGATCTTGAAAGCCGTATGATAAGCGATCAGTGGGCTGCTGTAATGCCGATCTCATATTTCGCTCTACCCATGATGGAGGTAGAGATTACAGCGATCGCTGCGGCAGGCCAAGGTCCGATATCCGATTGTCGCGCAAAGAGGAGGACGTAAACTTAATCAATAACTCAAAAACTAAGGATTTCCGGACATATGTTTATATGTTTTTTTCTTGTTTTGGTGTGAGAAACCCACCACTAAAGTTTGTAAAAGTATTTTTGAAACATTCTGTATATCCTAGTCATTACATTTGTTAAAACTGTACACTCTCTTGTCTTTTTCTTTAAATAATACAAAATATATGCGAGAAGGATAATATCATATAATAACTCGGTATGACAATCCCGAACTTAAATTTGGATAACGAGTGTTTATAATGAGCATAGGTCCCGTTATTCATAACCTTCAGTTTACCGCTCTGACACCTGGTTACGTGATACTGTACAAATTCTCAACTTTAAAAATGCATTTCAAACGCCATTTAGTTTTTAAATCTATAGAATGTGATTTAGGAGATTATTCAGATGTTACTTTTTATGTGTTGTATTTATTGCTCTGTTCATACGTTTTATAGAGAATGCTCATGTATATTTTTGAAGAAGTGTATTGGTCTAAATGCAAATTCAGTACGTTTCCTTAAGGGTGGTATGAAAGGCCTATCATGTTGAATTTAACAAATTCAGTTTCCACTTTCTCAAGGATTATTAAAGCTAATGAAATGGAATTTTTATAGCATACAGATGCACATTTCTTTTTTTTTTTTTTTTTTTTTTTTTACGTTACCACATTTTGTCCTAGCTCTACTATATTAGATTCATCATCACAATAATATCATGAATAAGTTGTAAACGTTTCAAAGGATAGCTTATACAGATCTTAAAAATGGGAAACTTGTGCAAAAGAATGTAATTTTTCAATAATTGCAGACTAAAAGTGCTTTTACAGAAAAGCTAACCTTTTGAGGGAAAAACCAGCTAAAACCCTCCAACATTGTAAAACAACAAAGGATGATATCATGGAAATAAACGCTGCCAATTTATGAAATACAACTTTTTCTATCATTCAAGACAAACGGAGCCTTCTGGAGCAAATAGTTCGCGAGTTAAAGAATTATGACCGAACAAATAAGTGATCGCGGGAAAAAAGGGGGGGGGGTCTCCTTCAGTGACGTAATTAAAATTTATTAAAATATTTCTAATCAAGGATCATTAACGAAAATCATATCAGAAAATTCCAAATACTGAAATGGTTGTTCAGAAAACAAAAATATTTTTTGATTCTCGTTATCTTAAATACTTCCCTTCAGTAGAAAGGGAATTAACTCTCCACTGCGCTATTAAGGGAATGCCGATGAGCCGATGAAATTAATAATCAATCGTTAAATTAATCACGATGTGGACAACCGCAGCAATAAACAGAATTATTGACTTTGACTGTTTAATAAATCGACGAATAGTTAATTTACCCTATACCTGTATCCAGAGATAATCATGCCTCTCGTGGAAAAGATTTTCTTACAAACACTGAGAAAAGCTTGTGGTGTCCCTAGTGGTTGCTGTGTTTTTTTAAAATGAAGTCTTTTACTAATTTATTTCATTGGAGACTAAAGTTAGTTTGGTGGCGTACCTTCTCTGTGCCTTTAATTGAAATTTATTTGGTGGCTATCCAAGCAGGTTTCCCTGGGCTTGGCTCTCTATAAAGAAAACCAGCAATTATTAGTAGAACTTTTCTGTACGCCTAATTAAATCTGATCCACGATCTTGTGGTGTTTGGTTATTAATGTTTCAGGTTGTGCATTATTGAATGTAGCTATTGTGTGCACGTACGTGTTTTTGTCAAAACTCAAGCTGAGATGCAGGGACATGAGTCTGCACTTAGCGCTAAATGCATAGACACTAAATGCAAAATATAACTCGAACGTTTTGGGCTGCAGAGGTAGAAAGGGGATTCAGAGGAATTGGTCTGGTTTCAAATAGTAACGAGTCATTGCAATTAATAAAAACACAAGGGAGAAGGTTAAAACAAGGCTAGAGGATATCAGCAGACAGGAAATCGAGGTAGAATGTAACACGAAAGTATCGTTGAGCCTTACGAATGAAATGAAATTAACCTGGGGTAAAGAGGTATATGTGCCCGTTCTAGGTAGAAAGGTAAGCTTAAGAATGACCTGGTTTAGACTAGGAAGTTGGAAGGATCAAGAAATAACGGGAAGTTCTGGTAGATCTGCCCATTTTGTGAAGGGAATGAGGAATGGGCACATATTCTGGTAGAATGTACCCACTGGAAACACCCGAGAAAAATCTAATTCCTGAAAACGTTTTAAAGGCAATTAGAGGACGATTGGCATGATGGGACCAGTCTGCAAAGCACACTAATTGGTTGAATATGGGCATTTTCCTAGTCAAAGTGTGCGAAGCTAGAATCAATTTATTTTATCGTTAAAACATAATTACTAGTGTACTTATAAATAATGTAATATGTTTCCATTCATATATCTGTAAATTTCGTTTTTCTATTTTTAATGTTCATTTATTTATTATTATTAATATTGTTTTATTTTTATTATTATTTGCTCCTATTTCAAATTTTGTATCATATTTATGCATGTACGGCCTACGACCCTCCATAAAACATATTTGTAATGTGTATATAGAATTTTATAACAATATAACAATAACCTTTACTGCTGCTACTACTTTTTTACATGTGGAATTAAGACCCAGGGAATGTTGTTGATGATTTTCCGCTAAATAATAATTATTTTTAATTAACATAGTTAATTGTAACTCAAGTTATCTACGCTGAAACATGATTTAGCTAATTGTGTACATGTACATGACTGGCCATTAAAACTGCAACACATTGTGCGTGTTCATTATTTATTTTGCGGAAATTATGAATGTCTTCTCATTTGGTTGTTTGACGGGGCCGTTAGCATCCTTCACGCCTGTATGTTTATCCTATTTCGATCCCCTGATCTCATAATCGTTTTGTTCCTTTTGTTCAACACAGCACCAATTTCTTGGAATGACATCCCGCACAATTCTCCCTTGATCATATTTAAACCCCTGTCACATTTCTGTCGTATTTTCGAAGAACCATGCTCGTTCCATCTGAAAAAAATGTGAGTTTTAACGCGTCGGTTATGGGCGTTGCAATTTTGGTGGCCAGAAGTATATTGTATGTTGAGAAAAAGCTAACTTAATTTCCCCAGAGTAGGATAATCAGAACCTGTGTCTTTGCCAACAAGGTCCGGTGTGTAAGCCACCATCGCGATTCGGGCTGTATTTGTTTGTCAAATGGGCGAAATTTAATTCTATACGCCGTAGAGATCAGTTATGATGGCGATCTGACTTTTCTGAAATTCACCTCAAACTGTAAAGACAAATATCAAATAATATAAGATGCTCATTTGTGCATTCATTCTAATCTTCAAATATTCTGGCGATCGACAAGGGATATGGTAAAAAGAAAAACTAAATAAATAAATAAATAAATAAAAATAATAAACCCTTTTGCTATGTTAGTACTGCACTATTGCTCAATAATTTTAATACACTATATAATTTCCTGATATATCTAAAAGACACAAAAACAAACTAAATAATTGCATTAGTAAAAAAAAAAAAAAATACAACGACAAGGGTATAAAATATACTCTACAAGAAACAGAATAAAAATACATTTTCATAAAACATTCACTATTTTTTAAGCCAATTCTGACTTTTGGTTTATAAGTTCTTGGAAGTAATCGTATTCTGTACGCCTCCACACTTGTAGGGCTTCTTGGATACCTCTTTTAGTCTGTTCACTATGTCTCATAACAATTCTGTAGTTGCAGTTAAGACTTGGACTATCATCTTTTGAGGTTTTGGGAAACTATACTGGTCATGGTAAATCTTGCTATGTGTTCGTGTAGCGCGCAAGGGTATGTTGCGCTCTCTCAATAACATGACTTCCTCAATGCTACAATCACGCCACGTTATTCAAGTATTGGAGCCTTAGAAATGATATAATTACTTTAAATATCGCCAACAAATTGAACTGGATACAGCAAGTTTATCTAGCAATATGATCTTGATAGTCGGTCCTGGTGGTGTAGTGGTAACCATACTTGACTTCTAAACCCAAGATCGCGGGTTCGATCCTGGCCAGAACCGATGGATTTTTCGGGCGTAAAAATTCTAAATATGGCTCCCCTCGGAAGGGAAGCAAAGCCGTAGACCCCTTGTCGTACATTTACGGCATGTAAAAGAATCTCAAGTCTAAAAGAAGAGACCTATGAGTAAAATGTAACGGCCGTTTCACGCCCTGAATTGAATGAGACGCTGATGACCTGAGATGTTAAACAGCGTCCGCAAATAAGTCAAATCAATATATATCTTAATGCACCCTGTGTGGTTGACAGTAGTATAAAGAAGTATACTGAAGGCAAAGGTTGATATGTACACATTACTCAGCCAATGAAACATACACTTCCAGCTTTCTATATTTTTGTTTCTTTAGCATGAAAAAATTGTTTATTAAAACAACGAAGTGTAGAACATAATTTTAAAATATATTTATTTTAAAATTCATTAAACACAATTACCTGCTTAGTAAGGACTCTCAAATGATTAATATGCCGAATTAATGTAAACGAGCAGTTGTATTACAACTAATACAATGCGGTTATTTGAGGTATGGGCTGCATGAGTGTGGGGAAGTGTAGCTGCTACAGCCGGAAAAGAGGAGATATAGCCGTCTCGCACTTTTTTCCTTACTGAAATCATAAACTGACAATAATAAGCACACCTGTATTATAAGAGATGTTGAAAATGATGTCCCTCAGTGGGAATATACTGCCAGCAATGTGCAGTAAATTCTTGTATTTCATCTAAATTTTCTTCCGTAAGAGTAGGGCGGTTCTTGTTGTTATGATTCTCGTAACTTTAAAACAAGTCACAATTACTCCACCTGGAACACGATTTCCAGAACATTTTCTTGCTAATCGCCTTACCACTCCTCTGTAAGATTCACATATGTATCAACCGCCTGTGGTGCCTCAATAGTAAAAACGGGTGTTAAACACCATTAAAAACAACATGTATCGTACATAAAAACCCGTTCTTTAACACTATATTTATATATTAACGAAGAACAATTACCACACATTTACATACAATGAGTAGTAGTAAGTATCAATTTATTTCAATAATGGCTTATCAGATATATAAATTAACATTTCTTCTATTTCTAACTCCCATCTCCCACACCCACCCAATTCCTCTTCCTTCTTAACCTCTTTTTATGGTATATGAAGCACCAAGTAACATACAAACACGCTACTAGTCGAGAAAACCTATTTCTAACTACAAGCTGCTACCTGCACATGTATTATAGGCCTTAACAGCTGGATTCCCGCAGTACTCAGCCGCGCTCTGCCTGCCTTAACTGCAATATCACTGTAACCGAAGGAAGATATACAAAAGGGAAGCGGAAGCATGCTGTAAAGCCATGTGCCATCAGTTTTATTTTGGGTAGTGTTTAACGCCCATTTTACCTCTGAGGCACCACAGTTGTATGTGCCATTAGTGAAAATCTATTGAAGTAGGTGAAAATGTTGCATGGTATAAAATGCAAGTTTTAATATCTCCCAATAAGTACTATTGCTAGCTGTATTTTAATTCCATATTTAACACAATTATTATGAAGGAAACAATTAGCTCCACATGAGATGAAACTTAGCATGATAGCTCACTAATAATTCATATTGATATGGGCTAAAGTTGAAGTACAGAAGCAATTCGCAGAAAATAAAAGTGGAGATACAAGACCCACGAAGTTTCTCATTCTAGTTTTGGGATAGTTAGTTGCAGCAAGTGTAAGTCCATGTGAACTGGTTTCTATTAGCTGAGAGAAGGAGAGCATATGGAGCACACAGCTCGTAGCCGAGGGCTGTTATGCTAATAAGGGGTGAGCTGAAAAATTTATGATAGTTACAGCAAAACAGTTAAAAAGGTTGCAAGGAGTGTACTGAATTTATATGCAAATATCAGGCAACAAAATGGGAAAACGGGAGGCAAGACGAACATTTATTCTCTCTAATGCTAAGTATTACTAACCCCTACAATATTCAGCTTCAAAGTGAATTAACAGGATTGATTAGTATAATGTCCTAATACTTTCAAAGTCACAGCTGTGGTACTTCAGATGCTAGTGTGCTCACTCGAGAGCGGTCACCCAAATTCTAATGTGATTATACTAGCAGTGAGGCGTCCTTCAAGCACTGCAGCCAACACTAACTTCCTAAGCCATTTTGTGTCATTGCCTCGCACTTTATGAGAATTCTGATGGGGTGTTAGCAGGAGATTTAATGTTCCCTGAAATAACCCAGAGCAACATTCTTAATGACATTTACATCCGTTTACATCCCGAAATTCAAATCTGAAGAGAGAATGTAGGCAAATCTCTGTTTATGTCGAGATTACGGTTATTCTTATATAAACAGTTCACACTTTTATAGAAATGAGCCTCACAGAGAGCTATTTGAATAAATGATTATGGAAATGTAATTATATAGAAAACATTTCGAGAAAGACCACTAGGCTCAGGTCAATGTTGTCTTTGAATATTTAAATGATTATAAATAAATTGCTGAACATAGAAGTTGTGCAAGAAGAAAATGATTTAGATTAGAGATAAGTTCAAATCAAAATGTCTCGATACTCGATATCAATACGTGTTTAGTCACGATATTCGATACATATGCGGTACATTTTTAATCAAATAAAATACAAATTTATAACTTAGTTATTTTGAAATTAGTAGCATATCAAACAAGTAAATCTTAATTTCCTTACTCCAAGATGGAATAAGAATAATGTGTACTGAGTGACATGTGCTTTTAGGTTGCTAGTGTTGTGAGACTTTCCACAACGCAAAAAAAAAAAAAAAAAAAAAAAAAAAAAAAAAATGCAGCAAATAGACTAAGAACATACTGTCTTTTAAAATAACATTACTTGAAATTAATAACTAAGTATTAATATAAAATTAAATCAGCGATCACGCTAAAGACTATCAAGTACGATATTGTTATACGATTACTGTATTGTGCTGCACATAAATTGATGCAAGTAAAGTGAAAGTAGGTGAAAAGCATTTGCTGTCTTATTTGTATAACATCACATTAGCTATCATCCCTAGCTGACAGAACTTTATACTAAAAATCTAACGCTTTTCCCATTCCCGGAAAAGAAAATACACCATCCCATTTAAAAAAATTAATTTGACCTTGAAATGATATTGAGAATGGCATTTCAAGAACGAGTTAATGTCGCTCACTCACGTTCCCTTATGGACACTTCAAATTTTGTCTGAAGCATTTTTCGATTTTCCCCTTTGTTTCAAAGGAAAATGACCTCATCACTATAAATGCCTTACCCTGCTGTATATATAAATAATTTCTTTCCAATGTCCTTTTCGGTGCCTAGTAGGTAGAGTCGAAGGAGTTTTTAAGAAAATTTTCAAAAATATTTTGATAGGTACAACCCCAATAGCAATCCTTCGAAATTTGCTAAAAAGGAATATAACGAAAATAACAAATGGAAACGTGTATGTAATTATTTAGGATATTAAGGATATTCGCAATTTTCTTTGGTACTTATTCTAAAATATTTACATATTCCAGCGCAACAGAGACAATCTACAGAATCAGCTTGAGCAACAAGTTATCAAACACGAATGAAGTGAAACTACTACAGAAAGTTAATAGGACCTCTGCTCAGATATTTCAGATATTCATATGTTTTAATTAAACAAAAATATGTTACTATTCAAGAACAAATATGTATAACGCACAAAGCAAATAAAGTATCATCGATTTACATTGGATATGAAATTTAATTGAAATGCTCTTGTAGTAAAAGCATGTAATGCAAACTTTTTCAAAGGTTATTACAGAGCTCTCTTAAACTGATATTAGATTAATATTTCACTTGGCTATCTTCATGACGATGCTTTTGTTAAACATAAATCATATGCATGGTTATAAATACTGTTTATATGCAGAATTGATTTGTCCTTTTGTTTTAAAACAATATAGAGAATATTAAACGTAAGAGCGTATTTGAAATTTCGATTATCAAGTATCCCCTACTCTTAATGGTCCAATTTCCATACTTTTCAGAAACTATTTTTTTCTTGTTTTATTTAAGTAGTATATTTCGAATTTTGTTGTGAAAAGTCAAATATTGGTGCCGCTAGAGCGATTTTTAAATTTTGAATTTCAGGTAAACTCTCCTCCATGTCCCAATTTCCCTAATTTTCAGAAACTATATTCTCTATTTGATTAAATGTCATATACGGAGTTTGGTCGTAAAACACAAATATTAATGCCTCTGGATCGATTTTTAAGTTTTGGGTTTCAGGTAAACCCCACCTCCTAATACTTCGATATCACTGATTTTTAGGAAGTATTTTTTTTTATTTTATTTCAGTGGCATATGCCGAATTTCCTAAGTCATTTAAAATTGCAACAGCTAGCTTTTTAAATTTCCTTTTAATCCCAACTAGTTTTTCAGATATACCCCCACTTTTAATAGCTCGATTGCTTTGATTTTGCGAAAAAAACTTTTATCAATTTATTTTAAAGAAATCTACAGAGTTTTAACCAATATAAATGCCTGAACTTCCCGGTTCTGCTGATCACACATTTCCTCAGAGAACAGCAGTCTTGTGCTTCCCACCTTCAGCGGCCATAACTTCACCATCATTAAACCTGGGGTCGTCGTTAATCACCAACTCTTCCATCAACTGAAAATGGCTTTGGCGTAAAAATGCCAGCATAAAACCCAACGACACAATCTCTTCGCATTTCATACTTGTAAATCTAGAAAGCAATCATGATAAGAGAGGTGGAGCTCTACTTTTCAAGGTTAGTGTTGTCAAAGCCTATAAAACAAGACGATGCTAACAATAAGAGACGTGATAATAACTTGTATTTATTGTTGCTCGTCTTGACGTGACTTTCATTGCGTTTATTTCTCAGTTTAATACTTCAGCACTGTATTTGATCTGCAACTGTTTTTACTCAATTAATGTCCCTCCCATCACATAACGTTTTCTTCTAAATGGACGAAACAAAACTACTAGAGAGGCATTTAGTTATTTCCATGAGCTAGGGCTGGTACATAGTTTTATGTAATTTCAAAACTATTAGCGAATTAGGCTACTACTATTTCATGTTAATGTTTTATATTTTTACACATTTCACATATTACAACATGTTTCAAAACATTTATGATGACTTCACGGGTCTGCAGGCCAGTAATATTTAAATCGTAGACCAAGACCCTGAGGAAGGAGTTAGGGTGGCCGAAAGCTTGGTCTACGATTTAAATACAGAGTGTTCGGAAAGTTACTGTGCAGTTACAACATATGTTGGAAATGTCGTCCACGGGCGGATATACAAGCCTGGACCTATAATTTTATTGGAAAGCACTTTCTACAGATGTGTTAACATAACCAGAGAGGTGGAACCAGGCCTTCTGTATAGAAGACGACATCAATGGCACTCCTTCAATAAAAGATGTAAACAATTAGCAGTAACGGATTCGCTTTTCACGATCCGCTCATTTCAATTCTTGCACTGCTGTCACTTTATACGAGAACAATTTCAATGTTTTCCTAACCGCTTTATGCGCGGTTGCAAACCCGATATCTTTATCTTGTTCCAACTTGTGCAATGATTTTGATGGGCTACCGCATAAAATCAGAAATGTCCAAACAACTTCTCTTCGTTAGTTTAGATGGTCTTCCAGTTTGTTCGGCATCTAACACTAACAGCCTGTCTCTCAAAATTTCCCAGTAAGTCGATAAATTACATTGCGATAAGGTGCAGCTGTTACTGGGAAAATTTCAGCAAATGTCTCCTGAACTAAATCTTTGTTATTATCGCTTTGTCGAAAGAAATGTTCAACAAGAAAAATATGTTCCTCAATTGAAAGCACCTAATTTAAAACTAAATTGAACCTCTAAACACTACACATGTAGCTTTCAATAGCTTTTATCAACTGATAATTGAATTAAACAGTTAAATGTTATGCAACAATGGAACGAATTAAAAGACAATCACGCATCTATGAAAAATCAATTACCCCAATTTGTGTTAAGAGTGTATGTAGAAAAAGCCTAACTTTGTTTGTAACTTCCAACGTAATCTACATCCGTAATCTAAACGCACAGTCACTTTCCGAACACTCTGTATTACTCGGCTACAGACTCGTGAAGTCATCATAAGTCATCAACACGAGGAACGCTTTAATCTAACTTATTTTACATAAAATGAATATTATGACAAACTACCTTTAATTAAACGCACTGAATTACAGGACATTATTATTATTTTACGTTACACAATTTTATACTGAAAGTTGTTGGCCGTAAAGGGATAATTATTTCAGCTTTCAGATGGTCCAACCACCCAGGTGTAACTTTGTATTTCCTTCTTAATGCTGGAAAAATCTAGCTTGACTGACACGTTTTGCGATTGGAGCGCGTCATTCTACCGCCTGAGGCAGTTTAACATTATTGTTGTCTTGTTAATTGCTCTTTACAATAAAGTAGAAATAGAGAGTATCTAAGGTGTATCTTGGAGGTGAAGCAGGCAGATTTTTTTATACTGCTTATTAGCTTAATCCTTCATTCCAATATTGTACATCCTTGTATGCTGCTCTCTTACTTCACACTAGTTCAGTTGTGTAGTTACTGAGGGAACAGTTGAGAATTTCTGCCAGGATGACTCCAGTCACAAGTTCTTTAGCCGCAAAGCTGTGTTCCGGAATAGCTATGGACGATGCTTTTACCATCGATGAAAAAAATGAAATTGTATCAAGTATGTGACGAAAATGTAAGCTATACAACAAAACCTAATCGGAATAGCAAACACAAAATGTGATTCACAACAAAAACGAATAATTGTGCTCATTGCAAACTTTGTGAATGGAATCTCACTAGCCAACTCTCCAGCTCCCAGCAATACATATGTAGCCATAAAACATAGCATTAGCTTCCGGATTCTATATAATTGCATTTTTTTTTTTTTTGCCTTAACACATAATGATAGGCATAAAGAACATTAACACATTTCTCGTTGTTTGGGATTAGTAATTGTGCATGTTTGAGCACAACTGTAACTTTAAAAGCATATATTTTCATATTTACACTACTTTAATACAAACATACAGATTCTGTCAGGGAAATAACAATTACCGTATTTGTTTCGACTCCCGTTTCACTTCACTATCGGTTACTTTGTTAAAAACAGACTCATTTTAGAGAACAGTGCTCAGTTTTATCTTTTCTCCCTCGCCTCTTTCATCTATCGCACTCTGCCTGAATCCATTTGCAGCAACATAAATGAATTGACTAGCCAATTGTTAGCTTCTCGTGCATTTATTCAGTTTGAATATTTCTGTTTTGGTGACTTGTATGTGAATACAGGGTACAGTCAAGGCAAAAAAAAATCATTACGCCTAAAGATAAAAAGATAAAAGAATACGCAGTTCCCCTCAGAAAAGCTCAGAAGAAGGCGAGAGGACTGCAATATCAAGAAAAACAATACATTTTCTCAATTTTGTTTGAAATTGGTGAAGTTCCTACACTCTTTTTTAAAAGTTGTCTAGAAATTATTTTTTCATTTTGGTCAATATTTTTCATGTTAATAAAACACGATATTTCAGTTACTGAACTCTAAATATATGAGATGAGCTGCACGAACACTTCCATGTAACTCAGCATATGCATCTGTATCTCACATAAAATATGCATCGGAAAATACTTTTCAGCAATTGTTTAAAATGAAACAAAAATAAATGTATAAACAAAATTATACTTTTAGAAAGGAGTTACATGAAGCCCTTGTAGTTTATAATAGAAAACTGCATAATCTTCCATTTGGTTAATTTTTGAAAATTGGAAAATTCCTAAAGAGTCCACCTTGAGAAAAGTAATGTAGAACTATTGCATCAAAAAGTAATTTAGTATTTAAAATTTTTATGTAGTATTAATGTTAGTTTATTGGTGTAATGATTTCTGTAATCACTTTACATAAATTTGAAATATAGTTGTTATTTATACAAGTAAAAATAAACACTGTAAAACATTTAGGTATGTGAACTTCAACAGATGAAATTACTGACGGCTGTGGGAAGGTAGCTTAGAACACTATGATACAGAATTACTGCTTGAAAAAGGCAAATGTAGTGGTTTATTTCATGAAGCGAGGAATATGGAAAGGCAAAAATATGCATATAACATTACGTTTCAAACAATGATCACTTATCTAATGCATTTAGATGCAAACACTTTGTACTAAAGGACACGATGTCTCAACCATAATGCTGTACTGATGATTCAAATAGATATATTGAAAATTATAACACCATATTAAATTATGGTGTTAGTGCAGATTGAAACTAATTTAGAGAGCTTACAAAATCTATAAATGAATAAGCTTTATTAAATTTGACTATTCATATAACATTAAACAACTTTTATTTTGTCAATAATTTAAAAACACCACTACATGCAAATATATTTAGACTATAGTAATGATTATCGTATGGAACATATTATTTCCTAGGAAAATTTAATTCTGTTTGCACTGAAGGGAAGCAGCAGGCGTTAGGAAGTGAGTGAGCCGGATTATAGAGACAACTGATTTGTTTCTTATACAGATAAATGTTTAATGAGAAATGCTATTAGGGATTTTTTTTAGAACGATGAATTGTGTGGGGAGGAAAAAATAATAATTCAATATGGAGTTGGAAAATCTTTGTGTGTCTATGGGAGCCGAACGTATTACTGCAATATGGAACGGTAAGGCTTTCTAAAGGTAAAAACTTGATATGTGTGCTAGGGCTCCAAGACGAACTTTTTATTTCTTTACTTTTACTTTTACTTTTGGGGGGGGGAGACAATACATTTTTTTGATTTGCCTAAGTTTTCTAGAGATGATTTTTTTTCAAATGTAAACGTACGACACAAAATATAATATGTTATTTCAGCCTCAATTAAAAACGATATTGCAGGAAAAAAAGACATTTGGCGATCTAAGATATAGCAGGTAAATTATTTTACTATCCTTTAGCTGAAAGTTTTGAAAATCAGGTTACTTAAACTAAATGTATGAAGAAGTTATTTACAGTAACACTTAAATGTGTTACAAATTTCACTAATATAATATTTTCCTACCTTATGCATTTCAGAGCTAGAATGGGAAATTTCTCTTCTTGGTACAACTGGTGAGATCAACATACAAAATGCACTAACCTGTGAATGAGAAAAATGAGTAATTAGACATGCCATGAGGAAAACATTCCTAGACCCTTTAGTACAGCTTTTTTGGATTTAAATGCAAAGTTAGTATACCATAATTGCAAAAAGGGACACAACATTTTGCAGCTCTTTTCAGCGACATACTTGTGCTAACTAGCATTTTGTTCAATGAAAATAGTGAAATTTAAACAAAGAAACAGATGGTGCATCTTGAAGATTATTTGTATATTTCCCTTTCAAACTTTAGACCATGTGTTGCAAATTCTGTGGAGCACACCAAGTGCAGATTTCACAAAAATATTAATAGAAGAGTATTCAAAAACAACAGTACAATTTTTTATCGGACATACAGAGTAGACCAGTCGGGATTGCAGATCTATCTCTGACGTCACTCGACGTTATATCTGTACTAGAGTCCGCCCTTATGCGCTTATCTATACTGGTATCTGAAACTACTTAGAAGATTATATTATAATAATTATGAATAATAAACAAATAAGTAATTGCGATATTATAGACGCTCAATAAAGCGCGTCGCTCGTTAAAGAAGAAGAACGATTACTTCACCCTCGAATTTTCTGTTTTTTAAGTAAATATTCATTCTATTTTGTTAATCTTTGGAATTGAATATTTTATTACAAAAATTAATCGTTTTTAACGAAAATAAATTATAGAAACCAACCTGTCTTACGCCGGTTTAAACTCAGATCATGTAAGATTTTAATGGTCGAACAGACACTTTTATTATCATTTCAAGGTATACGCTTATTATGAATTTATAATCCAATTAAAATATTATTTCATAACTTTAATAACAGAATAAAATTTCATTATAAAATATTGAAATAAACTTAACCCAAGAATTCATATTTTAACAATTATAAAGGTTATGTTATATGCATCAAGTATATTTGGATTATTGTACTTTTAATATCAGGCGCAATATCTATCAGAAAAAATGACCAGTTATACAAAAAAGGTATTTCATAAGTTTACACAAAAACTATCCATGTCAGCCTACAGAAGTAAATGTTTTCGGCACTGAGAACTTTGTGGTTTATATACACCAGCAACAGCATAACCTTATTTTGCCCCATCTCCTACTGCCTACCAAAGCTAAAGTAACTGAGAATATGATTTCACATATAGAAGAAACAAGGAAGAACCATGAAGATCAGTGCAAGTGTTCAATATCTAAACAATTACTGTTTATCCCTCTTTACAATGAAGATAAATTGGTCAAAATATGAACGATTTGAAAAAGATGTATGGACTACAGTCTCCAGAAAGTCACTAGTTCTTTGAAAATCTCCAAACTGATTCAAAACGGTTGTTGCAGATATTGATGACTCAGATAACAATGGTGGAGAGAAAAGATAATAACTATTGTAATTTCGTATTAATTTAATAGTTATGTTTATCTGCCTTAGGGGAGTCTTTACTTCGCCGAAAGTAATGTAAGTGAAGAAAATTTTGTCACGTGTAGGATAATTCATTTGATTCGTTTTCTGGTTTGTCTATGATCTCTAAGATAACAGGTCAACAAGTGTTCCATTAGTCATTCAAGAAGGATGCAGACTATTTCTATCTTTTCTTTTGTCTTTCCAAGATCTATCTAAGTTTCTCCCCATTTGTGTAAATGGTATATTGGGATCTATTGTTTATAAACATATATCAAATTTAATATTTCTGATTTTTTGTAATCGTTTGTATTCATATAGATTTGCATCACTTTTTTTTGCCTAGATAATAGCTATATGTCAGGTCTCTCAGTCATTAAGTTACCAGATTCGATTGCAATCCAAGATGCGGGGCGTCATTTTGTTTTCTGTTTTGATGAAGCGTATTGGTCAAAACATGGGATAATCAAAACTTACAAAATGTATAGTCCACAGTAATCTGTTTCGGTCTACCTATCACATTACCACGTTACACTATAATAAGAAGCGAATATAAAATTTTCTCCAAAAAAGGGGGGGGGAAGGAAAGAAAGAAAAATAAAGAAAGAAGAAGAAGAAGAAGAAGAAGAAGAAAATCGCAGATCGACAAATTAATTTGAATTGGGTAACTTTAAATTCATATACAATCGGCAAAATGGCACGTGCTTTCAGAAAAGAACTTCGTGCTTATCGTCCAAGTTCTCTGATGAATGACTAGAGAAATAAACAGTATCGACAAAAGAGAATACACCACATCGAGAGATAACATCTGTCATGTTAGCAGCACTAAAACTGCCAGTAGCAACAAATAATAGCAGAATGCATGTTACGGTCAGTAATATGCATAACCCCGAGCAATTTTTCAAATATTCAGCCATTGATTTTATCAGTTAGTCACCTGAGACAATTTGCTGCAGGCAAGCAGAAATTACCAGTTGGTAATAAAAACCTATTTGACAAATAACCCTGTTTAAAATTATACATTTTGCACAGACTGCTTACATACCGTTGTACAAGAAGCAAATGCGACTGCAGTTATGCACAATAGTTTCTACAACAATCAAGGGACATCTAAAATTAAATTATAAGAACCTAATAGCGCACCACCGCCCTGGTTTATTAGTGAATTTTAGAATATTTTAAAAAAGATCTGCTTTAGATTAACCCCAGCCCCAAATGGTCCAATTTTGCTGGTTAACGAACTCGACGAATCGTTTGTTAATTGATATTTATATACCGAGTTTTATTGACAGAAAACAAAATTACAGCCGCCAGAGCGTTAACGAACATACATATAAATTTTATATATATAATTATTGTCATTTTCGGTGCCTAGAAGGCAGAATCGATGGAGATATGAAGATATTTTATCAAAAAATCGTTTCATGGGTACAACAGCAATACCCGCATTCTTTCGGAATTCACTAAAAGTTGTTGCAATGTTTTGGTTGCTGTTATTTTTAAAAAGCCAGTCATGCAGGAGCTGCGTAAAATAATAGAATTCCTCACCGAGTTGAAAAACATTTAATAAAAATGAATATAAAATCTAAATTAGGTCTTATTAATGAATGAAATCAAATAAATTATGGCATTACCATGTGGCATTAGAGAAACAAAATTAGAATTCTTGCGATCTATATAAAGAAATCGCATTTTCAGAACTATCATAATTATTATTCAAATTAAAACACAGAAATTAATGGTATGCTATTAATTAAATGAAAAGTATGACCAATGATAGATAAAGATATACTGTGAGAGTGTTTTTAAATATTTTTAAATATAACTATGCTAATGAACTGAGCCCTTGATATCATCTTTACATTCGCCTAAAATAACAGATAGTTTCGAGTTACATTGCGTATTTCATATGTTCAATAAAACAAAAATATGTTACTATTCAGAAACAATTACAATGTACAAAGCAAATAAAAACAATCGAAAGTTACATCGATTTTCATTGGCTTTTAAATTTAATTTAAAGTTATTGTACTAAAAACATGTAACGCAAACTTTTTCTGAAGATTATTGCAGAGCGCTTTTAATACAAATATAAATTTCTAACACATATTAGATTAATGTTTCACAATTGTTATTTTCACGACGACACTTTTCTTTAATATAAAACAGATGTATCATTATAAACACAGTTTATATGCTGAATTAATTTGTCTTTTTATTTTAAAACAATATAGAGAAAATCAAACGAACTATTTATTTACAGCCGATACAAAAGAGTTACATGTTAGCAACCTTTACTGTCCTTCAATGTAGTCACCAGCGTTGTGTATAACCCGTTGCCAGTGGAAGTCGTAGTATACCTTTAGCAGAGCCTGTTCTCTTGATGGTGCAGATGGGGCGGTCTACTGCCTGTCGAATCTCTGGAACACTTCTGAAGCGAATGCCACAAAGTGGGTCGATTGCCGTTTCAGTTTTGGCTCATACGATTTGGTCCATGTCTCATCCAGGGTTATGATACGGTAAGAAAGTCTCTCCTTCGCGCTCATAGCGCTCCAAGTGCGTCTTAGCAGCGTCGTAACGCAACCATTTCTCCATTTCCGTCAAATCATGCGGAACCGATCGTGATGCAATTTTTCGCATGCCCAGGCGTTCCTTCAGGATGTGAAGCACAGTCGTATGCGCTAATGCGGTTAAAATAGGTATGTAAACAACGTGTGCTATCAGCGACAGTATTAGATTCCGTTGCATAGCGTCTCCACAGCAGTGTTGCCACTGTTTAAGTTCCAACCCTCGTATATCATTTTAAATATTTTTTTTATTGTTTGTAGGCACCTAATAGGTACGATTGTGGCAGATTTGGATATATATTTCTATGCATTAGCTTACATTCCTTTGGATATCGCAAAATAAATAAATAAAAAAATAAACTAACTAAAATGTAAATAGATTTTTCACTAGACCAACACCAATAGCTTACTTCCTGCAGAATTCGCTAAAGTGAGTAAAAGTAAATTAATTAACATAAAATTAAGTAAATGGAAGAACAGTGAAGAAAAGCAATGATGAGATTGTTATGGTTATAACATTTTTCCAGTGCTGTTCATTTTTGATTTGTTTTATTTACGAACGATCTTTAACATCTCAGGTGATCAGTACCCCATTCAATTCAGGGCGTGAAACGGCCGGTAAATTTTGCTCTAAGGCCTCCTCTTTCAGGCTTGAAGTTATTTTACATGCCGTAAATCTAGGACATGGGACCCACGGCTTTACTTCCCTTCCGAAAGAAGCCATACTTGAATTTTTAGCCCGAAAAAAATCAATCGATCCTGGCAGGTATTGAACCCGCAATCTTGGGTTTCCGATGCGAAATAAATATAACTCTGATGTAAGAAATATACAAACGTCTAATACAAATTTATTTCACATTTAAACAAAGTATTAGCTGACTTAGATTATTAAAATACACATATAATCCCATAGATTTCAGACTTTAACCGTGCTTTAGTTTGTTCCTATGAAAAGCACAATATTGACGTTTTTAATAAGTGCGCCACTAGGATATTTGTATTAAATACTCTGTTGTGTATGTTTAGCAGCATACGTATGAGAGTTAATTTTAGAAGCATACCACGTGTATTTAGCAGTAGCAGTAGTCAAGTTCTGCACCCAGACTTTATACTGACAAGAGCTGTCGCTTTTATAATAGCACTGCAACAATTTTTAACTTCTTTTAATCCTTACCTTAGACAATTAGACATATCGTGAAAACTTTTAAAATGCCAGTTATCTATGGCGTCAATTTTCTATAAGTCGATAACTATAAACATATTTATGGAATTTAATATTTAAAACACTTTTGGTGTTTCTTCTGCAATTCTTTCAAATGTTTTCAATATTTATTTTTAAAAACCAATTTATTGCTTATGCTTAATTTTTAGAAAGAGCTGTCTCTTTTGTTACGGACTCTGCTAGTTGTGTTGATTTATGTTTCTAATACATTCTACTTCTGTACCTGTAACATAAATAAATAATTTAGCATGTTTGCATTTCAATAGGTTATAATGGGGAAAAAACCGAAAAAAAAAAGGAAAAGAAAAGTGTGTTTTGGCAGCTTTCATTTTAAAAATTGGTAGAGGTAAACTAACATTTAACATTATTAAAATTACTAAAATTAAAAAAAAAAAAAAAAACTTAAGTAGATGGAAGAAAATAAAAAAAAAAATGTAGAGGTTATGTCATTTATGTCTTTCAGCTAAACTAAGATTGCTAGTTGACGTCATTTTCATTAATGGCCTTTCAAAAGTACACCTTTCAGCTCAGAAACCCCCCAAAATGAAAAGGCTTGGCTCTAGGAATCATAAAAGTTACACTTAATTTGAAATTTGCCCAGTTCAGAAATACTTAGTCACAAGAGGCTTATTCTACTCACACAAAACAAAATGGAATGTTTCAGCAAAGCAGCATATTTGTTTTGTTCCGATAGCTTCTATACAAACGATGGAAATGAAAGGACGCAATTATTGATACCCTCAAGCTTAATGCTCAAAGTAATAAAAGTCAGCATTATGAAATTCCATAGAAGAACCAAACGATATATTTCCTTAAATTCAGCTTTGTATCATCCAGTGATGATGAAAGCGTGAATAGTTGCCCAAAAAACAACCTTTCAGTGGATAATGGAATGGTGGGTTGAATAAATGTGTTGAAGTAGTTACAAAAGGAAAATAGCAGTTTTTACAAGCTTAATTTCAAAACAGTATCCTTGACAAGTTATTATAAATATAATTTAGCATTCAGAATAAGAATTTTTTTCGAATTATTTGACGTTTTTAGTTAAAGGTAGTATAATCAGATATATTTCCACTAAAAGCGTGATTTTCCAAGTATTGAATTCTTAAATACTTAGATAAGATCATTTAAATCTAAAATTAAAAGGGCACCTACACTCTTAGTGACATTATTTTTCCCGTCTTCTATAAAAGACTTGCCTTCTAAACTCAAGATCGCGGGTTTAAACCCGGCCAGGATCGATGGATTTTTTCGGGCGTAAAAACCCTAAGTATGGCTTACTTCGCAAGGGAAGTAAAGCTGTGGGTCGTAGATTTACGGCATGAAAAAGAACCTCAAGCTTGAAAGAAGAGGCTTCTGAGCAAAAATTTTCGGCCGTTTCACGCCCTGATTAGAATGGGACGGTGATGACCTGAGATGTTATAGGGCGTCCGTAAATAAACCAAATAAAAAAAAAAAACATCTAAATGTTGTACAAAATATCCACGTATTGTTTCTAATTTTAAAACTTTTTAGATAATGACTATGATTTGTGTTTTAAAATATTTGCTTAAGAAAATATTTGCTTAAGAAAATAACTATACCGCTGAATATTATTTTCATATAAATATAGGAAAGAAAAGATTTCCTTGTGCTGCAATTTCAAACCATAAAAAGTCAATTGCTTTCACTTGTTCTTGGCAGTTCAACCTGCCTTTTTATATCACCAAAACACTCCCAACATGAAGGAAAATTAATATGGTACTATAAAGCTTTATATATTCTATTTATTTTGCTTTAATATTAATTAGCAATCTGAAAAATACATTAATATTAAATATCGGTATAATGTAAGATAAGTCGATATCAAAACGTCGCGATACTCAATACTTTATATATGTTATATCAAATAAAAATATCTCATTTTATTGTTTTGGGAGTATTAAAATATCACACAAAAATTTGATTTTTCAAGTGTTTAGTAAAAACAATTTTATGAACTAAGTAAGGTTTAATTAGCTAATGATGTAACATTTTTCGCCTCACGAAATACCCTTTTTATAAAAGCTACAAATGGAGGGTTTTCACTCACAGAATCAAATTAATATAGTTCCATAATTTACTCATTTTTTCCATAGGTCACTAAACACGCCGTCTTTTGTAATTTCAAAATCAATTTTTATGCTACAGACGCTGAAATAAGGTATTGTTGCAACTATACTATGCAGATACTTGGAATGAGGACAGCCATTGCTACGCAAAAGCAATATGTTAGGTTTTAGTAGTGAAAATTATCTTACGCAAACACTGAGGGTCAAAGAAGATAACACATCTAGTTATTGTTTGCAGTAGCACAAGGAAGTGTGATTCCAAATTCTATGTAAATAATAGTAACTGGAGTAAAGGAGCAAGTAGATTCTTCATTATGAACCAGGGTAACTTAAAAGGGAGAATAGGATTGCTGAGGTTGTCCTGGAGATGAGAGGATTAGCCCCATGTTTCTAACAGACTTTACCCTATTCAGTTTTACTGCAATTAAGGGGCTTGCTAGTCTCTTAGTAGGTCTAAAGCATACCCCGGGAAGATTTGGAATGCACACCACATACACGTTTATTAAGTGACACATTGGCTTAGCGAACTAACGCGTGGAAATAATTAGAATTTGTCCCTCTTACTTTTCAACTAACCTGCTGAGTGTTATTTTACTCTTACAAAACGAACGTGAAAAAAAAAAAATTGCAGTCAACAAAAAACTAGGCTTAAATCACCCCCATTTAAGAAGGATTTATATCTTTCTTACTAAACATTGGAAGAATTCAGGCCACACTCTGAAAGGACAAGGCTCAGAATGTCAACAACGATTCTGATTCTGATTCTGTTCCCGCATGTTGCAATTTATCATCATTAACTCCCTTCAGATTAATTAATTCCTTTTAACATGACTTTTTAATGTGATTCTTAGTGGTCTTCTCTAAGAAAGCTTTAATAGAGATGCTTTTTCATTTTAAACGCATTTGATATACGAAGTTTCCAGAAATTAGCTAGACAGAGAACCTAATCTCATATCCATACTTTAAAGACAGAAAAGAAAAGGAAGTAGAAAGACCCCAAAATAAAAGTATATCTATAATATATCACCTATGTTAAAAGCTCTTGCGAAAGTACTCAGTGATGAAATACATCATCTATAAGTTCTCAGAGATATCTTGAAGATGGTCAAATTGCTATTAAAGTTGTTAAGTAACATCCTTTAGATGGCACTCTGTAAATTTTTAGGCGCGTAAGTGTAGTCACTTGTTTGTGACGATCGTGTAAACAAAATAGTGTTAACATTTTCTACAAAATGGATAAAACCGAAATACGAGCTGTGATAAAGTACTTCGTTTTGAATGGTTTCACTGCAACAGAAATACAAAAGGAGTTAGATTTCACATTAAAGCATTCTTCTTTTTCGTTTTCGACGGTTAAAAAACGGGCTCCTGAATTTAAGCGTGGTCGTACATCCACTCAAGTGTTCAGAGCGTCCCAAAACTGCTACGAGCGATGAGATTGTGACAAAAATTCACAATGCCATAATCAATGATCACCGATTGAAGGTACGCAAGTTGGCTGACATTGAAGACTTCGATAGACCATATTCACTACATTTTACACGAAGTTTTGGCTATGAGATAGCTTCCCCCTCGATGGGTATCGCGTTTATTAACAATGGACCATAAACGTATTCGAATGAACATTTTGCAAGAGTGTTTAGACTTGTTAATAGTTGCCATGTTATACATCATATAGTTACATACTCGATATTCTTAAATTTAATGCTCAAACTTTTATCAATAGTATAAGAGAGAAAAACAAATTTTTAAGTTAAATAACAATAGGTCTGAAATTGAGTAGTCTATCTGTGAGAAACTGGAAAACGTTTTTAAATGTGACTGAGAATAAAATATTACATTTCGAATATTACTCTTTTATAAAACTGTGCGGACACTTGCTTCAATGTATGCGAAATTCCTACATGCTCAAAGACAGACATGGAGTTAGCAGGCGGCATTAGAGCGCCAAATTCGACTGACATCTCGCACATCAGATCATATGACTCAGTACACTGAGATTAGATCGGAAGTAACGATTGATCAAGCAATGAGTCCACCCACAGCGGTTCAAATGCTCCACCGTGGAAGCAAGGAAGTGTGCAGTCATGCTAATATCACACGCGACAACACAAGATGAGTCTTGCGGGAGTTGCACACAAATGTTGATATTGCGTGTTTAACAGATGACACATATTGATATTTTTGAACATTTATTGTTGTAAATGTTATTGTTATAAGAGCTGTATATACTTGTTCTAGGGAGAAAGGCGAGATCAGGAATAGCCAGATTTAGACTAGGAAGTTGGAAGGCTAAAAAAATAATGGATAGTTCTGGTTGGAGAATCTGCCCATTTTGTGGAGGGGATGAGGAATGTGTACATATTCTGGCCAAATGTACTCAATGGAAACATCTGAGAAAAACGCTGTTTCCTGAAACAAAATTTTAAAGGCAATTAGAGGTCGACTGGCATGCTGGGATCTTTTTGCGAACCACGCTAATTGACTGAATGTAGGCATTTTCCTAGTCAAAGTGAGCGAAACTAGAAACAATTTATTTTGCTATTTAGAACGCAACAAGTCGTATAATTATAAATAATATGTAATATATCTATTAATATCTCCTTTATATTTTAAATGTCATTAAATATTTATTTATTATTAATATTGCTTTATTTCTATTATTATTTATTCCTCTTTTTAATTGTGTATCATGCTTTGGCATGTGCGCTCTACGGTCCATGCATAGAATATATTTGTAATGTGACGTTACGGTTAAGTGCTTTTCTCAATTTGTGTTGCGATTTTACAACTAATTTTTGGCGTTTACTATTTCCAAAAGAATGTACTGTTGAAGCAAAATAATTAAGTTAATGGTTAGAATTTTATCACAAGTACTATCATATGAGGATCCGAGATTGCATATTAAATTCATCTAGAAAGCTCAGACCCTCGAGTGATATTTATAAGAACTATTTCAGGAATAAAATAAGAATTTAAATATAATTCCCCTAAACGTGACTTATAGAGTTGTAATAATTATATATTTGTATAATGAATATTTGCCCTTTTCAAGCCATCTTGCAACATATGAATGTCGATTGTCACAAATGCCAATAGAGAAAAGCTAAAACGGATTTAGGGCTACTTCATGAATAGAATAAAAATAAAATTTGAGTATTTGAAATTCGCGCAAATATTACTAACCACTGTATAAAATGTTATATTTATTTATGAATAAGTACCTATTCAGAAACCGTGAGACTGAAATAGACGAAAGTCGACTGCTGCAATCGCTACCGTTAGACTTACTAATACCAACTGAGAAAAATAAAATAGAGATAACATTTTATCATTCTGAACAATGTATTTATTAAAATTTATGATTTCTTAGACAGATATTGTTACATAATTTTCAAAATGATTTCAGACTGACTGAATGCGCGAAAACAATTGCTTGAGTGCATACACATTGTTAGTTATATTTACAACATTACTGAAAACACAGAAAACTTCTTAGTGATGCGTGCTCAGGAAGGTGCAGGTACAGAGTTGGCTACACTGACCACAAGACAAATACACGTCGCGTGATAAAACTAATTTGATAAAATTTTTCCATAATTTCACTCCGATATCCGGTTGTGATTGGTCAAAAATCAAAATTTTGTTTCGTTTCATTAGTCGATTTTAAAATGACGTCACATATGTGAAATAGTCATCATAATTTATGAATTTCACATCTAAAATTCATAATGAACCCAATATAATGGATAAACAAGAGATTTATGTAATGAAGTTAAATAGTCATGCCATTAAAGACAAAGCGATACTTTATGTTTGTGTTAAGAGAGCACGGTCACAGATATAAAATTGCACTGTACCTTATCATTACCTAGTACTGTCTGCAAAGTAGGTTATCAGGTGCTCCTTGGACCCTTGATCAATTCTTGTCTTGCGCATTTTTAACCTGGCTGAGGGATTCTTAAGTAGGATTGACTATCTTTAAAGGGGAATATCCTTTACGTGCTTGCACATTAAACGGACGTTTTCCAATAAACTGTGAAGAAGTGGATGAGAGTATCTTAAGCCGGAAAAGCTATTTAACATGTTAACGGTCTGCTTTAGAGCGATTTTATGTCTTACAAGCTGACATAGGAACTTCGGTTACGTCGCCAATACTCCGCAAGAAATAGTGAAAGATATTTATGATCAGATGTCAAGAAAGTTTGTCCAAAAATTATTTACGGCATAAATTATTATGTGTTCCTTTTGATCCATAAAATATAGGAAAATGTCAGAAAATCTCAGAAAAGTTCAACAACTTTTTATAGGTCTTACATTGATTTTTACATAAAATTAGAAATTATGTGTTTTTAAGAGAATGAAAAACACGAAAAAAAAAAATCGTAAAGAATGGCGTTACAATAGATATATTCAAATTAGTAGAATTTCCAATACCTTCCTGTTTTAGTGTTTGTACTTGTAGCTATTACTAGGAAAAGATGCGCCTTTTAAAATCTATGGTAAATATACCGTTTATGCGACACGGATCCCATACAATTCCTATGTAAGAGAAAGTAAATAATGTCACGTTTTTAATATAGACTCCTTGTACGTTTTACGTATATGAATTAACATATCTATACGCTTTAAAAATCACCTCAACTTTTGCCTGCGAAATATTCTAAAACAACTTCCTTCACCTCATCGTACTCATAAGCGCTGACTCCTAGGGGCTGGAGGGGCTTGGGCTCCTCAAGAGTTTTCGCAGAGAGGGCTGAGCCCCCAATATTTCCAAAAGATGATTATAATTAAACAACAACATATATTTAATTTTTAGTTTGGATAATTCATATTAAAGAATTGAATGAAAAACATCCACAGCGATATTGGGTAATTCCTGTTGCTGCGGCAGGCCAAGGCTCGCCCTGGGCTGCAGCTCTAATGAGAATTGATGCTGGTTATCATTTTAAAGCACAAAACTGCTTAAGTCATTAGCGCCCGTCCATGAGAAGAGGAAGAAATATACAAACATTTTTCTCTTTATACAAATACAGGACACCATAGTAACTTGTCAAAAATGGGTTATTATTATTATTATTATTATTATTATTATTATTATTATCATCATCATCATCAGCAGCAGCATCATCATAGCTGTTGTCATCTCCTGTGGCTTAAATACGATGGTAATGAAATAATAGCACATCAACAAAAGTAAAAAAAAAAAGTAATAATCACCAACATAATAGCAAAACATGAGGAAGGGTATGAAACAACGTATACGTTGCTAGTGGCATTTGTATACAGAGGGTGTTGTTACTATTTTTTGTAGCCATAAAAGTACACTTTTTGTTAAGAGAGCTTTCGACGTTTCTACTTTTATGTGTGTTTTGTTTATGTCCCGCAAATTGTTCATGAAAGAGAACCTTCTCTCTACTGGAACATTGTATCCAGGGAAACAAAGGTACAACTCAACAATTTTGAACATGTTTTCATGAGTGAGTTTTTTTAAGTTTACGGAGATTTCTACCCATTTCTGTTAACTGGTGTGCTCACTTCTTCGCATTGTTTGAGTTTATCTTCAGAGACGTACTTTTTAATACATATTTCTGTCGTTTATGTTTATGTTACATTATATCATATGTAATGAAATCCAAGGCGGTTTAACTTCTGACCAGGTCAATGTGATTTTAAGAAGGATTAAAGAAATAAATGTTTATTTCTTCAAACTACTGAGTCCATCGATCTAAATATTCAATGCATACATAGTAGAACACATGCCTCCTTGAAACAAGAGATGTTACTTTACTAATATTTCCATTTTCTTGTAGTTTTTAAAGCATATTTCTTACACTAATTGGTAGAAATTCTTCTTTTCTATGATTTTCAATTTTAGATTTTTCAAAACACTGTTGAAAGCCTTTTTATGGTAAAATGATGTAATTTTATTACTACGGCTAGAATATGCAATATCTGCTTTCTTATGCTTAACAGTTTTTAAATGTTGAACAATATCTGCCCTCCTATCACGAACAACACATTTCCTCTTCGTCGATTTTATCACAGAAACGTCAAGCAAATTACCAATGGTCACTGACAATCGTGAACAATAAATAAATACAATACTGATCGTTACGTAATACACAAGTGGAGCCTATGTGCAGTCAATCAGCAATGAGATCAAAATTGGGGAATTTCCAAGCTGAACAGTTAAATTACAATCACAGGGCTGTCTATGTAAAATTATTACCGAAAAAATTTTCTAAATTTTAATGTAAGTCAGAAAATTTTGTAAATTATGATACCAAAATATCAATTCATAACATGCCATTTCTAAAATAGGAAACATTTATGGGGCGCGTACGGAACATATCAGCATTTTTTCGGACTCTTAAGTAAAAGGGAATGAGACAGTAAACTATGGAACTGTACCGTAAAACGCGGGACAGATAGTTACCTTAAATATATGATTCTAAATAGATAAACTCTACTAGAAAGAACTGCATATGGGAATGTGATATTTTGAGAGGAACTGAGCTTTTTTGGTAAATGAAAATAATGCTAAAGTTATCAAAAGCAGTTAAACAATACTTCATTATAATTCCATATTACTGTGTAAAATGATGTTGTTGGTACGTAAAGTCTGCTATACATTCACAAAGACATTCATCTCCCAATTTTCGTATGGAGCGGAATGGCGCAAGGTTCAATTTCTACTTTTGTGCTGACGGTTTCAATCCCATATATTGCTTCAATTTCCAAATATTTTTCGCGTAAAATAGAACACTGGCCACCAGATAGTGTGGAAATGTAAATAGATATCACTCTTTATCTAAAAGAGACGTTTTCCAATTACTTGACACATAGCTTCCTTCTGAAATTGTGTTCTGCGGGAGAAGACAGAGAAAAAGAACAGAGATAGTTCATTTCGGTCGGTAGGGTACATGGTAAAGATATTGCAGCATTCATAGGTAGAAAACATATTAACCAAACCCGTTTTCAAATGCAAAAGAAGGCATGTTTTCAGAAAGTTTTGGTATGAACTACTAGGACCAAAATACTCGACCATCAACATTCTGAGCCCTTAACTTCCCCAAAGATAAAGTTAATTTTAAGTATCACACATACTGTAAACCTTAGAATTATTCAATTCTGCTAGTATATAAATTTAAACATTTTAAATACATTTAAGGTAAAATTTAAATTAAATGATTTGATAGCAATGTAATATCAAAGGAAATCCAATGAAAAGTCTAATCGTACATAATAGTAAAATTATTTAAATCTTTGTAGTTATGTTAATTTCCGCCTTCTTATGTAAATATAAACACTTGTGATAAAAATTCTTCCTCCAAAGAAAGTTCAGAAGAATAATGGGAAAAAATGTACATCCTTAATATTTTATCATCAGCGTCGGGGGCATAGAAGTAGTTCCCTATTCTCTGGACTCAAGGTTCGCGGGTTCAAATCTGGCTGAGGTCGACAGATTTTTCAGGACATAAAAATCTCTCGAGTAAGTCCTCTGAGAGGGACTTTAAAGAATGGTCCCCTGTCTTTCTTTTCCCAATAATTGTCCCTGGACATAACTATCGGACGTTTCACGTCCAAATAACACCTTAGTTCCCTGTAAGATGGCGTTAGAAGCTATGGATTTACAATCTGTTCCTCTACTCTCTGTTAGAAAATAAGTGTAACTGAAATGCTCCTTAGTAAACGAAACCTCCTATAGGTGGCGTCCATGTTCCAGGATGGAACGATGGGTATTAAGTAATTAATTTTACTTCAATTCATAAATTAGTTGAAATGAGAAAATTACTCACTTCTTTGGTCATATACCAAATTGTTTACTGTTTGTAACAGTAAGTATGTCTAATAGAAATCGTATAAACCTTGGAACTATGTATTCCATTTACAGTGCTGAAAAAAATGTGTGTCCACTGTCACTTCTGTCATGTCAAAGTTAGGAATTAGAAATAACTTTTAAAATATTAAGCGCAGTTGTCAAATTGGATTGTTATTAAAATTATAAAATATAATTAAATAATATTTAACGTTAATAAGCCACAATGACAATTTCAATTAAAAATATAATTTTTATTGTCCTGAAACCTAATTGAATCTTGACATTATTTTTGTTTGAACGAGTTTTATGATGCCTAGTCTAATATCTGTAACATGTATAACTCGATATGGTTTACTATTCATCAATGAGAAAACCCAAGTTCAAAGAAGGAATGCTGCTGATTACAATCCAGAATGTTCTCAACTGCCAGAACTTACCGAATTAAAAGTTTATGAATATTAACAAGTCAGCTCAGCATTTTCTACAGAAGAGAGAGCTTATGTTAGATATTTTTAATAGCTGAATATAGATTTTTTTTGTTTTATAAATATGACAGTATTTATAACACACTACACGTTGTTCATAGCATACACGAACTGCAAATCCCAACTTGTAACATGAGTAATATTTCTGTTTTTTTTTTTTTATATCTTCCTTTTCTTTATTATTCATATTTTGCTTGGAACAGCCTTGAAAGAATGAGACTTATTTTTTTAACAGAAAAGAGATGTTAACACCAGCTTACTAATGTATCATGCCTCACAAATGAACCGCACACTATGTGGTAACTTTTTGCATTAAAAGCACCAGTGAAAAGATAAAAGATTCCTTTAGTATTTGAGGGGAAAAAGTAAAGTAGAGACATATCAAATAGCACCGTGCCTGTACAGTTTTCCTTAGTAAAAAGCGTGCTAAAAAGAGCAAGAGCGAAGATTCTTTGTAAGAAATAATATCTAATGGCCTTTTTTGCTAAGTTTTCTTTATGTTCATAGCTATTTATTCCTCGGCTGATTCGAGCCATCTGCATATTTTATTTAGTCTTCGACATTAAGTTTTTAGTGTTTGTTTATAACAATAGATTTTTGTTATTATTATACTGGTTCATCATATTTAATAAACTTGATACATGATATATTTGACATATTATTGAAGGGCATTTTGTTTCTTATTAATCATATTTATTTTATTTTCGCCTATTAATATTATCATTTGTATTACTTGAAACCTCTGTTGGTCCTGGTGGTCTAATGGTAACCATACTTGCCTCATAGACCCAAGATCGTGGGTTCAATCCCGCCCAAGACCGGTAGATTTTTCGAGCATAAAAGCTCTAAGTATGGCTTCTATGTATTCATCTTAACATCGCATCTACACTAATTATCTACTATTTTATATGCATCTAATTATTCTAAAGTTCTAATTTAAATTACAAATTAGATACTATACTATATGAATATAACTTAAAACCTCTCAAAATGTATTAAATGTTCTGGAAAATTACTAAACTAGTATCATTACGCATAAAAATTTATGAAATAAGAAAACAAATTACTATCATAATTCATTACGTCATTTCTACGTAACAACATGAAAACATTCATCATATAAACAGAAAAAAGTGAACATCTACTTATTGCTAACAGAACACAGATTACTAAGAATAAACGACGAATCAAAATCAAAATTGAGTGTAAATTTAACTTCAGTTGTGAAATACCAAGCATACCTAGTAACATTTGTAGACGAAATTACAGGAGCACATACAAACACCATTAAATTCATATGGCGAAAAATTACCCGCGCATAATAGAAAAAAGACGTTTCCTGGTTATATCGCAATGTATATGTTTGAAAAACAATGTATTCACAAGAAACAAGACCAATTTGTATTTTTTTTTTTAGAAATAGTTGCAAAACTATTATGGTAAAAATGGCCTCTTCCTATGTTCGAATTCATTTGTAATATTCCTGTTTTTCTTCAGAGTGCTCTGTTCCTTAAAACCGTAAGTACAAAAAATTCATCATTAGTTCATTCACTAACATAATTTTGTACAACTGAAAAATGCACTAACCTGGTGATTGTACCCCCTCCAGGGCGGATTTAAGAATGGGCAATATAACTGGGATTCTAGAGCAATTTTAGCGAAAACTCGGGAAAAATTTAATTCGCCATTAATTCATTTACACATACACTAACCTAACGCTGACCTCGGGTAAATCCTAAAAACCGGTGGACCCAGTGATTTGTCTGACGGCCTACGTTCGCCTTCTTTTCGTTAAGTATAAATCGATGGCGAATTGTACGCAGCTGAATTAGCGGCTAAACCGTTATAATGTAAAGAAAGCACAATGTTATTCTAGAGTGTTGAAAATATTGTAAATGTGTATAATGTGTTGTGTTTGTGTAAAAAGTGCGGCAAATGTGTTTTATATCCCACGTTGATCTTATTGCAGAACAACTTAAGACTTTTATAATATTATCTATCCATGCGAAAATCAAGACTAAAATCTATCATGTGTGAATGTAAAGTGCACCATTCTACATAATCTGTGGACGTAATACGGGCAGTGTGCGTGCTCGCTTGCCGAAAATAGGAGAGCGAAATGTTTAATGTTATTATTATTACTGAGATGATATGTGAAAAAGTGATGTAGTGAGTGCAACAACGACCTAAGTATATGATGACCGTATTCTGAAGGTTAGCCAGATCTCATTACCTTCGATATCTCCAGAAAATACACTAACCTAATCCTCACTAATTGTCTTGACATTTTTCTTTTTGAACCAAGCTATGAATGTAGACGTTCTCGCTCATACCGTTTTTTAGATTTCTCAGGCAGCAAATCATTCCTTATACTAGTCGCCACTTGAACCACATCGGGTGGAGTTCCTTCCATATCTTTGTCACTTTTGTCAAATTCCATTATAGCTTTCAATTAACCTTCGTATCACCGAGAAATGTTTCAATAAAATCAACAAACAAAACACTAACGCGTAACTAAACATATGAGCAAACGCTAATCGATTCCGTAGTTCTAGTTTTCGTTACTTTTAACTTTCCACATTAAAATAAATTATAACAAATTAAAAATAAGCTACATTACGATATGGCAGCACAAAAATGGTATGTAGCATACTTGTAGAAATGCTCATTGCAATTTTCCCCTGAAATGCAACCCGAGATAAACTTATATTAATAAAATATCCTATTAACATCATAAAATCCTGTGGTTGCAAAATGTTTTTCTATTAAAGATAAAAAGCGGCTTCAGAAATATGAGGAACACCCTTTTTACAGTAAAAAAGCCACACATCTTTGTACATCGAACATCAAAGTTTTCTGTAGTACAATCACATTCGTCTGTTACAATCTCTTCTTCTAAAGTAAATAAAAACTAGTAGCAAGCACACACACGCTCGCAAAAATATATGCAGTATACAGTTATTGCTTTGTAAGCCACTTCGCTGATAGTAAAAGTGCTGCGTCACGTACCGCAATGAATACTTTAGTGCAGCTCCACTCAGTCATATCTCATGCATCGAATAAACCTCAGAGAAACAGCTAACGGAACGTTAGGAAAGCATATTTTTATTCCAGATATTTCTTATATGGAAGTTAAGTCACATTTTGGAATATAATAAACAGAATGTATAGATAGTATGACTGCATGCATTTTCATTTCGTTTCACAATACGTATGTTGATCGGTTAATATGAATCCTACCCAGTGCAAAGCATTGAACCAACCTTTCAGGTGCAAATTATATTCAGTTATCAAAAAACCGAGGAACGGAGTCGGAAAAATGTCTATATTCAAACAATGGAATTTCTTTTTAACTTTTCCATGTTAGCCCATTGTATAAGTAATTAACCTTTACAAACATTTACTAAAAATTAAAACAATACTTTTATTTTATATCATATATTCGTATTGCAAAATGTAAAATGAAATAACCCATCACACATTAAATTTGAGGGAAAATTATCACTTTTTAAACAATGAAAACCGTTTACTCAGAAAATGCAAATGAACGATTGAAAATTGGTCACGTATTACCGTATTTCCTAAAAGTTAAAAAACACTCGTTTAAGAATTCACCAATAATAATTTATACCCTAACTTAATACTAAATGTAAAAATAAATGTAGTATTTTACATATAATTTTTTCTGCTAAAATATAACTTTCAGTGCATAACTAAAAGAAAATAAATGCTATAGCACATGCTTGATCAATAAACACATTCACATTTATATCACCTGATAGTAAACAGTAAAAATAATTTAAGTCTAAGTGTTCTGCAATACTTGCTTACTTTCTGAAAGAATTTGCTAAAAATTAGTTTTTATACTACCGTACCGCAATGTTAACTAATGCCCATCTAATTTTAGAACAGAAACTAGCAGTCTAGCTGCACTGGAATAAAACATTGAAGATTCGTGCTGCAAAGTTACTTTGCATCGGTGTTTTATAAGTTACAATTGAAAGTAACTCTTGCTATATTACTAAATAATTCAAGCAATGCAAATTACATGGAATAAATAGGCCACAATGTTGAACATTTTTTTTAACTTCGATTTCTCCAGAAAATACGCCAACATAACATTTTCGTTAATGATATTTTTCTTTTTACGCCAACCTGTAAATAAATTCCTTATAAAATAAGGTGGAGTTCCTTCAAAAGCTTTATCACTTTCTTTACATTCTATTATAATTTTTGAGTTACAAATGTTTCAATAAATTCAGCAGTAACTAACATTACACTAATGCGTAACTATACAAACATATGAACCAATACTAATCGATTCATATTTCTACTTATCGTTATTTTAAACTTTCTAAATTAAATTAAATAATAATGAATTAAAATAAATTACATTACGAAATAAAAAAATAATTAAACATGCTTATTGAAATGCTCATTGCGACCCTCGCGTGAAATACTATTAATCATGCTCGGATGCTCAATAACGTGCCTTTTAACACTTATATTACAATATACTATTGCCATCGACCAAATGCGTGTCTATTTATTTTTCAATATGATTTGCCTCATCTTTTGACTTTGTTAACCTCTACGCCATTACACACTTCGAATGTCATTTACGAAAACAGTATTAATGTTACAATGTTTGGTTTATTTGCGAACGCTCTTTAATGTCTCAGATCATCAGCATTTCATTCAATTCAGGGCGTGAAACAGCCGATAAGTTTTGATCAGAAATTTCTCTTTTCAGACTTGATGTTCTGTTACGTGTAGTAAATCTACGACACGAGACCCAAGGCGTTATTCCTTTCCGAAGGATGCTACACTTAGAATTTTTACGCCCGAAAAAGTTCGTCGACCCTGGCCGGGATTGAACATGCGATCTTAGGTCTACGAGGCAAGTATCGAAATGAGCAGTGCGACTCAATAGTGAAATAAAATGTTTCCAGCAATTGTATGTCCTGCGGCAATCGATAGTGGAAGCTTTGAAACTAAGTGAACACACTTTTCAAAATTATCTTAAATTCAAAGGTCAAAAAAGCAAATTTAACAGCAACAAATCAAAAATAAGACGTTAAAATTAGCATAAAGATATTTTAAGGTATGTTTCCTTTTTTAGGCATTTTAATTTTATTAAAATTGCAGTATTTGGATACATTTGGTTTGAAATCATATAAAAAAAAGAACAAATAGTTATAAAATCTATACCTACAGATTATACGTCACTGCAAAATAACTGAAAGAGGTGGTTATTCTATTACTATGAATTTTGACTCTTACTCTGTCCTTGGCGCAATGCTATAGCCAACAGGACTGAAAAATCTGTAAAATGAAATTGCAAATTTAAATATGTAAACCTAAATGCGTTTTGGATGTATAACTTTCAAGAAGGGCAGACCGTTTCAGAAGATTGTTGCTTTGTGTAGAAATAGATTAGTTTAAGTACTAGCACCGTGCGTTTTAGTCAACGTCGGCCGCCGAGCATCAGTGATCCACTGCCAAAATATGCATTTTTATTGCCTCAAGAGACAGAATCGTCTAACGTTACAATCCTTACACAACAGCTCCTAAAAATTAAGACGTGCTGTTACTGATTAGCTTATCTACAACTCAAGACAACTTTAACAAGGGCAGGCTGTTTTGAGATTATATAATGTTACCCAATTGTACCCTGAAAATCATACCTAAAACTACCAGATCATAAGATAAAGTAGCTGGTCACTTGTTCATGGAACGGCCCACCTTCTAATAGATACTTCTTTTCCACTCATGGATAGGTGTTAGCTGTTTCCACATCAAGAAAGAGACTATCGTGCCATCTAGGCAGGGACAGCCGGTGCTTCTCTGTCCTTTTCGTTTGTTGACACTTTCATTAGTGTCATTCTAATTCTCAAGAGGTAAATATGAAGGTCAAACAAACTTCAAATACTCCTTATGAACTTAGTCTCATAAAGAGATTAGGGAGGGGAGAGATTATTTCTCAAGCTTAATCTATAAGGTCATAACATCCTTCTTTATTTATTTAAAGGATGTTACGTGGCTCTGCATCCTGCAGCTGCATTTACACATTTAAATCCTATTTAAGTCTACTACGAATATAAAAGAAATCTTGTATAAATATGCTAAAACTTAAGAATGGAAGTGTAATAAAACAAAAAACACTATTTTCATTAGTATTGCTTATCTTTTATGTTTGCATAAAGACGCAACAGATAAAAAAGGACAACCCTTAAATTAGGCAGAGGGGTAAGGCGAGGAGACCCAATTTCCCCGAAACTTTTCACAAGCACATTAGAGGAAATATTCCGCAAAGTACAAAGTAAAATGGGGAAACGAATATGGAATTAATAAATGGTTACAAACTCACGAACTTAAGACTTGCAAACGACATAGTTCTATTTGCTCGATCAGCAGAGAGAATTCAAAGAATGGTACAAAATCTCAATAAGCACAGTAAAACTGCCGGACTATCTATGAACGTGGGGAAAAAAAAAAAAAAAAAAAAAAAAAAAAAAAAAACAGATCATAACAAACAGCCAAGTAACACTCGTTAGAATCAACTGAACAACACTAAAATACGTAACAGAGTATATCTACTTAAGACAAATAGTTGCATTGCAGTATCATATGCGCAAAGAAATCAACAAAAGAATTTCCTCAGCGTGGAGAGCATTCTGGTCATTGAAGTTCATACTGCTGGACAATACTATGAGCCGAAAACTGAGATTAGACATCCTGGACTCATGCACTTGGAGCCTAACAGAAGTGCAAAAGAATAATATTAGACTCTGCTAACATAAAATGGGGTGGAAAGTACTAGCGATATCCCTCATGGATAAAATATCATCTGTGGAATTAAGAAAGATGTCGGCACTAAACGACGTGGCTCAACATGCAAACAGCCTGAAGTGTAAATGGGACGGAGAGGAAGAGAGGGGCCGAGAACGAAGTTAGCAGACTCCTTCAGGAAAGCAGCCCGAACACACTGCACCAATACGGAACCGCAGTACCTGGAAGAGTCTAGGAACAGAGCTGCAGAAAGAAGAGAGCAAAATAGTGAAAGTAATACCAAACTTATAATACAAAAACTTAATAGATTCAGCACTTGAACCTGCTAGTTAGTTTGTGTTAAACTTGTAAAATAAGAAACATTATAGACTTAACAAACTCATAGGGACAATAGCTCATATGGACTAGCTCACCATATGAGAAATAAATGAGCCCCCCTCCCCGCCGCTTGCGGAGACCCTAGTCCTGGATGGGACATAAGTGACTTAATTCAATTAAAAAATTCATGAATATAACTTCATTTTTATAGTTCATTTTAGCAGTATACTTAAGGATAAGTGTGCCTTAAATACACTTTATGCCAATAAATAAAGAATTAAGTATCATTTAGGTCTTTAGTGGAAGCATTAAGATTTACTTCTCTCTCAAAAATCTATAACTTTTATTTGCTTGCAACTTTCTACCTTCAAATATTTCAACAGTATGAAGAGAGGCGTGACTTAGTAATTTGCAAGGGGAGTAGAAATACATTACACACAATATTAACATTTATAAAAGTACAAAATAGTTTACAGACAATTCTCTTCCACACATCTTTTACACTTTATAATTCATAAGATTGCTGACTGTAGCTAAACACTTACTAAAAGCACGGTTTTTAAGACGGGTAATAAACTGCGTAAGGATGAGAAATGGTTCATGGCAGATAAGACATTCAAATACTCAAATCTGGGCATAAAGTTGAAGAGTAATGAAGGTTGGGAAAAACGGAAAAGAACTTCCCCTTTATGGAGGGGAATTTTGGGTACAGAGGAGGGGTGGTGTAATATGAATTTAATACTAAGAATTTGATGTAAGTTAATTTTGGGAGTTTCCAATAATACTGCAAATGCAGGAGTGTTGATAGAGATAGGGAAGGTAAGTGTCAGAGAGTTAATGACGGAGAAAGTATTGAAATATTTATTTACAATTCAAGAGCTATTGGACACTGACATTGTGAAAACATGCCTGAAATATCATGTTTTGAAAATTTGAGTTTAATGATTAATACCTGGTTGAGCAAAATTAGATAGATGTTATTTAAAAATGGGCTAGGGAACTTTTAGGATAAAATTGGATATTTTAGAAGAGGTTGTTGGAGGGGAGTGAGATCAAGAATGTAAGAGGTGGATAGACAAGCTTTATTTGCCCAGATTAGGAAGAAGAGCTCACTAGCATATTATAAGGAATTAAAAGATGACCCAGAAAAGGAGAGATATATTTTAATTTGCAATAAAATGAAGGAGAAGGGATATCCTGGTTTCGATTAGGTGTTTGGAAATTAAAGGAATTGAGGGGAGATGCTATTCCGGGAATGTGCTCCATATGTGGGAAGAAGGAAGCTGAAATTCATAGTATTTTCCAATGTAACGCTACAAATGTTTGGAGGGAAAGTTTAATTAGTAAGAAATGGTTGATGAAGAATAAAGAAATTATACTGAGAAAGATCTTTGAAGATCGTGAGCAGATATCCAATTTGGGGCAGCTTTTATGGAAGGTAAAAATGATATGCAAATGGTCAGTTGAAGGAAATGTAATTTATATAAATTTTAAATTATTTAGAATACATGTATGATTATGAAAAAAGTAATTGGTCTAGGAACGGTTTGGAGTGAAATTATATTAAATTTATTGAACTATTGAGCTTGGGATATTGCTCTAGAAGGTGAATAAATGTAGCACTATAGTTATAAAGGGATTGCAGTTGTAGGGATTGCAGTTAGCCGATAAAATAATGATACAGGTAGAACAAGTGAAATATTTGTTTTAGTACCTTGGGTTGGGTCGGAGCCTGGTCCCCTGGAATTCCATTAGGTTGCCACTGATGAACCGGGGACTGGGAACTGACGCAATCAAAGTAGAAATTTTGTACTTTGATTAACTATTTAGAACTTAGGTAAAGATGTTACTATAAAATGTATAATTGTATCAACAATTGTAATTGTGAGGGGTTACACCTAAAATGACGTGGGTCAAACAGGCGGAGGCTCCTTTGTCGTTTGAATTTAAATTTTTTTTAGCACTTTGTGAATTTCGGATTTCAATAAATTGTTTGCATGGTTTATACTTTATAAGAACAGATGTAAGCAAATTAAGCAGGAGTTCAAAAGTAGACTTATTACTGTAATATTACCCAAACTAAACACTTTGTTTTCATTGTATTACTTTTCCTCAAAGGAAGTAGTGTAATTGAATATATACTCATTCCCAATACTTTATAAATAAAAGCACTATCGTTCACGGTAAATTCTTTGAGAAAACGACTAAATAAAAATATTAACATATATTACAATTGTAACAATGAGAGATTAAACAGTTAATGAATTAATAACATTATTGTAATAGATCTGTGGTGCAATTTAACTGTATGGTATATTTTCTTTCCTTTAATACTGTGTTAAATATTTTTGTTATATGAAGGTGTTTTGTTTACTTAGTAGGAATGCCAATTTGGAGATATTAGTTGTCTGAAGAGTTCATGCGATTTAAAACAGTATTGAAAGCACAAGATATTGTTTTGTAAAAAGTTCTAAAACTGTCTGCAGTTGAAAGTGCTATTAACAGATTAGATAATTATATTATTATAAATTAAGTTAAAGGAATTTACAGTAATTAAACTTCACGAGAAATTTCACAATAAACAAAACTATAATAATTTAAAGTTCCTGTCACAAAATGGTGTCTCTATTTAAGCAAACTTCACAATTAATGGTACACATTTATAATCGATAAAGAAACAAGTGTGTGATAATTAATAATATTGTGATATTGGAACAATAACATAGTAATCTATTCATAGTTTCACTGAATCAAGTGTTTACCAGCACACAACAAAAGCTCCTATGTATTCCAAAACAGCAGTTGTATCTCCTATGTAACATTATTAAGAAAAAAAATCAAGGTTGTTATTTCAAAGTTAGTTATATTTTAATAATTTTAAACTGATAGTGTGTAATGTTACTATAAACGAATTGATTCATTAACGCATTCAAGAATACCATAATGTATTGTCAGTGAATTCGTTATTTCTTTCTCCGGAAAAAGTTGGTTTTTATAACATAAGAGGTTTCATAAAAACAACGACGAAATATAAATAAAATATTACAGGAAAATGTTAGAGTCAATATTGGGAGTAGTAATTAACTTCCAATTGTTAAATAGTTAACAAAACCCGATGGTTGTGTTCAATTCAGAAAAACAAGCTAAAGTTATTTATTCTAATATCCAATTAATCTGTAACTACCAACGGCTCTAACAAATAGTGCATGACCATGTATATAAACAATGATTTTGTTTTACACTTCATATACAGAGTGTGCCATATAAAGTGTTACAAACCAATATCTCTTAATCCGTCTGCGGTGCCTTAGTAGTAAAAACGGGCGTTAAACACAATTAAAAAATCTCTTAAATGGACCAATAAAATAACATTATGAGTTTTTCATAACTTATTTCAGGAAGGAACCCTCATAATAGCGCCATTGTACCAGGGGCGTTCGGAAATGATTTACAACAGTAATTTTTGTACCTTATTTATAAAGCAAATGATTCAGTGCAGTGGGATCCCTGAATATACTCCCGACCAATGTCAATGCATCGCTGCAATCTTCCCGGTAATTTCACCAAGGCGTTGCGAAACTATTATTTAGATATACTACGCCACCACTCATGGAGAGTTGACCATATTTCTTCGTTGTTGCCTAATTTTTTACCTCACAGGATTCCTTCACGTTATCGAATCAGAACATGCCAGATCCGGTGAATATGATGGATGCGGCACAAGAATGAACCACAGGGATGCAAACTTTGCAAGTTTTGCTGGTGTGGGGCCGCTCTTGTTATGTTGGAGGAACACTCCTGTCGACTACTTCATCGTTGTTGAATCCTGCGTTTAAGCCGAGCAAGTGTCTCGCTGTTAACAGTCGTTCCTTGAAGAAGCCAGTCAATTGCAGTATGCCTTGTGTCCCAAAAGATGATCACCTGCTTGTCCGCAGATGGAGCAGCACGACATTTCTTGGGTCGGGGACTCCCTGGATGTTTCCATTTCTTGGATCACACTTTCTTATCTGATGTGTGATGGTGACCCCATGATTTATCACCATTCACCAGCTTCTCCAAAATATCCAGCTCTTCATTATGCATTTCAGTAGCAGACGACAGACTTAAACCGTTTTGTCCTTCTGTGCCTGTGTCAAGTTCTGTGAAACCCAATGTGCACACATCATTTTCATATTCAAATCATCGCGAATAATGGTGCGCAATGTTGTACGGCCGAGGCCTGTCTGACACTTCAGTTCATCAAAGCTTATGTGTCTATGAGCCATAATCAATTCAGACACAACTTCTATATTCCTAGGAGACTGCAATGTTGATGGATGACCAGTACTCACGTTCTTTTGTGCAGATACACTTCTGCTGACGAACCCATTTACCCAATTATAAACGGTTTTTTGTGCAGGAGCTTCTTGACCCATATCTCAGTTAAATGTCTATGAATTTCTGTAGTTTTGACGCCTTCCTTCCACAAAAACTGTGCCGTTCATTTTTGTCTACGATCCATCTTGTCCTCGTCTTTTTCTAATTGAGGGAAAACTGTCCTTTCGCTGCACACTCTGCTTACAACCACCCTCTAGCATCTGATGATATACCCAGTATCAGTCTATCGCCTTAAGGTTGGACGTGCTCATTAATTGTGCGGTATTCGTAAAACACCACTATTGTAAATCGTTTCTGAAAGCTCCTAGTATTAAACACATTGATGAAAGACAAATTCAAAACCAACCAGAATGTACTAAATCACCATAAATATAGAAAGGGGGGGGGACTTGGAAACGAAAATTAAAGGATTCAAGGCAATAGAAAAAATTATATATATAATATATTGCCTTCTTGCCATAAAAAAACTCGAACAGTTCGAAATATAGTGATTACTAATTTGTGAATTTTTCTTAGTGCTTTATCCTTTTCTGCTTTTCTAGTTGTTATTTTATATATGTATTACGCAACACCACATCTCATGATTTCCTAACACAGGAGGCTAAAATTGTGAATACAGGTTAATTGGTGACTTATTTACGGACGCTCTTTAACATATTTAGTCATCAGCGTCACATTAAAATCAGGGCGTGAAACTGCAGATAAATTTTGCTCAGATGCCACTTCTTTCAGGTTTGAGGTTTCTTTTATATGCCGTAAATCTACTACACGGGACCCAAGGCTTTACTTCTCTTCAGAAGGGAGCCGCACTTAGGATTTTTACTCTCGAAAATATTCATCAACCCGGTCGGGGTTGAACCCGCGATCTTGGGTGTATGAGGCAAGCATGGATTAGACCACTAGGACCGACTGAATACAGGTTAATGAAAAGACATGGGCGAACAATTTGCATAGCATGTAACATTCAAAGCGTTCTGAATTCTGACTATTGCAAATTTGAATACGCAAACAACCGAACAAATAGAAATGTTATAAGTAAACAATTCAAATCGAGTATTTCTAAATAACAGCTGGGGAAAAGTTAAAAAAAATCCTTTTAAGTGCGCTGTATTTAATAGTTCAGAAAGAAAAAGGAACAGGCATCAATATGCTAAAAAGATTCAACAAGTAATATTATTCCTTGATTCTCACCATAATTATATTTAATGGTGTTTAACCCCCGTTTTAATTACTGATGCATTACAAGAGGTGGGCACTGGGAAAGGTTTTTTTTTTTTTTTTTTTTTTTTTTAAAGGAAATAAGCATTCCAGGAATAAATTTAGGGTAGCTTCCCGGCATTTGCCATTTATGAGGACTGAGAGAAAGCTGGAAAAAAGCTCATTCAGAGAGAACGGTCCTGGTAGGAATAGAATCCACGACCTCCCGTTCACGAGTTCGCGCCTTAACGACTTCGGACACTCGTGGAGGTTCCACAACTATAGATACTGCTTAGTAATTATTTAGCTAAACACGGAAATTGCTTGCTTAGTGTCTTCTTGTTTTTTTAAATTTATTTAAGCATGGTCTTTAATATCTCTGGTTATTACCTTACCATTCTATTTAGGGCGTGAAATGGCCATCCCCCCTTTTTTTTCAGAGGCTTCTTCTTTCAGGCTTGAGGTCCTTTTACGTGTCGTAAATCTAGAATACAGAGACCCACGGCTTTACTTCCCTTCCGAAGGAGACCATACTTAGGATTTGTATGGCCTAAAAACATCCATCACCATTGGCCGGGCTTGAACCCGCGACTTTGGGTCTACGAGGCAAATGTGGTTACCACTAGATCACCAGGAGCGACTCTCTTTTGTTTTGTGTACTAGTTGTCAATTGTTTGTTGTCGTTTTATATTGCTACTATTTCATTTTATACAGTGATCATGCCTTTATTCAAACGTAATAACATTCTTGCAGTTCATTTAATTATACGTTTTATCATCTCTGAACATTTATACATTTTATTTCTGTCAGTTTATCTGATTTTAGCAATGCTCATATGCTATTCGTACTTTTCCGCTAAGGTGATCATTACTTTATACGACATTCAACTTATGCAAACATTAAAACATAAAATAAGAAATTCAGTGGTTTCCTAAGAAACGATATCACAGTATTATATGTTGTACTTTATTATTATTATTATTATTATTATTATTATTATTATTATTTTCTTTTTACCAGTTTCAAATCTAGGCAGCCCTGAAACAAGTGCGCACATTTCACAAAATGGTGCTTTACAAAATAAAACTTGTATAATATGGGTAGAATGATGCACATTTTATCCTACCCTCAAGCGACTTTATGTACTTAAAATCTATTCTGCATTATAAAATTGTCATCGTTTCTGTCAGATATACGCAAGATTTTAAACATTTTCCCGACAATGAATAACAGAATTCAAGCTAGTGTAAAGACACAAAAGGGAAACAATAGACCAGCGACGTTTTTTCTTAATATTACTGCAATGACAACACGTGCATGCCCTACCTTGAGCTGCTTTTACTTTCTGCGTTTTCGTACCGCACCACACGCCGCCAAGACGCTGACTGAAGCGCGAAAAGCGACGGACTTTCTCCAACTCCCCTGGACTCCTTGCTGCGCAGGATCTGCCTGTTGCTATTTGCTTACGCTAAAGAAATCGATATTCATGCGTATCAACAATCGGTGATGAAACATTAAATTTGAAAATAATATGGAAAGTTTAGTGTTAATCTGTAGGGGGGAACAAAAACAAAAAACCAAAACTAAACAAAAGCAATTATAGTGTATGTCCAGGGCGGAGTAAAAAGTAATCACTGCTCTTTAGAGCAAAAGTATTGCTTATTTTTTTGCTATGATAATAGCAAAAAGAATGTATTTATTATGTTGTTGTTGTTATTATTATTATTATTATTATTATTATTATTATTATTGAGTCATTGTTGCCGCTACCAACCGTTTTAACGCTATAACTATTATCTAAATTACTACTAATAATACACTTCTGCCACTATTACTATATATGAGGAGTCAGCCTTTTAAAAACCGAACACTTGGGAAAAACGCAATAATCTTGATTCAGCTATGCGTAGTCGCTTATACGTTGAAACACTTATTCCAATGCTTAATGCCTCTATGGTAAAGACCCCCGATTTGCTGTTAGAACCGTTCTTGAACTACGTTCTGCACATCTTTATCCGATTTGGATAGTTTGCTTTTGAGGGAAACGGAGACATGTCAAAGTTGTAAGGAGGATGCGTCAACACTTTCCACCTAAATTTCTGCAGTTTGGTGCGAACAATATTAGCAATGCAAAATGATATCCAAGAGTAGCCCTGGATATCTTGGCTTTATCCCAACGCATTTTCGTGAGTGTTTCGGCCTAGTGCACACATTCGCAGAAACTTCATGGGCAGTGAGTCATGTTGATTGAAAAAGAACGTCATTATCATCTTCCATTTTCCGATTGAACGCCGCTTACACTCCCATCGGTAGTGCTCAATCATCACTGTTTTCCGTGTGTTCTGGCGTCATACATGAAGGTCGACTACGTTGTCTGGTGCACCACCTTCCTTTGCATGGGACAAAATCTGTCAGGGTCGCGGACACATTTTATAATTGCATTGTCTGTTTGGTTTTTAAATGTTTTTACCACTACCACTACCACTACCACTACTACTACTACTACTACTACAACAACACTAACTCTGTTTACGTTGTTTCTTATATTATTACTATTAGCTCTGCTATTGGTGCTATTACTAGTGATACTATAACTATTTGTATTATTACTAATACTTTTGCCACCAATTCTGTTTATATTGCTACTATTATTAATATAGCAACAACAACAACTACTACTACTACTACTACTACTACTACTACTACTACTACTACTACTACTACTACTACTACTACTATTACTACTACTACTACTACTACTACTACCCTCGCTACCACCTCTATTATTATTATTATTATTATTATTATTATTATTATTATTATTATTACTGGCACTACCACTATTATAATAAATGCTGCTGCTACTACTACTATTATTACTACTATCACTATTAGCCTTACTGCCACCGCCGCCACCACCACCACTATCACTGCTATATTATGTAACTACTACTACTACCACTATTACTATCACTATTGCTTAGCGCTACCATCACCACCACTGCTATATTATTATGTAGCCATTACTACTACTACTACTACTACTACTACTACTACTAATACTACTACTACTACTACTACTACTACTACTACTACTACTACTACTACTACTACTACTACTACTACTACCGGATGGCCCGCGATACACAGGTTTGGCCACGGAGAACTAGTCTCGAGGGTGCATAGTCAAAGCTATGGCGGGCCGCCTTTTCGTGGACCATCCTGTAGTCTGCAAACTACTATACTGACATAGATGGCCGGGTCGCTAATACACGAACTCGTGAACGGGAGGTCTGCGGTTCGATTCTCTTTTGGACTGTCCTTCCTGGCTTTTCCCAGTTTTTCCCTTAATCTTCATTAATGGCACATGCCGGGGAGGTACCTTAACTTTGGCCTAAAACACACAAAGTGGCTCTTTGATATTTCTAATTATTACATCGAAAGACTAGCACCACCTCTGATTGTCTTGACTGCGTCTGTTCAAGAAGGATGCTAAAAGGTGTTTCTCTCCCGTCGAAACGCAGAAAGGTACGCACCCTTGCATATTTGTTAACAGAGAGATGTTTTAATCAATGAACGAACGTTTTCTCCATGAGACCTGTCTATGTCACGATTCGAGAACAGTAGGAAGAAAGGACGAAAGTGAAAATATCAATTTAGATTGACTAGTTCATGCACTTAATTGGAATTCAAAAATGAATATAGTTTACACTTTGTGACCTTTACATACGTTTTTAGGCAAACCAGAAGTTTATTATTATATTATAGTTGCAGGTTTCTTATCTTGAAACGCATAAAATTGAAGAACGAAAATAAAGCATAAATCAATTTAATGGATATAGGTTGAACGTAATACATAAATAAGCGTTTTTATTTCTTTTACGTAGATTTTTTTTTAAAATTATCCCACTTAGAGAATAATACATCTCATAAAAATGCATCTCAATATCAAATGTTGAAGGTTGTATATCTTGAAGGTTCCGTTTGAGTGTCATGTACGTATCTACTTTGGTGAATGCATTAAGCATTTAAAATTTTTCCTTCGTAGATTTCAACAACACAAAATACACTGGGGGGTCATTAAAAGTAATACATAGTGTGTGTCCATAATAACCACGCGGAAAGGATGTCTTGTCTTCTCGTTCCATTGTTTGACATCCCATAGGGATCCTTCACACCAATGTGTTCGTCCCACCATGATCCGCTGATCTCATATTCATTTCGCTGAGGATGAATATCGTCCAACGCGAGCACAAGTTTCTCGGAATGACACCCCGTATTCTCGGTATGCCACAATTCTCCCGCGACACTTGCTAGTATTCCTGTAGTATTTTCAAAGAGTCATACTCATTCCATCTGGGAAAATGTGGTGTTAGTCTAACATTCTCTTATGGCCGCTGCAATTTTAATGGTCGGTATTGTAGTAATACTAACAAAAAGGCAGTTAAATTATGCTTTTGTTAATTTACATGTGGAGTTATGAGTGCGTGAAAATATTATGGATTAAGTCTATATAAGCAACGCTTCTAAGGTTGTAATTTTCCACCAAAATAAAATTTGCAACAGGAAAATCCAATAATATTATCGATCTATTTTACTTTTTTGGAAAAGCGAAGGCCTAAATACAAAACATTTTGAACTAAAGCCTCGTTACACAATGTCGTTTAAGATGAATACACAGCTAACAAACAAACATTTGATTACCTAAGGCAGATCCCTGGATGGGCTTGGCAGGCTCTGGGCTCACGGCTCAAGAAGGAGGTAGTGCGGCCAACTCTACCGCCTCTCTCTCTCTCTTACGTAGGTTTAAACAACACTCCAGCTACTCTTTTGGTAGGCAGGCTGAATGAATCTGGGTTGGTCTAAACAAGAAACGAACCTGGCAACTGCAACTGGTGCAATTTTAGAAAGTAATGCATTAATGATCAACGGTAATTTTTATCGGCTCGCCGCAATGCTATCTCATTGTAGAATAATGCAAAGCTCTGCTTAGAAGTATAATGCGAGGCATGTAGACCAGTGTCAGTCCACAGAGTGCGCTGTGACAGCATTCAGCGCTTTTCTGCTCCACGTTGTAAATAACCCATGTTTAGGGCACTGTCTGGACGATTTGTGGTTGTACGGTTCAGTGGCGACATTCACGTGCATCATGATTCTATCCCATGCATATATTGCTTTATTTAGCATGAATTCTTTGTAAACAATTTCTAAGTTTTCATTTAATATTACAGATAACACAATTGGAAATGCTTTGAAATGCTGTAATGATACATGTTACAAAATATTCCGTTCAAAGTAATTAATGTTAATGTAACAAATGAAATTGTTTAATAGCTATTGCATACAAATTCGTACAAAACTTTCATTATTGCATAATGCAAAGTCTTTACTGTTGCCTACATATAATTTGAAATAATTAATGTTTTATGCATAATAATATGCTTTTACGAATTAGCATAAAATATGATTGTCATACACAAAACCAGGTGTAAATCTTGAGTTTTCACGTTTTGAGGAAGTATTTAGTTTAGATGGTGATGTTGCCGTATTTGCCCCAATGGATTGTGAATGCCAGGACGTGTGTTTGGGGCTCAAACCCTGTGTCAGAAGAAAATGGGAAAGATTATTTTATTCCTTATACCCGAGTAGACATTTTAGCCCCTTGGATACATTAAAATGTTTTGCATAATATCGATTTTGAACCCGCTGCTCATGCTAAGGTTCAAACACAACATGAAAGGCTACAATTTTTATTTAGGGCAGGTGTTGATTGGAAAAATGGTCCAACTTGGCCTTCGCTCTCATTTCACTAGCCCGAATTCAGAAACCAGTAAATTTATAAAATACGTGTTTGATTTAAGATTTCTATCTCCAAATGCATTAGAAGATATGTTCATACAGTTATATAATATTGCTTCCAATCAGCATCAGTTAATTAATTTTTCAAGACTTATGCACTTATGTTAACAACGTCTACGTCCGTATTTCCCTTCTGAAGGCATCATGGATGCTGGACACTGATGATTAGGCATCAGTTTTGTTGATTTGGTTTATTTACTGACACTCTTTAACATCTCGGGTCATCAGCGTCCCATTCAATTCAGGGCGTGAAACTGCCGATAAATTTTGCTCAGAGTCCTCTTCATTCAGGCTTGAGGTTCTTTTACATGCCGTAATCTACGACAAAGACCCCACGACTTTACTTCCTTTCCGAGGGATGACATACTTAGGGTTTTTTACGTCCGAAAAAAATTCATTGATCCTCGTTGAACCCGCGATCTTGGGTTATTAGGCATCAGGATTCTTAAACGCTTAACATAACATCAAGTTATGTACACTCAAACACAACCAAAGCAAGCTATAAGCCATCGAGAACTGATGGAAAGGATGGTTTGCTGCTGCTTGTGACTTGTTGTACCTCTCCCACTTGTTGTCTACAGTGCAGCACCAACATAACTTAATTCCGATTCTGCTTTTAGTACTTAGAAATGCCGATGCCTATTGATGGAGGGGAAAGAAGCGTTTCAGGTCCAACATTTGCCATTGGTGAGGACTGAGGAAAACCTAAGGGAAAAAAAAAACAGTTGGGAAGGACAGTCCTGGGGGAATCGAGGCCCAGACTTCCCAGCTTTCTGTTGGGAGTGGTGGTGTAGTGGTTACCATACTTGCCTCCTGAACCCAAGATCGCGAGTTCGATCCCGGCCAGGACCGGGTGTAAAAATCCTAAGTATGGCTTCCTTCGGAAGAGAAGTAAAGCCGTGGGTCCCGTGTCGTACATTTACGGCACGAAAAAGAACCTCAAGCCTGAAAGAGAGACCTCTGATCAAAATTTGTCGGCCGTTTCACGCCCTGAATTGAATGGGACGCTGATGACCTGAGATGTTAAAGAGCGTCCGTAAATAAACCAAATCAAAAAATGTTAGCACGTGCTTTAACTCGGCCACCCATTTCGGTACTAAGTCTGAAAACTATGTAAGTGAAGATGCACAATGTTTCCCTAATATTTGGGTCTGTATATCAAGAGATGTACCCAGAAAGTGCAGAATCGTTTCATCGACATTTGAAACAATAAAATTTCAAAACCATCTTTCTATCTAAGAATATAAAAATACCTCTGTCTGGACGTGTTAGAGCATAAACTTATTTCAGCTATAACAGCCCAAAATAAAACATAAGTGACCAAGAAATATCGAAATGGTGCAATACATTGTTTTATTGTGTTTGATGTGTCTGTTTTACTTGTCTACAATTAGAATCCTCTAGAAATATAATGCAAAATTATAAATTATATAAAAAAAAAAGACAGTGTAACATTAAAAGTATGAAAAGTTTCAACCTATAACAATATAAATATTTGATTATTGAACTTACATATCCTATATTAAATGACATAAAGCATCTATGATGTTACATCCACCATCTTGAACAACGTAAATAAGATAATAACCAATTAATCTTTAATGTTTTAATACTTTCCACATTTATATGTAGGACTCAAATCGATTTGATTACGCTTTTCGGGTTGAAAATGTGCATGAAAATAGGGATTCAAGAGCCAAGTTCGATCCCATTGAAAACTAGGAATGAAATGAAATTTAGTCCGGGCTGAGATGCATGTAAACGAAGATGCAAGTTTTTAATAAAATAGATTTACTTATTAATAGTTTCTCCTCTTCATCCTCCAAAATTGCTAGTTTCTGCTCTTTAGTGTGTGCAATTGTAAGCAGGCTTTTTTTTTTTGTGTGTGTAGGTCGGTTATATATAATATACTTCTTAATATCGATAATAGTAGTTCGTAATTATGTGCGAATTTTAAAGCCATTTCTTTTAACTCCAAACTATAGTTTAGAAATGTCAATCTATGCTTCCTCAACCGCTCCACACAACTGACAGCTGTTCAAAAGTAGGAAATATAGAATTTGCCGGTGCATAAAGCGCTACGTGTTTATGATCTATTCTTAGAAGTAAATTGTTAGATTATCGAACTGATCCCACAAGAGTTGATATACAATGGTAATTGTGCTGTGAAGAGGCAACTGTCTCATTGAATACACAAGTTACCTCAGGCTGCACTGTTAGCATAATGCATGTTCACGTAAAACGATGCATGTTTCATCATCCTAGACGTTGCACTAACCCACAGAAACGGAAGTCCTACTATGTACGTAACGAACTAGTAGTTTACTTCAATGCCCTGTTTCACGAAGCTCGCGACCTAGTAAAACTGGTCTCTATACTAGTATTATTTATTTTACAAGTGTGTATATTTAGAACATGTGAGCGTTAACTACTAGTTACTAGTGTGGCAGACTGAGCACGCAATTTTGTTTTATCAGTGTTCTGTTCACCAAACATTTAGTCTTGAAATATTACATGTTGTTACTGGGACTCTATCCATGGAGAATTGACATACTGGTGTACATATTTTAGGTTAGATATTGATTCTATTAATAAGCTCGAGGCATTTTAATTATAAAGCTCATTAAGGGTTATTTATGCAATGTGTGGTCTCAAGTCCACCATCCATTCTAATATCAAAAAATACCATAGAAACTAAGCTACTTACCATGCATGACATGATAACATGCATGGCGAAGAATATAAATGTAAAATAAAAGCACTTACCATAGTAGCTTTCTTCATGCTTGACCAGAATGTGCCCCTCACATATGCGAATTTTTCTTCAATGTAATTAACCCCAAAGCTTTCACAGTTTGCGTTATTATTTTTCACTTTCTGGCTTTGTCTTTCTTCGTAATATTGTAAGAGGATTGCCTAAATAGTATGCTCATTAACTAAATTCAGTAGTTACTTTGTTTTGCATACCAGAGATTCTTTTCAATGCGGTAAACACAGTGCTCTTTCTTGGCTTGAATATACGATTTAAAAGACATACAGAGTAAACAAAATCGCATCAATAAACAATCCACGGAGTAATAAATATACCCGAAACAATCTTCTCGACGCTCGAATAGAGTCGCTGCACTAGTAATTCATTTATTTTTGTTGTTGTTTTATTTATTGTCGCTTTGACTGCATTGGTATCTTTGCGACGCCTGTAGATTGGACATGAATACTGTATGTTAAGTCTGCAGAGATGAATGAACTAATGATGGTGCAGATGAACTAGGGGTCCTTGGCGCCTTAAAGCTATCTGGCATTCACCTTCTTAGGGTAAGGAAAAACTCCGAGAAAACTTTATCAAACCCAGGCTTCGGATTAGTAATCGAAAAAGCTATCATTATACCCCGGAGGCGATCAATTAGTAATTTTGATAAGTGACCAATGGCAAAATTTTACGATTGTACCATTGTGAAATAGGTTTTATGAGAATGGTGGAAATACGGCTAGTAATTAGTAAACTAGTTGTTTCGTGAAACACTACTCAGGAGCTTCGGCGGAATTTCGTCTAACCGGATGCTGGCTATTAAATAACTAATGCAACAAGATATCAGACATATACTACCTATAGAAAACTTAGGTACTCTTAGTTATTCTGGAAATTATTTGGTGTCGTTTTGGTTAACCCGGTATGTATATACTGCATAATACATTTTGGCTCTTTTAAAAACCTAAAAAATCATATCTAGGCAGTCTTAGTAGACTGAATAGGCATGTTGATATACGTCGGGTATATGCTGTACACCATATATCAGTTGGATATAGTTAGCAGGCTTTGGAATCTGCTGTGAAAAATTCTCTCAATGTGCACCTTTGGGACAGTATGCTAACAATTTTGACGGTGAAATGACTATTAGAGCAGCTTTAGAAAATTTACTGTATAGACCTAACATAAGTAAAAGAAATGTTATGTTATTGATTTTAAAGCAATTTAATTAATTACCCACCAACGTACACTATCTCCATTTTGCTATAGGAACTTGTCTCAACTTTCACACCTCTCGCAGGTTAGAATTGGAAGTGCATACTAAGCAATATGCTGACAAAATATTGCATATTTCTTGGTACAATTCCTTGCATTTTAATAAAACATTCGATTTCATTTCCACTTTCAGTGTGCACTTCTTTCTTTGTTCAGGTTATTTTTCTCAAAAAGATTTAAAAGATTTATTTCAATTTCTTCTTTTCCTAAATATCTCTTAAATAATGTTACTAAAACAGAGGATGAGAAATAGAAAAGAAAGTGTATAATTTAATAGAAAATTTGCTTTATTTGTATAGTAGCATTTGTTTAAAGTATCTGTGCATTATCCTTAAGAGTAAAATAGTATATTACATCACATAATACTTATCATACAGATATATTACATTGTTATTTTAAAAGAAGACAAACAAGTTTGGTGCCAACTTGTGCACTTGGAGTTGATATAGTCACTGGATATGCTATTATTTATTTACAGTATCACTACACAATATTTATAATATCTAACTTGGTTTTCAAAAATATTAATTTATTATTGCACAGTTTTTACTACTCTCTATAAAAGTATAGTTCTATTTACAATCAGAAATAAATTTTAATTCACATTTAAAAATAAGTTTTGAAAGAACTGTATAAATTCATATTCATAATCCATTTAGATTTATAATTAAAAAGCTTGTAATCACCTCTTTCAGAGTTTTGATTTATCTATCATGATTACAATTGTTACTGGAATTTACATCAACATTATTCTTGTTCTCCATTTGAAAAACTTTTAATTCTGTTTTTCTTCTCAAGTACTACATATGTAATTATTAGAAATTAAAATCCAGACCTAAGAAAGAATCTATAATCCGCTACTGAAATATGCTCTTGTTCTTTAACTGCAAAAAAATGTTTATATTCTAGCAAAAATTAATTTCAAAGAAAGAATTCTGAAATGGAAATGCTAGTAAATAGCTAAAGAATAAGTTATTGAAGATAATTTTACATTTAGGTACTTCTGCAGTCACTGCTTAAATTTTAATCCACCTAATTCTATACAGCTAACAATCAGTAATGAATACTTACATGATGAAAGCACCTAGCTTCTTGTTGGAAATCTATACAAAGGAACTACTTTATTGTAATGCCTAGTAGACACACAAAAATTAATTTTGACAATGACAACATTTTTATAGAATAGTAAATATAACTGGCAATGAAACATTCCCCCTGCCATGTATTATTATTTACTCCTTCTGCAAGTTCTACATACTAGCTACAGAAATTGCAGCTTAAGGCAAATACTGCAGTAGTGAAATTAAACTAGGCTGGTTCCTAGGTATCAAGATGTGGAGTAAAGTAAGAAGGTGATTTATGATTATACATTGATTTCTCTTAATCTTCTTTCTTCACAAATCAAAAAAGATTCTAATAATAATTTAAATAGATGTTATGGAGCATATCTTAGGGGGGGAAAAAATCTGCTACTAACAGAGTTCAGAGCTCTTACAAAGCTACAGATTGGAGGTAGTTTAGCAAAAGAAAAGTGGATGCAACTCTAATTGTAAGCACACCTAATTAATTCTCATACCAGAAGGCTATGCAGATTTTAAAATAATTTTCTGCAAAATAGCTCACTTAATTCCATAAACTGTTTTATAAAGTGAGATAGTATTGCCATTCTGTAACATAGTTCAATTTCTCGAAAATGGTTATTGTTTTTTTTTAATCACATATATATTAAAAAGGAATAATCAAACTTTAAAAGGCAAACAGTTCAGGAGCAACTTCATATGACAAAATGCAAATGCACGTGAACTGTGCTTAATTTTGTTTTATATACATTTTAATTCTATATCTGGAACAATTTTTGGCTCAGTATAACAATAAATTTTTTATAAATATTTACAGCTATTTTCTTGGTACAATGTACAAAATAACTATGCTTTTAAGAAACACTTAAGTTTTTTGGTGTAGGTTTAAATAAGCTACTAGTTTCTACTCACATACATTCATAATAGACAAATATGAATCCTTTGTTAATTCAAAACTGATCCATTGTCTTGTTCCATTGGTTTGCTGGCCAAAACAGTTATAATGAATTAATAATATTAATTAATACTGAAATATGAACTTTTGGTATGCATGAAATTTTTTCACAGCAAGGAGAATGCTCATTCCAGAACTTTACACCAAACACGAATATCAGTGATTGCCAGCAACAACATTTACACAACATTTAAACTTGGTCCACTCGAAAATCTGTGTTTATAAGTTAGAACATTCCATCTGGAGTGCTAAAAAACTTCACCACCCTAAAGATTTCCAGGCTCACATTTCAGGTATATCAATAATCATACATTTTCAATCTTTTTCTTAAATTTGCAGGTCGTAATTAAAGTGTAATAAATAAACCTAAAAAAACTCCTGAGGTAGAAAAAATTCCTCAGCTATAAGGTAAATGTGCTACAAAACAAATAATATGTGTGTGTTTGTGCATTCATGCATGTGTTTGTGTGTTTTGCAAATATGTATAAAAACATTTAAATAATATAAAACCTGTTTCATATAATAATAAATAATAATAAAAAGTTATGTTAATTATATTAGCTGTATGGCAACTTACACATTTGAACATAACTTTATCTATACATTAAAGCATCTTGATCAATAAAATGGTATTTTAATTATTTCTACTATTTATTAACCTGTTTATTTTTTACTGCAGTATCATCTATGTAACATATTCTAGTTGTTTTATAATGGTATCTTACTTAGATTTACTGCATCACTGTGCAGTATTTCAGTTAAAAATGCTTACTTTCATAAAAAATTGTTAATTGAATAGATTTTAATTGCCAAAAGCAGGTATAAGATACAAAAACAGACACAAAATATAGATTTAATAGATTTAATTACTGAATAGAAAAAACAGAACTTTGGTATGCTTTTGAAATTTTGCAATCAGTGAATTAATAAATCTTTTTTATGAATGATAATCATGAAAAATGTTTTAGAAACTAGTGAAATAATTCCTATTTTATAAATTAAATTTAAACTCTCCTAAATTGCAAGCAAGGAAGTTAAAATGCAAATTTCACCAAGCAAACAGAGCACTCTTTCCTTGTGAAAATATGAGCCAGAAATCTTGATGGCCATGTATAAAAATTGGCCACAGAAGTATACAGAGAAGTTATATTTATGGATGGACCATGTTGAATAATATCTGCACCACCATTTGGTCAGTTTGTAGGCCTTCAACATATAAGAGTGTTTATACTCAGTGTTACATGCATATCAGAAAGGCAACTCTACATGATTATGTACAGGGACTTGTAAATTAGCTTTAAGCTCTACTTCTAATAAGATATGAAAAAATACATTCTTCATTGAAGATGTATTTATTTACATTAAGTAGTAATTAAGACGTACTCCCCTTTTTGTGTAAAGACATAATTTCTTTAATATGTGAATAAGGAACTAGAAAACAATGCATCATATGGACAAAAACTACTGTAGTTTATTTAAATTAGAACAGCTTGTTTTCTATTATTATACATCTATATTGTGCAGCCTCAATATGAGAAGATATTCCACTATACAGTGATTCTGTTTACAATTTATTCACCAAAATTTTCTCTGATAAATTCAAAATATCAAAAATAAGCTAAGCCATGGCATTTGTTACAATTGAAAGGCGCATTCAGTATTATCTTTGATAGTGACAAGATGTATGAAGAAGAAGAAAAAAGAAAGTTATTCACGCAAAATGACATAAAAGTTGGCACCAGGACAACTTTGGTACACCATTATTGTGTCTAAGTTTTATAATAAGAATTTAAATATCAATACCATTTTCATTTTCCATTAAACATTATTTAATAAATACAATAAAGTGCTAGCAGACAATTATTTATTTTTGTTTATTCTCCAAAAAAATTATGGAACCAAAAAGTTCCAGAATGAATTTCAATTCCTATGTGTATTTTCTTAGAAATTTGTAAGAAGTAAATGCACTAAATGTGGCATGTAACTTCTGTTTTCCCAACATCTTATATATGTTAGACATTTTCAATATTTGAATTATTTTATTACCTTGGAACAATATTATGTTTTACCTACCAAAGTTAAGCTGAAAACTTTATGCTCTGTATTTTTAATAAATAAATATTTTCGGTAACTACCCTATACGCTACTGTCCAATTTTTTATTAAAGATGTAGATAATTGCTCCTTGCAATCAGAGAGATAGTACATTTAGCATTAAATTTGACTTGGATAGATCTCTTTCACTTTATCCATTCCTTTTGGAAAACTGAATGAACTTGAGAGCTAGTGCTAGAAATTAATAATACTGAACAGAGATTTAATATTGCAGATAGTAATATTAAAAGAATTTTCTGTTTACAAAAACACTGCCTCCTAATAATATATTCTTCTTCTCTAACTGGAAATTTGATTTCAAATGTTTTACAGATGTTCATTTAAATACTTTTAGTTCTTTCTTTCTTTCTTTTTCTTTCTTTCTTTTGTTTTTTTTTTACTTTTAGGAATTACTCTTCATTTATTTATGATCTGCTTATATATCAGAAACCATCTACTTAGTGGAACTCCTCAAAGTATATCTTTATGTTTTTAATAAAAAAAGCACTAAACAAAACACATGTTATCACACTTAGTTAACCTATTTAAATTTCAGCATAAATAGCTTCAATAAATACTAATATGTTTAAATATTACTAAAAGCCTATGTATTTTATCAAATTTTCTCAATGCCTATCACTATGTAATGACTTATTTAGGCCTTGATTTTGCTAGCAAGATATAGTGAGGTCATTTCTAAGTTTAAGGAGCATCATGCAAAAAATGCTCTTTTATAATTACCAGACATTTCTCATTACAAATGTTCAAAAAAATTATTTCTCTCAGCTGGAAGGTACACTACCAGAGTAAATGTAGAAATTTGAGCAAGTTAGCTAAAACTACAGAACTAGCTGCAGTTATTGCTCTGTTTGAGAATGTGAATATGAAAAAAGCATTGTAGTTTACAGCAAGTCGATCTACATTTTATAGTCAGCATGACTTTTCTTTCTTGAATGTATAACTTTTTAGTTTATTTAAGCAAACATCATTCTGAAGCCAATGGCATACTGTTTTCACATTTATATTTTCTCTTAGATATTAACCTTTACTTTAAATTAAAGGAAAGTTGAGTTTTATATATGCAGAAAATTATAAATGAAATATTTAGGACCAGGCTATGTTAAACAAGAACAGGAGCATAAAGTATATTAGTCTGATTTATAAGAGAACAAAGTGTTTTTGTTCATATTTGCTAATATAGTATAGAAAGCAGGGTGAAGCTAATGACAATGTATTTGTATTAATTGCAAGAAAAGTTGAAAAAATTATTAATTTTTATCCTAAGAGTAGCAAATGCATTAACATTTTCTGTAGCATTACTATCCATAATGATCTTATGCTAAACATGTGCTAAAGTATGTTTCTAAAAGGACAAGCTTTGACTAAGCCAACTTGTTCTTTGTGAAAATTTGTTTCCTTGTTTGGGAAATGAAAAGAAAAATGGATCATTCTCTACTCTTGCTACAATTTTTTAAAACACACCATTTCCATTTACAAAATTTTACAATAAATAAAATAATTTTATCTCAGATGCCTTCAATTCCCTATTTACTAGAAAGTAGGGTTGCTCCCTCACATACATAAAGTATTCATAGAAATTCCAATAAAATATGTTCTTTCTGCCTTCACTAATGCTGGATAACTTACTTATTAAATGGTGCATAGAAATCCTTTACCAAAACTGTGTACTTATAATTACAACAAATTCCACTGTATATTGTTTATTTTTTCACTGTAGAGAGATAAAGTCAATCTGCAATTTTGTATCTTAATAACAAATGTAATAGTATTCCATGAAAATTAAAACTTAAAAAAATAATTCATATCATTCCATTGAAATGGGCATAGATGAAAACCTTATTAGAGAAGATTCTTACTGATTACTATGTGTGCTAGAATGTTGAATATAGATGTGAAATCAGTGTGCCAATGATTTGCTAAATGAGAGGGGTAAAAAAAAAAACTTTACTCAGCAGTTTACACAGGTATTCATAAACTAATTATAAAATTGCTGCTTTCTGAGTTTGAGTAGCTGCTATCTCCATTAATTATATTTGCTGTAGACTTGTGGCTGATCTAGGGGAACAAGCACACCTATGGTGGATAATTTACTTATTAATTGGTGCACAGAAATCCATTTACCAAAGCTTTGTACTGGTAAGTTACAATAAATGCGCTAAGAGTAATATGTGCTGTAACAGCATTAAAGCAAAAAAGTTCTTGTTGTAGAGTATATTATCAAAGATGAATCAAATAACAATATGAGACAATCTTGTTGAATTAAAAGTAAAACTTCTAAAATCATGTCAATATATTTAAACTCTACTGACGTTTTACATTACAATTTTTTTATTAAAAAGTAAGTTGGGACTAGTTTTGTGAGTCACTAGCTCACATTGTCAACCAGTTAACGACTAACAGATCTCTTCAAGTAGGCTGTATCACATGTAGGATACATTCTACTTGAAGAGATCCGTTAGTCGTTAATTGGTTGACAATGTGAGCTAGTGACTCACAAAACTAGTCCCAACTTAATTTTTAATAAAAAAAATTGTAAAAGAGAAACATCAATAGAGTTTAAATATATTGACATGATTTTAGAAGTTTTACTTTTAATTCAACAAGATTATGATAGTTTTACTGTGTGGATTCCTACATTCATTTTTAATTGAATATGAGAACAAGTTTGATTAATTATTAAGGTGATTTTGTCAATTATAATTAAAGTAAATAATTTTATCAAATATAAATATAGATACATAATTGCAGGTTCAATTCTACATTGTAAACAAGTGCATGTATAATATGAATAATAAAATAAAAACACCATTGTTTGCAACATTTGTTTTAACTTATATATAACTCTTTCCTCATATTTATTTATATAAATACAGTGAGCTTACATGTGTTTTAAACACTTTGCTAAGTAGGAATATTAATTGGAACTTGTACAGTGAAGCTAATCATATAACTCAGATCACTATATGATTGAGTTGAACACACACTCTTATTGCTCCACTTGTTTATCAGTTGATGGTTAGCTGATGTGGCAGACAAAGGGTTTGTGAAACTGGTTCTACATAAGTGGAGCAATAAGAGTGTGAAGTTCGACTCAATCATACAATGATCTCAATTATACTTTGCTAAGTGTTTGGCATCTATCTTTTACAACTTTCAGTTTCTAGCAACTTTGTTTCATGTTGCACCTTGTTATATGCTCCTTTGCTATTTCATATTCTGGCCTGCTATATTTAATAAAAAAATTATGATTGAATGAGAATTATAAAGCACATTTAATTGAAAGAAAAATAGTTACATATAGTACTGCCATGTTGATATTACCAAAGATGTACTTGCTCTCCTTAATGGATGCATAATTTAATTTGCTACTTATTTTTCTCATGACTTTTCTTTTTTTATTATAGAAAACACTTTTCTTTCATGTGCCATGGCTGTATCTTAGAAATATTTAGTATCTACATTAAACTTCCTTTGCGGTAACAATAGATCCAGTTTCACATACATCCATAGCAATAACCAAATTCCTTGCATGTGCCTTTTCTCAAATCGTGCCAGATTAACCATTTAGCATTTTTCTAATTGCTGACAGATGTTGAGTAACAACTTTGCTGCAGAGATTAAGTAGTTGCCCACCACGAAGTTCATCTATCGCAGTGAACTTGGAGCCAAGAAGTATGTCTTATGTTTCCTTCATACTTGTCTAATTCAAAAATAAAACAAATTTAATATTATGCTTAGAAAGTAGTCCATTTAAAATTTGTTGCACATAGGATGTAAGAGTTTAAATACCTGAAGTTATAGATGGTAGAGAATCAGGTTCAGAAAAATACATACATTGCCAAAAATAAATACTTTTCAACTATACTATGAACTGGTGGGATTTTGAACTGGAGGTTTGGACAGAATGTGACATTTACTTTTTAATATTAGTTACAGTCTATATATTATCCTGTTAAAAACATTTTCGTTATGTTGTTTTTTAATTCTGGTGTTTACTCTTTCAATCTTAATTATTTGCAGCCATCCGCTTGACAACTGGTAATATCAGAACATTTTTATTTTTGAGTGTTTTTGTACATGCAGTTTTTGCAGTATACCGTTAATATTTGAGATAGATTATTTTAACTCATGAATTCATATGTCCACTTTATTTTGGAAAAATTTAATAACCCAGTATTCATTTTAAAGTCTTTATTTCTAGAAAGAGTACCCTGGTTGTATGTTTGGACATGGGGAAAAAAGTATCAAAGAAAACTTAGCAGTTCAGTTAACTGCAATTAGAGTGATGCAGTTTCTGAGTGTTGACAACTATGCCATTAATATTTGCGGTAGATTATTTTAACGCATAAATTTACTCATATGTCCAGTTTATTTTGTAACTATTTAATAATTTAATAATCCAGTATTGATTTTAAGCTCATTATTTCCAGGAAGCATTTTGGTTTAAGTTTGAACATGGGACAAAGGTATCAAAGAAAACTTGGCAGATGATTGAACTGTGATTATAGAGTGACCAGTACCTTCAATTAGATGTTAATGCTATAAAAATTCATAAACTGTCATAAAAGGAACCATCACATTAATTATGCTATTGTTAAATCTCTCCAATAGAAAACAAGATTATTAAAGTGCACCTGAAGAAGTATAGGTGGGCTATTCTGGTCTTTGTAAAATAAAGAGAAATGGTTAGTACTGGGCCTTTTAGTTACTGTTGAATGGGGCAAATATTATTAGTAATGGCAAAACAAATATCTCTGATGATCTCAGCTGAGAGAATGTTATGGTTAAGAGAAATTGTAAACATGCAGATTGAATAGTGGTTTCATCAAAGGCTGGTATTTACTTAAACAATGACGATGCAGCAGCAGCAATGGTTCCCTTCTTCCCCCTTACATTTTCTATAAAGGAGGGAATGGAAAGGGCATGACTCACCAAGAATGATATATCAAAAAAATAAGAGTAGTGATTCACTCATTCACCATTCCAAGTGGTTCATCACCATATCTGAAAAGACTTTTGGAAACACAGATTCTTATTGTTCACAAGGCTTTTTAGGTCAGTGAGTACTGTGTGGCAAAATGTGTTACAAGAGTGGTAAAAGTACACAAAGTCAAATTTATCCAAGGATTGTTTCCCTTTACTGCTGAAACAAACTTTAGAGAATATAGAGGCAAATAAAGCTGATAATATAAAAAGGGGTTTTAAGGAGCAGGTTGTGCTATTTTGTCCAGATGAAAGAAGACTGCCAGATGATGATGAAGGAAATCATGAAGTTTTGGCACAAGTATTGAAGAAATGTTGAATCGTGTTCATGTCTCTCCAGGCAGCAATCATAAAAGGAAGAAAAAACCAAATATTCCGTCAACAAAACTGTTTCAGCAGAGAATTGTAGCAGTGAAAATGAGAGTTTCTTCAACTCTCTTCAACATATCCAGCACGTCTTACAATTCAGAGACTGTTCACCTGCAACTGACTAGGAGTGCAAGAAATTGCAAAAATTTGAAAATAAAACTTGACAATTTTGTTGAAGTCAAATATGAAATCAGAGCATCCAGCAGTATCAAAGAAAAAGTCTATATAGAAAGGAAACTTTGTGTCAAATTTCCTCAGTCTTATATGGAAAATTCCTTTGTATTTCCAACGTTAATTATGAAGAACAATTTATAAAGAAGAAGTAATAAAAATTCTATCAGCTAACATTCAAAGACTTCAAGTTTTGGAATTTCATTAAGAATTATGTTGATATTCAATACAATGAGATTTTGTTCAGAATTTTGATACTCTTTGTAAGTGTTTAAGGTTTTCAAAACTTAATTTTCTTCATCATTCCTTAGAATGTGCAATATTGGGCAATTATAAAACTTAGCTGCATGTTTAAATTCATCCCAGCATATAGGAAGAGTTCAGATATTTTTTATGCATTTAAAAATAAAAGTATTAGTGAAAAATAAACACTATATTCCAATAATAAAAACTTTTTTATCTTTGTTTTCACTTAAGTTAAAAGGGTATTTATTTGTTGGAATTTAGATTTAATTTTTGAATCTGTCTCAAACTCATTCCATTTGATGATAACTAAGTAGTACATAATTAAATTAATAAAAGCACTCAATTCACTGCAGTAATAACATTTTTTTTTGAGTATCCTGCACTTCCTGAGTCCCAAATACATAATAATATTAATGAGAACCAACAATATTAAGGCTTCCACTCAGGATTCCTATCCTATTTAAAGCAATGTTCCTCAATATTTTGGTTTTTACAAAAGTGATTAATTACCAAACATTATTCTGAAATTCTCAGATAGTGAAAAACAAATCTTGCAGTTTTTCATCTGTTAGAATTAAAACCTTTTGTGTTGTTGATACTGCTATCGTAATTCTTTTGAGTACTGACTTATGCATTTAGTATCCTTATAGGAAAAAAAAAAATCATGTGTGTCTTTATTTAAATAACTAAAATTTGCTTATGCAGGTATGAATGTATAATGGAGGTAGTGTAAATTAATTTAGAAATTATTTATGTAAGTTTCAAATTGATGATAACAATAAATATGAATATAGTAAAATTGACAAAAAATAGTAAACTTTTATGACACACAGAATTTTTTGGTAGTTGATAATATATAGTTATATTGGTGTTAAATTATACCAAATGCTAGTAGAAGATATTAAAGAGAATTCATGGTTGTATATATGAACAGTAATATTTTTATAAGCATGTTTTTCAGAGCTTAATATCTACAGCTAATAATGAACAGAACAGATTTAAAAACTACAATAGGATAATAGCAAACAAATTTACTTACGATGCTTCACCTTGTGTTAGAATGAGATCCTTCATACGTAGCAGCTCTGATTTGTTTTCACTCTCCTTTCGTTGAGCTTCTTTACTTTGACCCTGAGCACTCTCAAGGTCCAGTGGCAATGGACTTAATCGTGACCGTAGTAACTGAGAAAACAGAAAATTATTAAAAATATAAATCATAAATTATCACTGTAAGAAACATTATCTCTAACACCACAGTAACCAGGCTGACAACTGCTCATTTCAAAATTTTTTAGAATTAATTCAATTGAAGTTTAATGTTGACTTTAGCTTCTTTGTGATGATTCTCTTTTCTTTGAGTTTCATCAACTGATTAGCTCATTCTGAAGATGCTCAGGATGGAGAATAAAATGAAACAATGATGATGCAAATGAATATAAAATCTACTAAACCTTTTTTTCACTTGTCATTTGCATTTTCATATTGAAAAGAACTCTCATGGAAACCTTTATTACATTATAGGACTAACAATGATATTTTGAACCTGTTCTCTCTCTTTTGTGAAAAAAATAATGTTAAAAAGAAGCAGGTGAACTCTTATAAATTGAATGTGTTTGAATATTGACATGAACTTCACTTACAAATTGTTAATTTTAGTACATCTTTTGGGAAACTTCATTCCCATTTTCAGCTGTTTACTGACTGCTTAGTAGGGTTTTCTGTTTTTGTCATGGGTGAATCTGAATTGCTTCTCTGTTACATCTATTGGGTGGAATAGGAATTTACTGAATACATGCAAAGTGTATCTCAGAACTCATTAATTCAACTCAATTTTTTAAAATGAAATTTTTATCCCATGCAGACAATCTACCAGAGCATACATTTCTTTTAACAAAATGGCTTCATGATTATATTCTCAAAAAATGCTACTACTGCAAAATTTTCCAATTGTTTTAGCTGGATATTTCTAAAATATTCATTCTTTTTGGTTTCCAAATTTCTTTTAGTTTTTTCATTGTAATTTAAATTACAATCTGAACACTCTATTGAGTATATACCCAATCTCTTCCCTTGTGGTATGAATATTATTATTATTATTATTATATTATTCTGATAAAGTTAAGATCATTAGGTCTTCTCTTCTGCTCTACCAATCTAATAATAATTTTACTAAGTAATACCGACAATATTACAATCATAACATTGACAGTAAGAAGGACTGTACTCGTACACATATAATTGTATGTAAAACATGAAGTAGATAAATAAATGTATGCTAATACATAAATATGGACAATGATAACTTATACACATATGAACTTATATAAATCATGAAAGTAGAAATAAATATATGAGCAAAACATTAAAACCCTTTTAATGAAGAATCTAACATATTTTTGAAGTAATCAGGCCTATTCCCAATAGAATGCCCAGACTGAAATACTATATTTTGGAAAGAAGATTGTTGGAGCAAAGCTACAAGAGTAAAAGAAACTTCAAATGAGGTTTCACATATAAAATATACTTAATCTTTGAAGTTATGTTGATGATGCAAAAATTACATGATTATAAAACCAGCAACAAATTAATGCTGATAATATATGGAGCAAAATGTGTATTTTTATTATTGTTTTGATGGTGTGGGGGCATTAAGATACATATAATTCAAGTTATTAATTCTCAGTTAAGCTATATGCTTAAAAAATCTACAAGCTTGAGAGCTATTGTAGTTGGTGGCTTGCATTATTTTGCACACCTCCAATTGTGTGCATTCACATTTTCAAGAATAGAAGTTTATATTTATAGAAATTAGAATAAAATAGTATAAGAAGTAAAAAGAGAATCAGAATAATAGCGTTAGTTATACTGGTATTTTAAAGGAACTTTCGTTTTCCATTGAATTGTGAAGCCAAGTAGTTATCAGTGAATTTTACTTTTGGTCTTGCACCACCTGAGAAATGATAACCTCATGGAATATATCACTCATACCAATGGATGTAAAATGTAAATCCTGATCTTTAAGACAATTAGCTAACCAGCTTAGAAAGATCTTTTGAAAGCTGTGAATGCTCTAAGATGTCTTCATAAAGGTACCTGTTAATAACCTCACGATTATTAGCATTTACATTTTGCAATGAAGCAGACTGATAATAGGAATATGGTCCCTGCTATTCCCCAAGTAAAAAATATTTTTCAGAGTCAAGTCATTATTCTATCTTCTATTAATTGGTCTCTTTCTCTCTGCTCATTTTTATACATTGTTTTCACCATGGTGCCTACCCTAACTGCATAACTGTAAAATTTCAAGTTATATTATCTGATTTGCAAGTCATGTGTTTTTAGTTACCCCTATTTCACCTTTGTGCCATCATCAATGAGTCTAGCTGCTATTTTGGAATTGTTGAGGATCTATCTTATCTAAACAAATATATGATTAAATTATAATTTTGGCTACATCTATTCAAATTTCACTATTTACAACCAATTACTTGGACTAGTTTTGAGAGCAGTCACCTTCAATGCCATTATGGATTAAATGTCAACTTTCCTGCATGGTCTGCAGGGATCACTCAGTAGGTTTTATAAGCTTGGAGATAAGATAATTCTGTTTTGGAAAATTAACATTAACCAAACTTCTAAAAGTGATCCAGAAACCATTAGAACTAACAGTTTCTGAGTTTCATTTATATACAAGAATAAAAAAGAATCAATAATCTCTTCTGAGTCACAATATTTAGAATTTAAATGAGCTTTACTTAGAACATGTTTCATGGAACAATTGTCCACATCCTCAGCTGTTAAACAACTGTTGGATCATTTGTAGAAGTTGGGTAGGTAGGTATCTGGGTTGAATGGGTTTCATTCACCACCTAAATTTGATAACTTAAGTTGAAAAAACTCTATGGACCTAATCAACAAACTTAAGGATAAAAAATTATCACCAAACAACACACTGGTTTCTTTTGATGTCAAGGCCCTGTTTCCCAGTACATCACAGAATAAATTATTAGTTTTTTTAAGAAAATAATTACAATCAGTCAACTTAATAAAAGAACACATTGAAAAATACATTTAATTCACTAAGTTTTGTTCAAATCAAGCATTTTTTGCATTTGAGGGCAAAATCTTTAAGCAGAAAGCAGGACTAATAATGGGCAGCCTTTCCTAGTCGACTTATTCATGAGCTACTGGAATCAACCCAAATACCTACCTACCCAACTTCTACAAATGATCCAAGAGTCATTTAACAGCTGAGGATTTGGACAATTGTTCCACAAAATATGTCCTGAGTAAATCTCATGTAAGTGAAACCATAAAGATTGCTCTAATTAATATTGAAAGAAGAATTGTTAATTTTGATCTTCCAAATCAGAATGAAATTATCTCCAAGTTTGTGAAACCTATAGAGTGACACTGCAAATCATGCGGAAAAGTTGACAATGAATCCATGCAGAGGATGAAGGTACATATCCAAATGTGTGTTTGGAAATTAGTAAATTTTGACTGATAACTAGCCAGAATTACAATTTAATGCCATATTTCACTGTGAAAATTCCCAGAAATGAAAAAAGATATAATCTTTATTCTTTTCTACTCATGCCGTGATCTGGTCATGACGATATCTATTGCTATAATTTTCTATCTACCCATTACACACTGTAATATATATTAGCACTTATATGTATGTGGTGAGCTCACCTAATATAGATTAGCAATTGTTTCAATCTAATTTTTTTAACATCTGGTTCTTTACAATAATCTGCAACTTTCTTCATTTTAATGCAAAAATGGCTTATTGAATAAGACTATCTTCTTCTCTTGCATCAAGTTAATTAAACTTTACACTTTCTGAAATATCAGCAACCATATTATTTGTTTTAAAATTCCTTACATGTACTGGTATTGCAAAAACCACAACTGAAAAAACTGATATACTTTAGTGTTTCATTTTAATACAATAATCAGTCTTTTACACCCTAAACAATTTAATGCTATTGGCCCCACAAACAATGTTCAATTCTTTGTTTGATTGTTGGAAGGTACAGGGTGCAATGGGTTACAAACTTCATATTGAATTAGCCTATTAGATAGAAGATCTACTGCACTAATTGCAGCATGGATGCACTAATTGCATTGAGTTGGATTGTAGTCCATTTATTGCAATGTTCACTGCAATAATAAAAGTTTGCAAATTTTGTATTAAACTAATGCTCTTTCTTTCTGTCAAAAAAGTTATTTTTACATTACATTTTTTATTCAACATCTGGTTCTATGAACTGCAATAACTTTAACAACTTTAACAACTGGTTTTGGCAAACCAGAGCAAACTGGCTGAATGACACCATACTGTACATATGCATAATGAACTGAGAAACTAGAACTAAGCAGTGGCAGTTCATGTATAGATAAAATATCTAGCTATGCAAAGATATAGAGAGTTTTAAAGAAGATGATTCTCTGAAAATGTTAAATAATTTTGAGGCTTATTATATAAATGCATACTTGAATATAATATATAATTTTGTATGCAAGTTTTTCAAATATATATTAATACTAAAATAGATATCTACCTCCATATTAATGGCTTCCATAGCTGGAGACAAAGGCAGACCTGCTTCACTTTTTTCATCTGTAGTGCTTGATGGTAAATCCAAACAGCAGTCCAGTGCACTGCTGCACAATAGGCGTAATGGTGGTCCTGAAGCAATAGGCATTCAGTAAATGTGATGTGAATACTAATGACAATTTTGTGCATATATGACCAAAACTGTATTTTTCACAATGAGGTTCGTAACTGCTAGAGAAGAAATGTTTTTCACGTGTGAGAACATTATTATTTGTTTTTGAGTGCCCAGTTACACTCCTTCTAAAACTAGTTCCTAAAGCATTCATCTGAATTACAGAATAAAATATCTAAAATTTATTGCATGATGTTGAAAATTGCATTTTATAATGTTTCAACTTAATTAACTTTTTACTTCTTCCATGATAGTACTTACAAGTTTGCATAAAAACATAACCATTATGTGTTCCTTTAGGGAACAGATTTTACTGTGTGATATTATATTAATATGCTAGAAAAAACAGAAAGAATTTACTGCCGGACTATTTGAAATGGGATCTAACAGTGTCATGTGTTGACCATGGCATCTCATGTTTGGTGATTCATCATGTAATTTTAGATCTTTCAAATGGTACAAGTTTGATCATGTTCCCTTTGCCAATTTTCCCATGATCTTTCATTTTGAGAAAAGCTCAAGAGGAGCTTGAAGAATCGCTATATTATTATGAGGCTATAGATGTGACAAGCATATCTTAGCCTTTATTTGTATTCCAACACAGTAATACATGTTGATTTTTCAAGAAATTAGGTTTAAAAAATATGCAAGAGTTTATTGAACTGTTTCCTGGCCAGCTCTATTTTCAAGTTAATCAATGTATTTCAGGACAATGAATAGCAAGTCACATAAACTTAAGTGGATTACTAATGTCCATAGCACATAATATTATAAATGTATCATTTGTAATAAGAATAAAACAACCTTATTTAGGCATTACTATGCATACAAGTTGAGCATGAATAAAATCAATCAGTTCAAAATATGAGGAATGTAAGATAATCTGAAATGCTAGCTAAATTTGCAGCTTTCTTTTCAAGATCTCCAAAGAGAAAATCTGCATTTGATTCTTTATTTACTAAGCATTCACAATCATTAGCCCCAGTCTGGTGAATTTTCCTACAGGAGGTTTGATAGATGTAATTTCAAAAGTATGACTCGAGAAATTCTTAAAATAATTCACAAGCAGCACAGAAAAATGGTACAATGAAACAAGAATATGCTCCAGAGATTCCTACCCTCCTTGATGATTCTGAGTTTATTTTTCTTTTAAAATTGTTCTGATCTCTGCTACATTAAACTGAAACTTTTTAACATGATGATGACAATGATGATGATTGTTTCTAATGCCAAATCATTTGTTACCCAATACTGAATTTCCACACTGGCGTGGCAGAAGGCAGAAGTCTACTCCATTTATAATTCACCCACCAAGAGCCAGCAGACTATATTAAGCTAGACTATGATTATGGTGAAGATGGGAAGAAGGGTGATGATTTACAACCAAAATTAATTTCATTATTGTACTATAAATACAGAAGAATTGAAAGGGTTTCTGAATGATAAATCTGATTTGTTATGAAAGCAGTTTCATCAGTTTGCCAAATGAAGATTAAATTTCAGTCAAAGGCTGCAAGTGTTGAAAATAATAAGAAAAAACTTATCCAATCCAGGCTCAAGCCCAGAATTAAATCTGGGCTTGGCAGTTGACAAGCACATAGGCTACCATCTGAGTCATGGTAAGGATCTTTGAGGTAATGAATTGATATAATCGAAATGCTCTTCTTGGAATGAATCCCACCTTAATGCAACTTTTGCCTATAAAAGTACTGACAATGCAAAATATATGGCAATCACGCTAATACATAGATTAAGTTTAATAACTTTTTGCACATCTAACAAATTGTTGTTTATCTCCCTCTACTATCTTACTAATTTGTACTCAGCATGTCAAATTTCTAATGTCTCTCTTCCAAATAATTGTGTACTTATAAGTGAATGCATATTTTGAATTATGTGAAGCATGAGCATAGGTTTACTAATTCTTAACCTTTCACTATCAGTGTTATAATTAAAACAGTAAAATCTTCTGGGCTATTTTGCTGTGTTCATAGTTTAATATGCTACAATGGCATGACTGGAAGATTGATTAAAAACAATTGAAGGAACATCAGTCATATCTTTACCTTAATCAACCTGAACAATCTGCAGTAGCAGAACATGCCATAAATGAATGCCACTTTAACAAAACAGAAGTGGTTGCAAAAACACCATGCTTTTTCAATCTAGCCAGGATGGAGGCTTTGGTAATAAAAAAACCCAAACAACTTTAACAGAGATGGCAGATATCATCTAAGTAGCACATGGAAACCGGTTCTTAGAAATAAATAACCCCCCCCCCATCCTCCTCAATTTGTCACATACATAATATTAATCAACCTTCTAAAACCAGAACAGATGGAACTATCGTCTTTTAGCAGTCAAGTGTTGTCCATCATCCACTGATGATGCCAACCACAGTAATTGGTGAAAGCTATGGTAGCATATTAAACCATTGACCATGGCCAAACAGCCTGGAATATTTTAACTGTTTTAAAGGAGGTATACTGTTTGCAGATTTCTCCTATATAATACAGAACAGTAACATGATATTTTATATCATTAACAATGGTGATCAATTTCCTGGGAAAAAAAAAACCCACTCCTTTTAAGTGGCTTTCTAACGCACGTGTTCTCTTACTCACCATCTAGTTCTAGCAGATCTAGTTCACCTCCACATTGAGCACTTCCAGTAGAACTTACACCACTAGAGCTCTGAACACTTTCTGAACTCATACATTTTTTGGCTAAATCAATATTGCTTGCATTATTCATTCCTCCTTCCTGCTGCTGCTGCTGTTGCTGCTGCCCACAGTTCCAAGACAAACGCTTGTGTATGCTTGCATCTCTGCTATCCTGCTTCTGCAATAAAGGAAAAAAATAAGTCACATATATGCATTATTTTTTTTATCAAATACAAATACCATTAATCAAGTTATAGCATTTTTTTTTACCAATTATCTATTTTCTTATCTCTTAGAAAAGTTTATTTTACAAAGAACAGGGGGAAAAAAAAAGTTGAAGATGTAGATACCAGAGAGATCTCAGCAACTTTAACATTCCAAAATATGGATAACAAACTTATTTTTAATATTAAAGAACATTTCCTTTGCAATGGAAAAGTAATGAGTGAATTTTTCTATTTACCTAAAATCCAGGCCTGTTCAGGTTAGAGTTTTAAGTTTTAAGTTTATTTTATTTAAGAATGCTCTTTAAATATTTGGTCATTAGGATCCCATTCTATTTAGGGCTTGAAATGGAAAATTAATTTTGCTCAAAGGCTTGAGGTTCTTTTACATGCTGTAAATCTATGACACAAGTTCAATGGCTTTAGTTCCCATCTGAAGGAAGCCATGAGTTTAGAGGAACTATGCCGTTGTATGTCATGGCAGCAGTTTATCTATTTTAAAATTTATCTAAAAAGTAATATTTATAGTTATTAAAATTAATTCTAGTATTGTATTGATGAAGCTGACCAATATTTAATGTTACTATTTGCAGCGGCTGTTGTTATTGATGTATGCTTTCTCCTTTTATTAATTTATCTGAATGGTATGAAATTAATGCAACTAACTTTTAACTAGGATACAAACTTCTTTTTTCTTTTTTTAAGAACATTACAATAATATTAATCCTTAGTCCAAATAAAGAGTGAACATATTGTTAACTATATTGCTGCTCTCAGCATTGCCTGATTGTTCACATAACAGTAATCTATTAAACTGCTCATTTTGTGCATTGAAACATTTTCACCATCATATAAGAAAATATTTATATTCACAGAATCTTACATTAACATATCATGAGAAGAATTTGTTTTTTGAAAACATACCCACACATATCTTAAGAATTCGCCTCCATTATAATTCTAATTAGAATTTATTTATTTATTTATTTAGCTTGAATTTATCCTCACTCTCTATGGGTTTTTTCAACATCAAATAAACAGCACTTAAATTAACAGAAACATAAACATAAACTGTGACAGGAATTTGTTTTTTGATAACATACATATACACCTCCACAGAATTGATCCCTACTATAATTTTAATTACTATTTATTTATTTAGCTTGGATTTATCTTCCTCTCTATGAGATGATCATAGTTTTGTTTTGCAAAACAAAAGCATTAGAATTAGAGCTAATGGAACACTGGAGAAACATGAGGTATAATCCATCAAATAGATAAATCAGCAGTTCTGCCTCACTTTTGGAGAGATAAATATGATATAGAAATTGAAACTGAATTAATGAAATTCATAGATAGACCTTAGGAGCTGCAAATATGGGATAACATTTTTATGAAAAAATATTAACATACGGTTATGAACTTTGAGATCTCAACAGAAGAAAAATTAATCCAGATGCTCATACAATTTCCACAAGAGCTACACCAAGTCCATCCAACCATCAACAAATCTGGCAGTCGACTCACTGTTGATGATGAGGGCAAAGGCCTGTGAAACATATTCTGTATAATTCAATGGTAAATGGAGCATAAAAGTATTAAATTGACTGCAGCTATTTAAGATATATTAGCTGCTTCACTATATAAAATTTATTATTCTTTAATATTCTTTTTCATTATTATTACTGATATACAGAATGGAGCAAGATGTATAGTATAAAAGAATACTTAATAATAAGAATACCTAAGCTTTTGGAAATGATTTTTTTTTTTACAAGTAATGTATACGCTGTGCAATTTTTGTTAATGCCAATGGATCTTTATTTATTAAAAATGGCATCTAGTAAATTTCCTACTTGCATTTCATAAGTTTGTAGCTAATTCTGAACATGCTGATTCTTGTCTGTCCTACAAAATGACTGAAATTTTAACCCAAATATAAAAGAGACTCTGCTTCAGATAGCCCCAAAGAAAGTTATTTGGAAATGACAAGTTGAGAGATGTGGAGTTCCACTGGATGTTGCAAAAATATGAAATGAGTTATTCCTGAACAAACTGTCATACTTTTACCTTGCCTATAGACCTGAACATTTACCTAAAGGGACAGTGATGCTGAAATGATGTTGGTCCTACCGTTATGGCTATGCTGGGTAAATTCTTAGTTTATATAGATTGGAGTAAATGTAAAGTATATTTACATGGTACTAAAATAGTTTATTTCAGTGACAGTGTTGTGGGGTGATGTGTACAGAATTACCTTAAAATGTTGGGACTGCATAACTTCCAATGGGCTATATTTCTCTGCACACAAATACATACATGCTTACACACACACATATATATATATATATATATATATATATATATATATATAAAACTTGATTATTGCCTTAATAATATGTTTCTTTTTTATTTATTCTGGCAGAGTTAAGGCTTTAGAGTCTTTTCTTCCACTCAACCAATCAAACATCCATACAGATTTTCAGTTTCATATTTCATTTCTAAGATTTGTTTCAAAATGCTTTAACAATGACACATTGTGATTGTTAATCTTACTTTTGAATTTGAATTTATTTTATTGCCTCTAAACTCGCCATTTAATCATTGTCAATATAATCTAAAACTATCATGTATGCACAATTAGAGATTAAAATACAGTGCAATGACAGTACTTCTTTCAGTAATTCTAAATTTTTTCTATAATTAACATGTAGAATAAAATAATTAATAATCAGTTTCTTAAATGTTCCATCCTGTAAGGGCATTTGTCAATTAAATACATTTTAAAGACTTTATTAAAAGATTTGTATTTGAATTTGTTATGAAGAATAGATCCAATAGATGTCTTTTGTTACTATTATCTGAAACACCATTTATGTGTATTATAAGCATATAATAGACATAAGCACATAATCAATCAATTCCCCTTGAACTCTTATTGAAAGGTTTCACAATGTATGTTAAATTGAAAGGGACTAGCATTGGAATATTATTATCAGTAAGATAGTCAATATTAGTGTATGCATTTTATACTTAACTTTTTATTTTCTGCAAGTGTTTAATGCATACTGCATAATTTTTCATAATTTCCAGGGAATAAATGCACAAAAATTCTAAATTTTGTTCTTTACAAAAATTTTATAGATTAATATTTTTAAAACTAAGGTCATATCTGACAAATGTAGTCACACTTCTGGTATGAAAAATTTATCTACTGTAACTTGTTCCCTGCAGTCAGATTTTTTATGTTTTGCTTAAGATGGCCTATGCTCCTTCTATACTTATTTTCTATTTTACAGAAAAGAACCATTTCCGTATGTTTACTTAGCAACAAGAATTTTATTGCTACAACTTTTTTTTATGTTTGTTTATATGACAACTTATTTTTTTATGTTACTATGACATTTTTGTCACAGTAACATACACTGGTTTATATATTTTCTAATTCTTGTATTTGGAAATAGCTTAATTAAAAAATAAATGAAGGTTCTAAATAAAATAAATAAAGGCGCAGAGTGATAAAAATGAAGATGCTCTATCAAAAAATCATTGATTCTAATTATAAAATTTATTAGATGATGTAATATTTCATGCAACAATAACTATGGAAAGGCTTTGCATTTATAAAATAAATCCTTTTAAGAAACAAAATTTGAAGTGTATGCATTTTTTTCTAAAATCTTCTCTATCCTTAAAACAAATTATACATTACATTTGAAAGATCCTGTAGGTATATGAAAATAAATATATGCAGATGTAAATATACAGATATACTCACTGGTACATTTTGCTGATCCTAGGAAAGAATGGATGCAGAAACAAGAAGAAATAAAAATGAGCATTATATTAGTGCAAGAGACAAAATGCTTTAGAAAAATACAGCAAATAATTTCTAACAAAATGTATTCAAATTCAGAATTCTTCAATGAAAACAATGGCACATAAATTATTCTGATAAACTCATAGAAGCTGAGTAAGATAGTAAGTCAAAAACTATGAAATAGTCTATGCTGATATTAACATCATATATCATTAAGTCTGGATTGAAGTGATGTTTCTTATTATAAATTTGGAATAAAATAAACTGCTAACTTACCACTCAATAAAACTAAGTGTCAAAATATTTATAAATTACTAAAGTTAATAACTGATAAAATAAATTTAGAAATTTTTGCATAGTAAATGATTATTTCTATACCATGTGTACAATGATTATAAATAAATAAAATAATAATTTTGAAAGCTAGTATAAACTAATAAAAGCAATTGACTATAGCTATGAAAGAAATGATATATACATTGCAGGAAATAAGTCAAGATCTATGCACAATTTAGTTGCGACTCTCTGGATGCATTAGCCTTGGACAAGGCCATTTTATTTACGGCACATATTTTCCTTTGTTAAAGAAGAGATATTTAAAGCTTGAAGGAGCATATTTTTATATGTTATAGAGTAAAATAAATATCCCTTCTTGGATATAAAAAATTATAAAAAATGGCAATAATCTGGAATTTGGCATATTCAGAAAAGATACCCACACAGATAATTATATAAAAAACAACAGCCCCAATCCACAACAACATAAACTCGCCATAATCAATAGTCTCACATTCAGATTAACAAACCTACCAATAAGCAAGACAGAAAACAATTCAGGGTACCATAACACCATAGATATAGCACAGAAAAATGGCTACAATAGATCTGGCCAACAAGAAAATAGAAAAATTCAAACAGCAAATAAAAGATGTTACCACACTAAAAGGCTACAAAGGAGATTATATATAAGAAATTCACATTCCACCCATAGGCACACCAAAAATTCTAGAAGATTTTTAAAGAGGTAAACATCATTTTGGCTCCAGTAAACAAATGTAGTTTAAAAAAACTCCTAAAACCAAAACAAAAGTCTACAAGGAAAACAATCAGGCATTTAAGATATCAGTTGCAAAGATTGCAATATGAAATACATAGACAAAAACAAAAAGAAATATTACCATAAAATTTAAGGAACACATGAGAAATGTAAAATATAAACATACAGAAAAATCAACAATAGTCGATCATTTCTGCCAAAAGAACCACAAATTTCAAAAGAAACCAAAACTCTTAAATGCTCTTTAAAAACTCATAGAATTAAAAGGGTGGGAAAATATATTCATAAACAAAAACAAGGAAAATTTGATTAATTTTATCTCCCAAACAATAGTAACCTCATCACCAAGTTCATAAAATTTATAAAGAGACATCTTAATACTATGCTGGGAAGCAGACAGTATTTCCTCAATAATAATTTGGTATATTAAAATAAGTCAATTTAACTGCATTGCATTGCTGCACTTAATATTTTCATACACATTTTATAAGTGTCAGCTTGTGAAGTCCAGGGATGATTTAAAACAATAATCTCTTGTGTTACAAATCCAAACCATTCCTTATACAATGGAAATTAAGTGAATTAATTTTATTAGTTTAAAAAAAAGTAAGTCATATACACCAAGAATATCTTAAACATTGCCTTAAGATTGGGAAAATGTTCTATAAAATTATTAACAGCATATCTTGCATTTAATGGGTCTTTTTGTGTAGTCCAATGGAAGGGGTATAAAATCAATGAAGTTAAAGATATATAAAAGTGTCATGACCTGAAAATCCTGGAGAGGGGAGCAGTATTTAAGACAAGTTTGACTAAGAAATGCCTCAATCTCATTATTTTCTAGATGAGGTTTATTTCCTTCAGCAGAGTTCAGTGATGTGGAGGACACTTTCAAAATAAATAATTCTGGAGTTAAGAAAAATTTACTTTCAATAATGATGAGAGATGCTTTTATTATTATAGGATAGAGTATGGCAAATTGATGCATGGGGCACATTTAAAGAGAAATTTAAAGTTTTTGGTTGGCTCTTTTGTCAAGACTACATTTCTTTAGATCTATCTACAAGTCCAGCTCAGTGTTCATGAATGTTGCATATGAGATATTGTAAAATGATTATCTTCCCTCCTTCTGAGCAGTTCTTTGCACATAAAAATAAGTTGAGATGTAACATTATTGCAATTACATTATATTGCTGCCCATGAATGTAGGCATAATTTCGTATTTAATTTGATGAGAAGTGTTAATTGAGATTATGGTATTGCTTTAGGGGAAAAGAAAGTTAAAAATACCGTTAGTTTACAATGAAAGAGAATAAAATAAGTTTATTTTGGAAGGAATAATTATCAAGTGTGCTGCTAAGAAGATGTATGTAGCATTTTGAACATTAGCTAGGTATGTGAAGAAATTTAAAATGAGCCCAGTGATAAAATAGAAATGAAAGCTTACTGTGGTATTTATAACATTTTCTCAGATGAAATAGGAAGAAGATGTGGTTAAATTATTGATCAAATATTCCAAAATGTTTTGTTGCCTCAGGACATTAGAAACTTGCAAATTGGTTTATGAAACAGTGAAAATCAATAACAATTAATTGATATCATTGTATGATTCAGTTGAACTACACACTCTTAAAGCTTCACTTACTTTTCATAAATGTATGGAACCGGTTTCGAGAACATTTAGTTCCCATCTTCAGCCAGGCTAAAGTTCAACTGAAGTGTGTAGTTCAACTGAATCATATAATGATATCAATTAATATGATTGGCTTCACTGTGCAAGTTCCAATTTACATTTAAGTTATCAATAACAATGTTTGTACAATTAAGATCATTGCATGATTGAGTCAAACTACACACTCTTATTGCTGTACTTACTTGTTTATAATACTAGTTTCATGAATCCTTTGTTCGCATCTTCAGCTACCCTTTGAGTACCCATTTTTTGAGTCAACGGGTAGCTGATGAAGCTAACAAAGAGTTTGTGAAACTAGTACTATATATTATAAACAAGTAAGTGGAGCAATAAGAGTGTGTAGTTTTACTCAATCATATAATGATGTTAGTCCTGAAACTTGGGAGAACAATAGCTTGGCTGGCAAGACAGCTCTATGACTTTTTTAAAGCTATCTTCAACTATCTCTATAAACACATAAGGCTAGCCTTGTAACAGTCATTTTCTGTAACGGATTATATTTTTTGATATAAATTAAATATGTTTTATGAAAATTTTCTGACTAATATGAAAAACCATCCAGAGCTCCTTGACCCATCTCACATCATAGAGTTCCAATTTGTCCCATTTTTTCTGCAACAGTCCCAGTTTTTGGTAAAATGTCCCAGTGTCCTGATTTTTTTCCAAATGTACTACTTTTTAAGAATCCTTCTGAAAAAGTGAATTATAGAAATTTTTCATTTTAAATTGTGTAGCAGTTCTGGTTGGTAATTCTTGAAGCATTGTTTCCATTATGATGTTAACAATACTAATGGCAGTGTAAAATGTTGCTCATTTTAAAAAGCCCTATATCAGTATAAAGAACCTGATATGTCTGAAGTTTCTTGTTTGGCCCTGTAGGATCCAATGCAGCTGTCAGGATGCACCCTTCATTAATAAATGCATTGTAGACGGATGAGAAAAATAAATTTAAAATTCAGACAGCGAAGGCCTCAACAATTGTAAAAAAATACATTTTAAAGATTTTTTGAGCTCAATTTCAAGTCCAAATATTAAAAGAAAAACAAATTCTTGAATGGGTTCATAAATTTAATAAACCCTTTGATTATTAAATTTTTACTTTGTATATTTTGAAGTTGCATTTTTATCAATGATGATTTTTTATTTATTTATTTTTTTAGTCATTTTTTGTTCCTTAAAATGTCCAAAAATTTTAAATGAAATAGTTGAAAAATGTGCCATTTTTTAAAAAAAATTATGCAAACCCTAGACTACAGACATGATGACACTAAAACAAAAACTACTTAACATTTCATAAAATCTTATGTAAGTCTAAAGAAATTAACAATTTTCAAAAACTGTGAGTGGAGGAGAGAGGGCTTTTTATAATCAATGCTACTGAAAACATCTTCTACAGCAATGGTTTTTGTTCTAGTTCACTTCAAGTATTTCTTTGAGAACTCTAAGAGCTGGCTCACTCTTCAGATGGATGACAAAAGAAAATATTTTCCATAAAATATTCAGGCTCCTTAAGTTCCAGTCACAGCTATTTATGAGCGGTTCCAAAAAGCAGAAAAGAAAGTGAACAATAAGAAACCAAGAGAAAAAGCAGAACCATAACACCTAAGCCAGAAAGCATTTCTGGAAGAGAAATACAAAGTAAAGTTGGAAAAATTAACAAAGACTGTTATCTATTTGGCACTTAAAATATTGCAATTTTACAAGATGAACTGATTAAAAAAATTTGTTGCATTATTTGTGAATTCCCCTCAAAAATTCTTAAAACACATCAAAAGCTAGAAGGGTCCAAAATACCTACTGTAGAGATATTGAAAAACTGCACATCTCATGAGAATATTGGTACTGAAAATTAATATGGCTCAGACACTTTTGACAGAATGAAACAAAAGTCATTCAAATAATATTGCAATCAAAGAGAAAAAGTGCACATGACCACAGACCACATGATCAAAGAGTTATTTCATTTAAAAATAGGCAATACTAGGAATGCTGGAAGAAGTTATCAGAAAAGCAAATAATATACAGAAATCTATGATGAATTTAAACAAATTGTAACTATAGATGTTACTCAGCCTGGTTCACATTTCACTTAGATCTAATTTTCAAAGTTTATGCATTTATTTTCATAAATATCTTAGCTATGTTATGTACCTTAATATCATCAATTGCACCGGCAGTGTGATATCTTCTATTATCAGTTCGGGTAAGGCGTTTCATCATGGGATGTCTATGTGGATGTGACCGAACAGGACCAGCACCAGCAACATCAGGAGTCTCAGGTGTCATTCTTCCTTCTCTAGGAGGTGATACACCTAAGAAAATATTAATCACATTGTAAAAAAGAATGCTCCTCTTAACTTTTCCTTTAATGAGCTGTCTTCATCTGCAAAAGCTAAATATTAACAACACCGCCATCACCACCACCAAAAAATAAATAAAGTATTGAATTGAATTTATTTACATTACAATTTAATATGCATGTACAACAATAATCTCAAATTACAGTATCAAAACTAAGATATCGTTATATGCATTTCACGTTGTACTTTATCCTCAAAATCAAGATTCCTGCAGCATCAATCTAAACACTGATTCCTACCTTCTTAACCCCCAGAAATAAAGTAAATAATTAAAAAATAAATAAATAAACCTAAAATACATTTATAAAATTGACAGAAATACATGAAATATAAAATTAAAATATTGTTAAAAATGAATAAATGAATAAATATTGATTAAATGAATAAATATTGATTAATTTAAAAATGAATAAATTTGATTAATTTAAATAGCTGAAGAGTCTATATGGTCAAGTACACTAATCTTGTATATAAGTACACTAATCTTGTATATAAGTTAGAAATACATAATCATAATACATACAAAGTAATTTATGAAAAATTTTAGAATGCATTTAGGGAATGACCCATTTGTATGTATGCTAGGTTGTACAATGAAATTCTACTAGATTTTAAATTAATGATCATTGACAAGTGATAAATTTAAAATACACTTTAATTTCCTTAAGTGGGATGTAAGTAGTTTATGGTGCTTAGTTTTTTTTGGATAGCTATATGCAGTGTGCACTCCAATTTAAGTTTCTGCAGTTGTAGGAGGAGGGGATTGTTAACAGTATCTTGTAACAATCAATTTTTACTATCTGCTTCAAGGAACAAAGTTGTGCTGTTTGACTGATGGTGTGCTAGAAACAACATATACTGTGCCCCCCCCTCCCCCCGATTTATGTCTAGTTCATTAACTTTATTCAATAGCATATCAATTCATCTATTCAATAGTATATTCATTATTCCATTTTTTTGTCTCAAATCAGGCTAAGTCATTTATAAAAATTAAAAAAAAAAGATTAAATGATAGATCATTGTGACACACCTTTTTAACTAATTTACCTTTGGATAAAATCATATTGTTTCTTTAGAGCCTTTGTTTTCTATTTTAACACCCTCAAATTGAATTTTTTTTTTTTCAGTATGAAGATATTACTTTAAATGAAATATCCTGTTATGTCTTATTGCTCTAATTTATGTAATAATATAGAATTATTTATAGTACCAAAGCTTTACATTCTTTTTGAAGAAAGATATCATCTAGAGAAGAAGTGAGCATGCTGAATGGGACAATAAAAGAGACAAAACAGAAGTAAATGGAGAAGTAAAGTTCTTGAATAGAAGGCTAACTACTGCATCATGGAGAAGCACTGAGTAAAATAAAAATATTGTTAAATTCATGCACAGGCAAATCGACCATTAGACCATGACCAAAATACCAGGAAATGTTTGTTAGAATCCAAAAATATCTTTTAATTTTTCCATTAGATTGCTATACATGCTTCATCTTAATGCTATTACTACTAAAAATGTATTTTTGTAGCTCCTTACCTGTAATGACAGGAACATCAAAATCATATCCTGAAGCCAGTGAAGGAGCTTGTGAATTGGTTGGACTGGGTATGTTAGGAGCAACTATTGAAGAATTAATATGACGAGTCTTAAGCAATGGAGGATTACGAGATTGTGTAAGAGCAAAACCTCTGCGCAAGGATCCTCTTGGTGGAGATGGTGGTGGATATGAAATTCCACGATGGCCTGGACTAAGCAGGCCCCCATGATGTTGTGTCTTGCTACCAGTGGGTGGAACAAGAAGAAGGGAAGAGGGAGGATTTGGAGGAGATGCTGTTACATGTCCACTGCTGGGAGATGTAGCAAGATTTAGGTTTGGTAATGATTGCCCCAGATTGGAAAATACTGGAACTTGTACACTTAGAGTGTTTGGTGATGGGGACTTAGACAGTTGATTGCGCCTGCAACAAGAATGCATAAAAATTATACATATCTAAAGCATTAAGCAATGCTAGCTTGAATTAACATTAAGATTTTCTCTTGAAGCACTCAGAGAATTTTTATATACATAAATGAATGCATGTACATACATATACACAAAATATACTACATAGAAAAGAATGAATAGATTATATCTGTTGGAACAAATGGATTCAGATTGAACTTAAATATGAGTTCTGGATGGATGCAGTTGTTCAGTAATTTAAAGTTTTTAGTTTAAAAAAATCTACATTGTTTTATTTGTTTTCATGATAAACAATGCTGGTTTGTTTCTATTTAATTTCAGCTACTATTCAACTAAGCTACTACCTGTCTAAGCGTGGTGAGGGCACAGGAACAGGTTGCTGCTGAGTTGTTTGTGTGGTAGTTTTGTTGCTATCACAGCTGCAGGTTGCAATAGGTAGACCTTCATCTGAACTGAGACTGGAACCTCGCAATTCATTCTCCATACTCACACCACGAGATTGACTCACACTGCTAACTGAGCTTGCTTCATTCATATCCATTGATCCACTGTCAAAAACAGATAGATAATGAAATGCTATTATTATTGCTCTATAGAAACAAGTTCAGTACAAGGACTCTACAGAAAAGACAGTTTGAGGAACCAGAGTTGCACATCAGTATGGTGACAGAACTCTTAGATTAGTATTATTTAACTCGCACATGTTTGTATTAATTCTCTACTAATGTTATTTCTTTTGATATAAATTAGATAAAAAGAGAAGTATTTGTTTTTATCCCCAAAGTTTTTCAATACTCTATGACAATATCCAAAGAGTTTCAGAATAATTAACAAAATGAATTAAGGTGTAAATGATTCCAGAATCTGTGGGTACCTAAAGCTGACTGGCATATGCATTTTAATGGAAGGGAAAACTATGGATAAAGCTGCAAACTATAAAATAAATCCAGGCATTTATTTATAAGAAACTAGCTTATAGAAAAAGAATCACATATAACAAATAGTAATACATGAACACAATATAAGAAGAAAAGCAGATCTTCATATAATGAGAACCAAAACATATCAAAATAGTGCAACTCAAAAGTTCATCAAACTATACAACAAATTACCACTCCAAATTAAAGAAACTGAAAAGTTAACTATATTTAAAAGGGCATTAATGACATATTTATTTGATCACTGTTTCTACTTATTAAATGAGTTTTTAAATAATAATGATAGTATTTATACTGTATGAAATGAAATTGATTTTATTATAACAGATAACTATATTTATAAAGTTGTTGAAGCTAATTCATTTATTAATTGATAAATTTTGATAAATCATTTTGTTCTAGAGTGTTTGAACAGGCTATAAAGGTTTATTTTACACTATGGCATAGCATATGATAACTTTGTATAATATTACTGGCCTTATATAACTTTAAATATTATGTAGACTCAAAAGATTTTTTTTTTTACTTGTCCTATATCATCTAGCATTCTGTGCATTATGATTTATAAGAACCAATAAACAAACAAACAAACAAACATAGCTGACAAGCAAATATAAAATATACCAGTTCAACCTAAATTCTGTAGCAACTTTGAAGAGTAACTGCAGTAACAAATTAAAAGAATGACCTTTATGTAATTTAATAAGATGCCTTTTATAATATTTTATTTATTAAAACTATTTGAAATATCCACACTTAGCTCTAACAGAACCATTAGACATTTTGAAATTCAACTATACCTCTTATATGATATTTATATATAAATGGATAACTGCTTGCCTTAATAATGTTTTAAGTAACTCAGTTTTGTTGTGTTTGGAAGATTAGGCCCTAGTCTGATAACCTATATTCCAGGGAGATGAAGTATGGGTCTGTCATTCTTTAAGCCTATGAACTCCTGGTATTGTCTTTAAGCCAATATCATGATAGCATTGCCTTGCAAGCTGGAGCAGAGTCTAACTGTTGAATGTTGTTTGGTTGAGCATTATAACTTGAATCATGAATACACCTTTAATATGTAAAAGGATCCCCCCCCTTTTTTTTGGTGTACCTGCATCAGCATTTTGCCAAAGTATGTGGCATAATGCATGGCAATGTATATTTGAAATGAAAGTGGCAGAAAATTTTGTAAGATCATTTTATCTTGAACCAGAAGTATGCAATATATTAGATCAGTGATATCTTGCTATATATTAATGTCCAGAAGATGGTTAATTATAAGATGTATTCAGAAAAGCTGTATAGCCACTATCAGTATAATTTAGAGCTCATATACTCATATATATATATATATATACTATATGGCTGTTGAGCAGAAAACAATATTAGAGTGGTTTTGCTGAGCTCTTTTTTACCAGAAGAAAATCGTTTCACATAAATTGCAATTACAAGGGCATAATTAATGCTTCATGTACTCCAATTTATTTGTTTGCATATTGAAAGAAATGCTTATGAATTGACCATTGAAAAAATTTGCTGCCATATGTATGTATTACAAATGCTGACTTGAACAATTATTAGTATTTTTCTTGCAGGCTACAAACTCTGATGAATCAGTAAAAAAAGGTGTATAGTATTTATTTTGATTTTAATCTTTATGATAAAATTATTTGACTAGTGTTACAATTTAAAGGTTCATATCTATATTCATGATTATATTTATTATTATTATTATTATTATTATTATTATTATTATTATTATTATTATTATTAACTTCCAGAAGAAAGGAACATATTTTATGCTCTAGCTATAGCTTTAAAACATGAGACATAAACAACTTAAGTGCATATGTTGTTATAGAATTCATTTGGTAACACTTATACTTCACTTACTTGGTTTTTATTTAAAGATAAGTTTTGCCTAACCAACTCTGTATCAACATTATTTTACTATTTCAGTATAAATAGCTTCAACAGAATAAGTTTAAAGTACTTGCTTTTCATGTCTTAAAAATAATAACTATACATTGTCAGAAGTATTATAAAACATTTATTTTGAAGATAATGTGAAAGATATGTCAATTCTAAAATTAATTTCTAGCTAGTATTTTCAAGAGCTTTATTTGGACAATAAAATACTATGTGTTAGTTATTTATATAGAATCATGTTAAGCGGCTAGAAAAAATATATAATTGAGATGAAAATGTTGTATGGTATTGAAATATGAGAACTGGAAGGATTGTTGGATTGATTTATTTATGGACGCTCTTTAACATCTCAGGTCATCAGCGTCCCATTCAACTCAGGGCGTGAAACGGCCGACAAATTTTGCTCAGAGGCCTCTCTTTCAGGCTTGAGGTTCTTTTTCGTGCCGTAAATGTACGACACGGGACCCACGGCTTTACTTCCCTTCCGAAGGAAGCCATACTTAGGATTTTTACGCCCGAAAAAATCCATCGATCTTGGCCGGGTTCGAACCCGCGTTTTGGGCGTAGGAGGCAAGTATGGTAACCACTACACCACCAGGACCGACGAACTGAACTGGAAGGAGGATGGTAAATTGTGGATGTTGTGCATAGGATGTTTTGTAGGAAAATTTTAGGCCCATCAAGCAAAAACAGCAAAGGAAGTTACAAAAATTGAAATGGGAAGCATGCCAATGAAATGTGTGATTATGAAGACAGCTCTTAAATATTGTAACATAACAAATTATAATTGAGGAAATCACTCAAATTTCACTAATTTAGTTCCACTTACTTGGACATGTTTCAAAGGCGGTTGCCTTCATCGCCAGCATGATCCCAATATATTTCACTGTGAAAATTCCCGCAATTCAAAAACTCTTAAATATTGGTTTAGAATTCTCAATTTAAATGAAAGAATGGGAGTACCTTTCCAAATTCATTTCATATCAAGCAGAGGTAACTACATACAACACAATAGCTTCCATGGGACAAACACAAGCACCAGGATAACAATAGGTCAACTCTGAGGATGGGAACGTTGGTTCCCCGAAACATGTCCTAACTTAAATACAGTAAGTGAAGTGTGTCAGAAATTTAGCCGCATTATTTTAATTAATATGACAGAAATTTGTGAAGGAAGTGCTTAGAATTCCAAGAAAAGAGTCTAAGGAGCTGGAGTAATAGTCTTAAGATAATTTTGGGTAACAATGAAATAGGGGGCATTTGCAGGAGGAGGGAGAACAATGTAAATGGTTTTTGGAAAACTGTAAGAAAAAGACTGAAAGAAGAAATACAAGAACTATTTAGCAAAATAGCAGGTAAAAGATTCTTAGTATTTTATATACCAATAAAAATAAATGGAAAAGAGAGAAATATAGTGATAAATAAATAAAGAACAAAGGGAGAGCATTGCATGGGTAAGAGCAGGTGTTTGGAGATTAGAAAGAATAAGGAAAGCATTTCCTCAGAATCAATGACCAAATTTTTTGGAGAGGAAAGGAAGACATGGAACATAATGTTAGGGGATGGGACTCTGAAGTAAAGAATTTATAAATGAGAAATAGCTTAAAATAGATAGAAAAATAGCCTTAATGAAAATCTTCAGTAAAGATAGCAAGAATGTAGGGTAGTTCCTGAGTAAAGTTAAAAAAACAAATGGAATTGGGTACTAAGAAAGAAAGTAAACCAAATAACTTAAAAGGTTGTACCTTACTTAATTATATTAAAATTTAAATAAAGATGATAGTACAAAACCAATAATTGTATTTAAATTTTTTTGTAATTGTGAGGGGTCAGACCTAAATCATCTTGGTCAGAAAGGTGGAAGCCCCTTTGTAGTATTGTATTTGTATTCATTCATATAGAATAATAATAAAACATGAAGAATAATATAAAGTTTGGTTGGTTTCTAATGACTGACATTGAAGATTTGCTTCATTTGTCTTCTGGCATCACAATATAAAGTCATATGGAGTATCTATTCCAAAGTGCTCAAAATATTACCTTAATTTCCCATTCCGTCATTTCTTTCAATATTAATAACATATTTATACTTTATTTCACCTATGAGAATGCATCAAACTAGAGCCTCGACTGCCCCTGCTGGATCCTCCACGGGGACTACGACTACTTGGTAGCAATCCTGCTGAGTACGAGGCACAGCTCTGGTAATCAGTCTCCAGAAGTAGAGGATCCTCATCTTCATAGAAACAAGCACTTGGCTGGCGGCTGATGGAAGCTAAAGGCACAGCTGGTGATGATGATGTGTTCAAATGGGAAGGCTGAGCTATAGAAGCATTCTTAGCAGCAGAAAACAGGTCTTGTGCCTTTTTGATTCCTTCCACCCAGCTCTAAAACAGCAAAACATAATTCACAGTACACAGTAATACAGCAGTATCAACAGTTAAACATTATTAATTGATATCATTGTATGATTCAGTTGATCTACACACTCTTAAAGCTTCACTTACTTTTCATAAATGTATGGAACCGGTTTCTAGAACATTTATGAAAAGTAAGTGAAGCTTTAAGAGTGTGTAGTTCAACTGAATCATACAATGATATCAATTAATATGATTGGCTTCACTGTGCAAGTTCCAATTTACATTTAAGTTAAACATTAGATGCAATGATCTGTGCTAATTACAGGAACATTTTATAAATGAAAATTAATAAATTTAATTCTCACTAGTCTCTCTTTTAATTAATTTCTTTATATTATTTGTTTCTGTAATTCTAGTGGTAGAATGACAGTTTATCATTCAGAGGACTTAGGGTTTCAAGTTGAGATAACTATATGGTTGAGATTTTTTAAAGAATTTTTTCCTTACCCTAGCACAGCAAATATCTTTAGACAATAATAGTATTTACAAAAGTACACATTTCATTTTATCAATACATTTATAATCTTAAGGACATTGTTAATACAGAACATTAAAGTGCAAAAGGAAATGTAAGTTGGTAAAGTTGGTCTAAGCATCTAAAATAAATTAAAAATAACTGCCATCCAATTAGCTAACATCATTCTGTCTGACATTATGCATTTTTTCAGTTTCCAAGTTTCATTTTTATGGGAAATTTGATTATGATGATGATGATGATGATGATGATGATGATGATGATGATGATGATGATGATGTTGTTGTTGTTGTTGTTGATGATGAAGATGAAGAAGAAGAAAGTAACTAAAACTTAAAGAAAATATTTTCATTAAATTTCATTATTAACACCACGCTTCAGAAATTAGGTCACAGTGGCATAATCAATATGTAGATTTATAAAAACCATTTTCTTGCCATTCTAATTATCTAATTCAAATAAAATTCACTCTTACTCTGAAACTAACACTAAAGAAAATGTATTATTTAAATATATAAAAATTCTCTATGGTATGATGAGCTTATTACTTTCAAATCTTCAAAAGACTGGATCTGCATAGTAACAGTAACAGAATTAGAGAATTGATACAATATTTTGCATTTTATTCTATATTTATTTGAATTTTGTAACATTATAAGTTAAAAAACATATATAAATGGTGTAACAAGACAATATCTATCTCTGAAATGTTCAAGCTCAGAGATCTCTAAAGCCATTTCCAATATTTACATGTACAAATGTCTTAAATATATATTAGTTAGTGGGGGCTGTATGGTAGAAATTTCCCTTTCCTTTCCACTGAAAACTGAAAGATACCAACTATTAGATTATTCATGAAATGCTATATACTTATAAAATATTATATCTTATAAAATTTGAAAAACAATGAGCAGTCAAGTTTGTTTATATTTAACTTTATGTTCTCTACCTTAACAAGTTTTTGTTCTTGTGAATATAAGATGAAGGCTGCAGTGGCTGTTTGAAATTCATTAAGATACACCAATGCAATGCTTGGCGGATCACGAGCCAGCTCTTGTACTACCAATCTGTCTACAAGATAGGGTTGTCTGACAATACGAACACTCCCACTACCACCTTTCTTTGTGATTGGTTTGCAAACCAGTAGCATATCTGTTAGCAAGAAACAGTGTACATCCATCTGAAAGAAGAAAAACAATTTTGAGTTTTGTGATATAATCACATTGTTTTGTACTATGGATTAGTTGTCACACATTGGCTTATAGTATTGCATTTCTTCAGATACAGTGTTGCAATTAAGCTGATAACTGAAATTAAACATTTTGATGACAAACCAATGCATCAATTTTTATACTAGTTAATTATGATTTTAATGTACCATAATACTTTTTATGCTATAAGAAACACTTATTAAGACTTTATCATTATTATTGAATATAATAAGTGTAATTTACTACATTTAATATGGAAAATGACATAATTAAGTGTAAGGAATTTATATCTTCCATACTTTCATTTTGTTAGTTTCTCTTTGCATAATGCACATTAAACAATTTTTGTTAATTAATAAAGGTACATTCTTTTTCATGTAATTTTGAAATAATAGACAAATACACTTTAAATGAAAAATTGTACTTATGAAGCTGTAGACAATGGAATGGTAATATATTCTACACTAATGTATTCAACGTGCTTACACTAACTCCACTTACATAACAGTAGGACATGTTTTGGAAGTCCTTGCTTCCATCATCTACTGTTGACCACCTACTTGAATTGGTAGGTGGATCCCAAAATGTTTTTGTGGTGGTCTCTAGTGGTTCTAGTAAGAAGTTACTGAGTTTGTCCATGGGTGGAAAATCGAAGTTCATTAAGTTTTCCTTATTTTTTTAAATAAAAATATTTTCTTGTACATATTGAATACATTAGTACAGGATAAATTCACTTTAGTTTATTGAAATTGTATAATAAACATTTTTGAAAAAAAATTAACTGCATATTACCTTGGAAGTTGAGTTATCTTTGAGCTTAAGATCACTTTCCAGCAACAGATAACGGCGCTGTGTGATGTGGCATCCTGGCATTGGACATGTTAAATCTAATTCAGAATGCAGCTTTAACATCCGCTCCACTTCATCATCTTTTGTTTCCTGCAAAGAAAAGGATACCAATGTGTTCCTAGATGGACTAGATAGCAACTGAAGGAGATTTGTCTATACAATTGAAATGAATTCCATTTTCATAATTCACTTCATTTGTTATTGTATAATTATTGCAACTTAATAGTAATAGCTAAATCCAGATAAAGATAACGTTGTATTTAATTTCATTTTTGATATAATAAGAAATCTTGAAGATGTGAATGTCATATTCTGCAACCTTTGTACTCATATTTTAACTCCTAAATAATGTATGAATATATTTGATCACCAATATTAATCAGTTTTGTGTGCAAACATGTATGTGTGTGTGTGTGTGTGTGTTTGTTTTTGTGTGGGCATAATCCTGCCACAATACCTTAAAAAGAGGCCAAATAGATTGCTGTACTACCAGCCCCAGTAATGATAACATCAATTTCTTAATATTGTGCAGTATTATAGCAACCTAAACTTATGTAGAATTAAGCAAATTTCTAATAAGATATTACTTTCAATGTGCAGAAATTTACAATTAAAATCAAGACTAATGCTATATATTTATATGTATTTTTAATTTCATAATTAGAATGTGTAAAATGTCATTCTGTCTTTCATTAACTATATTTATTTAATTTCTAGGATTATCACTATGTTTAAATGTACTACTTCTTGATGAAATTAAAACAAAAAAATTCAAATGACATAATGAACTAACAACTACGATGTTGTGCCATGTTGTCTTATATACAGTATTTTTTAATTTATCCCAGATATAAAAAATGCAAGAGCTTAGGTCAGGGGACCAGAGGTTCATAAATCCTTACTAATAACTCTAGTTATTCTGAAACTCTCTTTCAATTTCTCTCATAAAAATATTCACTGTATGAGCTGTGGCAAAGTCTTGTTGAAAAAAGTAAAATTGCACTCCCTCTCAGCTAATTCTCTAAGAAAAGGGGGAAAAAACTGTATCAGGGCCCCCCTCCCCCCAAAAAAAATTGGCCCTATAATTCTTTCTCTGCTTATGGCGCACCATACACAAATTTTTTCATCATGGAACGGCTCTTCATGAATGATAATAGATTTCTTAGCACTCCAATAATGATTATTTTATATTATTTATTTGTTTTATTTACGGATGCTCTTTAATATCTCAGACCATTGGCATCCAATTCAATTCAGTATGTGAAATGGCCGACAAATTTTGCTTAGAGGCCTCTTTTTCGTGCTGCAAATCTATGACATGGGACCCATGCCTTTACTTCCCTTCCGAAGGAAGCTATACTTAGGATTTTTACACCTAAAAATCCATCGATCCTGGTCGGTAATGAACCTGCTATCTTGGGTTTAGGGGCAAGTATGGTTACTACATCACCAGGACAGACTACTATTTTGTATACACACATAATCATTAAGATGAATCAGGCCTCATCCAAGCAAAACATTAAATATGGGTTTATTTCTCCATTGTATACACTATTCATGATTTTGTTCCAATCAACAAAAGGAAACATGTGTACACATGCTCAATGGAAAAATTCCACAAGTTGGTTCCTAGTTCTTTGGATTGCTCCATAGTTTTCAAATGAGGGAACCTTCACAACTTAATACTATATATACAAAGAATATAATCAACTTAGTAAGCTAAGACTTTAGATTACAGTAAATTAAAACAACTGGGAGTCAATCTAAATATCCTCAAAATCCAGAATGTGAACAATTCTACTAATTATTATTAACTTACATTTCACTACTATATAAATAGATGTCTTTTGATATAAAAAATTATTATTAAGGAAATCACTCAAATTTCACTAATTTAGTTCCACTTACTTGGACATGTTTCAAAGGCGGTTGCCTTCATCGTCAGCATGATTCCAGCATGATTGGGATCATGCTGATGATGAAGCCAACCGCCTTTGAAACATGTCCAAGTAAGTGGAACTAAATTAGTGAAATTTGAGTGATTTCCTCAATAATAATTTGTTATATTATATTATATTTCACTGTGGAAATTCCCGCTATTCAAAACTATTTATGAAACGTCAGTTTACTTGGGAAAAATAAGATTCCAAATAAGCCAGAACCACATGGTAAAAACAGCAATATGGAGAATATGCCGCTACCATTAATGAACTTCCTTTTTAAGATTGGGATCATGCTGACGATGAAGGCAACCGCCTTTGAAACATGTCCAAGTAAGTGGAACTAAATCAGTGAAATTTGAGTGATTTCCTCAATAATAATTTGTTATATTATACTATATTTCATTGTCAAAATTCCCGCTATTCAAAACTAGATGTCTTTTGCTTTGAGGCTATAAGATTCTATGATTTAATAATTAAAATATTTTATGTTCATTATTTAACTTACCACCACATCATAGGATTCTATTTTGGCAATTATACCCTTTAGTCGCTCGTGATCCTGCCTCTGGCGCAATGTTGAATTGACATCATTTACAAATTGGTCCACACATTTAATCTGTAATAAGATAGATTTCATAAATATTAAAATTAAGAAATGATATTAAAGTAAAACCTGTTACATTGTTGTACCATAATGAATCATTATTAATTCCCATAAATGAATTAGTTTTACTTAATAATTGCTGTATGCTAAATGATTGTAGATCTTGAGCAACTTTTCAGTGTAATATGAGTAATAACTTCTACACTAATTGCTGATTTAAGTGAAAAAAACAAAGTCATGTCTTTTATAGTTGCTTGATTTGGACAATTTTTATTAATACAAATCAGGAAGCAAGAGAATCAAGTAGGTACTGTCACCTGTATATTGCAGCAAAACTGCATGAATTTTATGATTCATTTAACTTTACAACATTTTTTTACCAACCATTAAATCCACTGTAATGAGGATACAAATATAATTTGGAAATTTAAATGTACCAACTTACAATTTCATATATAAATAATAAAATATTCATATTGGTATATAAGATGAGAACATTTTAATGAATAGGAAGACTCCATTATTCTATCAGATATAGAAACTGAGAACAATGAAATTACTTATAGCAAAGAACTAACAATGAAAAGGAAGTTGGAATGATGTATTTTACTGAATTTTTAAATGAACTTTGGTTCTTTGAGAAATTGTATGAAATCTGTAGTATTTGCTCATGATATGGTCTGTTTCTGATCACATACTACAAGGAAAGTGAGACTTTCCATGATTAACTATAAACATAAAATAACTGATATGCATTCTGATTGACTGGCTTTATATATATATATATAATTACCTTGGGGTAGAAGTCCTCTAAAAGGATGAATGTCAAAATGGCATCTTTTGCTGATGCTTTCTTGGGCCATCCCATCAAAAGTCAGAATATATTTAGATCCGGTGAGTAAAAGAGGTAGGAAGGTCCTATGCATCTTATAAACTGTGCTACATGTGGTATAATTCATTCCTTTTTCATTTAATATTAATACCAGGTACTAGCTTGCATTTTGGAAAGGTTTCTGACCTATCATCTGGAGTGGAGGCACACTTTTTAAGGGGTTCATACAACTCAAGGGGGGAAGCTGCACTGATGTTGGGATGCTCTATATTAAAATATGTTAGGAAACCCATCTGCATCTGTGCAGTTGCTACTTGTGGATCCTGACTGGCTGGTGTCTTCATTACCTCATTCCTTCTCTCAACAGTGCTCCATTGGAGGCATAGGCACAAATAACTTGTTCTGAATGAGGCCACATTGTCTAATGTCATTAGTTTATCTTCCAAATATAAGTGTAGATGTTCTCACTAATATTTCTTTTATTTAAACTGGCAAAATGGATGTCTGTTTTCTGTATAATTCTATTGATATCACTGTCTACTTTATCATTTCTTCCATAAGGTTTTTAAGCTTTGCCATATGGTTTCAATTGTACTTCCTGAATTATATGATTCACAATCTGCTTATTAGCTACAACAGACATTTTTAAATATTTATTTTGTTGTATAGCTTTAATAACAACAATAACAATGATGATTAATAATAATAATAATAATAATAATAATAATAATAATAATAATAATAATAATAATAATAATAATGTCTTTGTACATTTTTTATGATTATTTCTTGCTTAAATGTTCTATGCATCATAGATCCACTTCATGTGAAAGACATTTTTTCTGGATATTTTTGTATATTCTTACAATGAGCATAGGGCCAACAATCATGTCAATTTGTGTCAAACCACATGTTCCCTGCCCATGGCCAAAATACACATGTTCTTCACACTGATCCCTTGTTATCTTCAGGTGTCTACAAAATCTCTTGTAACTGCAGGAAGGTATACATAGAAACTATGAAACAAAGCATTTTGGAGCAAAAGAAATTGTTGCCTGGGACAAATGGAAAAATTGGCTGTTGCTGAAAGCATCATTACATTGAATAACCATTTTATGCTTTATGAAGACACCAAAATCCTGCCACTACAAGTTTTATTTTAGCAGACTTCAAAGAGGTGCAATAGAAATGTTTAAAACATTTGAATAACATTAATAAAAAAGAAGAAGAATGAACTAAATTGAATCTGGATTCCAGCACTTTCAAATGTGTCATCATTCCAGCCGACAACCAATATCAATATAACCTTGGCACCTTCTGTTTTCCCCTTCCTAGGTTACATCTTCTCTTTTTACGGCTGATAATAAAAACTTCACACCAAAAACAGTCAATGACAGTTGAACAGATATATAGCTGCATTAATTTTTATCCTCTGATGATATCTGCAACATTGTATGATGAAATGTTAGGTCAACAAATATTTTTTGGTAACTAGACTTGGCCTTATAGCCTAGAAATGGATAACTTTAACATTCAGAACTCTGTCCAAGAAAGCCTATATATATATCATTTGTCAGTACCTTACACTATAATTTTTTTCTTGTAATAAGATATTCTCTCTCTATTTAAAAAGAAATTTTCCGCAATATTATGTTTCAAAGCATACATGATAAAGGTACCCTCAAGGGCACTCTATCTGCATACATACTGAGGAAAGAGGGGTGTTTGGGAATTTATGTGGTTATAAAATAACTATTGAGTTTTATTTTCAGAAAAAAATCATGACTTACACATTTGAAACTGTAATGTTCTAATTATAGACTGTAGATTTCTTAATGAAAATAGTACTTAATGCCTGTTTGAACTACTGAGGCACCACAGGTGGTAGACTTTTAAATGGATTGTAAAAAGCAATCAAACATACCATTATAACAAGGCTTTCTCGTTGTTCTTCATTTTCTGTGTTCTTATGAATAGCTTTCAACAGAAGAGAGTATTTGGTGAGCCTCTGCATTGGTTTCACTACAATATCCATCAGCCTCAATCTATTGCATTCTTTTTGTGTCTCACACCACTGTAAAAGATAAGGTCATTTTATTAATAATTATTTATTTTGGAAATATATAAAAGGAATATGTTTATGAAACATTCATAAAATCTAATCAAAATATTGTATCCTTGCTACATTAAAAGTCAGAAAGGACAATGAAAATAAGTATCATGTTATGAACTGTAACATCCTGCCAATGGACCTCTTGTTTCACTTTATATTGATCATATCATCACCTGGCAGCATTTGTCTGTTTCCAGCTCAGGATGAGAGTGAAAGCTCTTGAATCATGTTATGACAGATTAATCAGTTAGTGAAGTATAGTATTACCTAATACTGACTTCTTTTTCTAGGAAAGATTTTGGATTAAACTGAGAAAAAAAGGAGTAAGTCAGAACTTTATATGAATTACCTATATATTTATAAGGAAAATGAATTTTGTATTAAATATGAAAGGGAGAGGATTACAGACAAAATATCAAACAATGTAGGTCTCATACATGGATGTAAATTAAGCCCAGTGGTCTTCAATCTATTCATTGATGAGTTTTGGAAGAAATTAGTAAAAGTAATGTACATTGCTAACTATAAATAACATAGAGATACTAGGTCTGCTCTTTGCAGATGATCTGGTAATGAGCATTGGATTAAAATGATCACTAGAAACTATAGGTGCATTTTGCAGAGAATGGGATCTCGAGATAAATAAAACCAAATTTAAGATTATGGTGATGGGGGGGAAGAAAAAAAATAAATGAATAAAAAATGGTGGTGGTGGAAAGGCACAGAAATCAAAGTCAAGAAATTCAATTATCAGGGGGTTAGATTGTCTAGTAATGTAAAATGGAGTGATCAAAAGAGAAAAGTATTAGCAGAAGTAAGGATGAGTATAATCAGATCTTGTATAAATAAAATAACAAATATCTAAGTAAAATCATTAAAGAGGGAATGTGGTTTAATTGTAGAGAGCAGAAAGATGTATGGAGGCCAGAAGGAGGATAGAAAGCAACAATTGTGATAAATAGATTATTTTGCAGAATTGTCCTATGCCTATCTAGATCTTTTCCTAACGAGATTGCTCTAATGGAACTAGGAACATAGGGCTATACAAGAAAGGTAAAAGAACTGGGCTATAAAAGAAAGGTAAAAGAAAAATTATTGCAATATTGGTATATAATAGAGAGACTAGAAGAGGAGAATAGCATTAAACAGTGTTTGGTAGCATAAGGAAAAATTAAGGGGAGAGAAACTTGGATATATAAAATCCAAAATATTCTACAAGAAGTGGGCATGGGATCAATGTGGTATGAGGGGGAAAGAATGGGAAAAGGATTTTGGAAAAAGATAAAAACAAGAATTTAGGATATTGAAAAACAGGAAATATGGGCTAGTCATAATGTAAAAAATCTCTAAAATAATATAGCACAGTAAAAATGATTGGTGAAGAGAAAGATACATTGAAACCTGTGATAAGGTAGAAAGGGGAGGATTGGAATATTTTAGAACAAGAATAATATATTTAAGTGGGATAAGAAGAGTGGGAGTGAGTGTGAGTGTGTGTGTGTTTTTATATATATATATATATATATATATATATAAAGTTCAATAGTACTTGACGTTATATTTTAGAATGTAAGCAAACCAAGTTTTGGAGGGAACAGTTCCTTTTATGAAGGAAGTAGGAAGTGGGAAAACTTACCAAATGAAATAAGAGGCAGAAGAATTTTAAATCTACAATCAGATGAAAATATATAGAAACTTGGAAAATACATTGGGAAGGTGAGACAAAAATGGTTATGGAAGGTGGGCAAGACAAATAAGAACAACAATGTTGACAATGGCATTATTTATGAGTGAATATATATCCCCATTACATATTCAACCTGGTGTTAATTGTAATGGGGTATGGAAAGAATGAAACTCCATAAATTGAGGGTGATTTTAAGTGGGAAATTTAAATGTTTAATAGTAGAAGGTTTACATGTATTCCGAATATGGAAATGCAAATTGTTTACTTTGATTTTAACATGTCTACTTGTTTGTGAAAATTGCATGCAATTGGTTCTCTTTATTTGTTAAAAATATTATATCTGCATATAAATTGGAAATAAATTCGTTCATTCACCAATTTCTTTGGGTATATAACGAAATAAATGTTTAAATTTTAGAAAAAATGCATAAAAGGCTATTAAAATCATATTAAAAATAATGTTGCAGTTTTAAAATGAAAGTCATATTAATTTAAAGGAAGACAATATTGCCAAGAAAGCAAACCAATAAGGAGAAGAATAAAAATGTTCTATTAATTAGAGAAGGCACCTATAACAAAGAATTGCTAGCACTTATCTAGCATTAAATGTATGAGGTACCTTTTTGGTCCAGCTTATAAGGATATCATTCTGAAGTACAATGAACAAAAGAGATGGGCACAGTTTCAATTCCTGCTAGGTCAAGCTGTCTGGCACAGTTTTTAACTGGAATTTTTGTTAAGCCTAGGCTAGTATCAGGTATTTTAATGCTTCTTGTACCAGGATTCATGACCATTATTCACTTTTCAATATTACCATAACCAAATTATGAAAATCTAAGAAATCAGCTTTATTGATAATAAAATATTTCTGGGCCTCATACGAAGCTGCAACTCTTGAATTGTGCTTGGGTCACATCATTTTGATAGGTTTTAATAAGTCTTTTGTCAAACAAAAACAGAAAATATCTCCTTTCTATAGCAACTTTATCCCTAGGTATATGCTACAAAAACTTAGTTCATAATTTCAACTGCATCTTCAAGATATTGGTATTAAGTACAGGAATTTAATATTAAATGAACAAAACAAATGCTAAATTTAAAATTAATTTCATGTTGGAACTAATACAGTGAAGCAATTAATTAATTCTTAATTAGCTAGTGAGTCAATTTAATACACTTATGCTTCACTTACCACTGAATTATACAGAACATGTTTCACTAGCTAATTAAGAATAAAAGAAATGTTGCTTCCCAGATTAGAATATATGCTACAACAGAACAGATTTCTCTCTTCTCCCACGCTTCTTTCAAGAAAGCAAGGAGATTACTCCATCAGTTAACTGCTAAATGCTACAGCTCATAAATATTTCATAACAATGCAATAACAGCTCTTGTCTGTGAGGAAAAAAAAAAAAAAAAAAAAAAAAATATGTGACTTGCAATAACTCTGTAATTGGTTTAATTTAAAACTCCAGGACAATAGTTTATTGTTCTATTTATAAAAATGACATGTTTGTCATAAATTATTATGAATGAATATGAAGCATGTATTTCTTTATTGAAAATACTGCAGAGAATGCCAGAGAATTTAGGAAATGCCAAGACCTTCAGTAGCTTATCTGTGTACAAGTGGTGGCACGATATAAGGTTTGTTCAAATATAAATTAACCTGAATGCAACTGTAAATAAGTGAAAAATACACTCATTATAATACAAAAAATAAAAGCACACCTTGTAAAGAGAGGTTTCATGGAAAATTTGGGTTTAATTAGCATTTATCTCTTCTTCCTTAATGAGGTAAGTTCTTCTCTTAGACTTCCTACTTGTTATAGCATTTTGTTAGAAAGTAAAATAAGCAGCAATAATTTTATTATTAATTTATATGCTTTTATTCATTGTAAAAATATTATCATGGTATGTTTCCATGACTTATTGGGTCTTGAAAGAAAACTCTTGTTATTTTATTGGTTCTATCTTAGCTTAAAATTTGATTGAATAAATAAATATAAACTATGTTATATATTTCTTATTGTGTAGAAGACTCACCACCAAGTAAGCTGTGAACACTTCATTTTCCTGATGCCTTTCTCGACAGTACTGTTGACATTGTGATTGTTCTGCACAGTATTTAGTGTATGGGAGACATATATCCTGGAACTGTAAAGACATTAGTTTAAATTACACAAAGAGATTAAATATGGAAAAAAATGCAGAAATTAAAAAGTTATAAACAGACAGCCATGTTACATTATGGTTGCACTTACTGTATAAAATTAGTTATGCAATGTAGTTCAAATTTTAAAGGCTGACAGTTCATGTGGTCTATTTTTACTTTACCCAGAAAATTTTACTTGATATAATTGGGTGATTCCATTAACTTTTTTGAAAGTTTAATAGTGTAGAGGTACTGTTAGTGTTGTTTTGCCTTATTTGGTATCATTAAGAATTACACAGGGAACATCACTTGTAGGTGATCACTCACCTATTTCCAGAAAAATTTTAGTTAGCTTTCCTCATCTATGCCAATTGAATGAAGACCTTTGCCTAGCAAAGGAATGCTAAAGATAAGTGCTTCAAGTGCAAATGCAGTTGTAGGATTAAAGATTATTTAGAATACAGAAAAGAAAATACCCTATAAAGATAAAGAAAAAGCTATAAAGGATCCTAGCAAGAACTAATAAATGCTATTCTGAATAATAAATAACAAAAAGATCGTTAAGCATGAAAACAACCAGCACTTTAAAAGATTATAGTATACGAGTGAATTACAGATGGAGGAATAAGTTTGTTTGAATGTTTTAAGAACATTATGATTGTATAAACAAAATGAGAGAGAAGTCATAAGTCAGAACTTACCCTTCTAAAGCCATCAAGTAAAAGTTGTGGATTGAGTGGCTGACCCGTTTTTCTTGATTCAGTCAGCATTGGCAAAAGGTAGTTACACCAAAAATGGCGATTGGCAGCATAAATATCGGGGATATTGCTGAAAAGTCTAGCCTTATCCACCTCATTAAGTATATTGGCTGCCTGTAGACTGCATAAACAGGCCAGGAACAACTGAAAACAAATGTTTTATGAAGAGTTATAGAATTATTATAAAAATAACAAATAAACTGCAAAATTAAAAGTTTGCAATAAGCAACATTTTATAGCTATTATTAAACAACTAAACAAAAATAAGAGAAGCAGATTATTGTGGTGGCTTACGATTTATATTTCCATATACATTTTCTTCTAGATTTCGTTAGTTGTCATGGGCACTAGCCTATTGCAATTGCTGCATCCTACCTCCAACATGACATCACTGGTACAGGACAGTATTGCAGGGGGGCATGTGATCACCACACATATTTTTTGTGATCAAAAGACAATACCTCTCTATTAGGCAGCTCTTCAATTATCCTCACAAAGTTGGGAGAATTCATCAGACTTCCCTAAATACAACATTTCTAAGCAGGATCTAAGGATCAAGCCCAGGATTTTGGCTATTAGTAAGCAAATCTGACCACTAGATCAATGAGGTGGTCTTTTCAGAATACTAAAAGAAAGAAAGAAAGAAAGAAAGAAAGGGAGGAAGGAAGGAAAGAAAGAAAGGAAGGAAGGAAGAAAACTGTATCATCAATTGGATCACTTGATCTTTTAAAATGTATGTAGTAATACATTTTAATTAATAATAACCAACATCTCTTTAACTGCACTCTATAAGTAGGTAACTTAATTAGGATAATAGCTGCTGATTAAATTATGATAGTTTCTCTTAGATTTAAACAATTTTCTTGGAAATGTAAAGTAGATATTTTTTGTTGCTTATGAACATCCATTCACTCCTTCCACTGCTTATATATACTCAAAGCAAAGCATATGTTACGACTCAATAAAGAATGTGGTAATGCCATAATCTGTTCTAACTGAAATTAGTAAAACTTGACATTTTTATGTATTTTTAATACTAGTTACAGAACATAATTAACCCCAATTTCTCTTAAAAAGTATCTATTCTAATTTTATTATTTACTGACTGCAATACTTACATCAGTAACTACTTTGAGGGTTCGTATATAGGCAACTTCTGTGCTGAGGAGCTCCCAGATGGCAGTTTGTTGTTGCCTAGTCCTTTCACTTAGCTCACCTGCTGCAGTCACTACATCCTGCCAGTCTTCTTCCAGTTCATAAATACCTATGAATATAATTGGCTTTAGAAAGGTAATAAAGTACAAATGTTATATCTTTTGTAGATATAATGTGTAAAGAAAAAACAGAAGAAGAAAGAGAAATACATTCTTGTAGCTAGGTTGCCATTTGTTGTTTAAGTTTAAAACTAGCTTCCACAAAATAAATAAATAGGTTTAAAACTTTCAGCTGCTTTCAAATAAGCTAATAAATGCACTCCAATAATGTAACAAAAATCAAATTTCTATTTTCTATTAGAGAATGCTTGATGTCTTGTAGTTACTACCTAGCTATTGATACATAGGACAGAGAAAGATTACAGAGATTTGTGTGTCCAGTGAACTTATAGTTCCTCAGGAAAGTCGCTACTATATATTAAATGAAATGCTTTTACTAGAGGATAGCTTGTTATAATGTTTAAGAGCATTCAAATGCTAATAATGATAAGGAAAACATGAAACACAATTAGAAAACTATTTGTTCCTATAAATCTGATAAAAAGTCAGTATGAATCAGTTTTTTCTCATAAGAAACTTTTGTAATATGTACTTCATGTTAATGAGCAGGTGCTTACTTTTTTTAAAATTCTTTACTTAAAAGTTTGTTGATTATATTTTTTAAAGTTTTCAAACTTATTATTCATTATAAATTAAGTGTTTTAAACATTTTCCCTTTAAGTTTTCCTTGATAGTTTTATTTAAATTATATTATTCATATTATAACACTATCATTCAGTTTTGTATAACATTATCACACATATTCCAAATTTTTTTGTTTGGTTCCTACATTTCTGCTTATTTGAACAAGCTCTCATTTCACAACATTAATGTAAGTAAAAGCTTTTCATTCTCATTTATTTTATGAACATTATACTGTGCCCTCATTCTGCTATGCAATTTGAGTTTGTATATGCTGGTGGAAACTTTCAGTGAACATATGATTCCTAGTATGACTGGAGTAAAAGTTCTGCTGACACAGGCAATGTTCTTGCTCAGTTGTATTTCTCATATTAACTGTTTCAGTTGCATTTCTGAAGGAAGTGCATGTTAAGATTTTCTACTATGTGGTTGTTATTACAAAGTAAGCCAAGAGTGAGATATATGCAATAGTAAAGAATATTTAACAATGATTGTTATGTGCAAAAGAAATTACACTACAGGGGAGAATTCTGGGCTAAATTTCCAGGAGAAACATTTCATTCAGAAGTGCAATTTGCAGATTGGTGAACAAAGTTTGAGCTGAAGTCATTTTAGTTGACAAGGAACCAAGACCAAAAAATGAGTTTTAACGGAAAAGAAGCTTGATGAAATAAGTTATTGATTAGAAACTTCTCCTCCAAGGCCTTTAACATATTTAACACAGTAAGTTGGTATATCTTAGAAGTGTGTACAATGCCATTCAGCTGCTATCTCACATCGGTGTAAAATTAGTGCTGTTCCTTAAATAAAATCTATATACTATGAAAAAAGAGTGAGGTTCTATGACTGGTTTATTAATCATGTGAAGTTCTCTTAACCATAAGTAACATTTTTCACAGATGAAGCTAATTACAATCTCTCAGGATATGCAAACTCACAAAAAACTGGAATAATGTCAATCCTGGACAAGTAATTGAACTTTATGACTGTGGTGTGCTATTATTGCAAGCCACATTCAGTGCATATTTTATTAAGGTACTTTTCTTGATGCTTACTGGTACGTAAACAAGATAATGAATAAATTTTTTTTACTTATTTGGTATCTGCAGAAGGATATGCATATTTCATGCAGGTTTTTTTTTATTTGTATTTATTTTTAATGTCTTTTTTTAACAACTGAGGCATCACAGATGATGGATACTGATGATACATGAGATGAAATTATAAACTGGGAAAGGATATATATATATTTTTTTAAGGAAGGAAATGTTCCATCTGGAAAATCCTCATTTAGGGAGGACAGTCCCGGTGGGAAGCAAATCCCTGCTCATGAGTATGCATTTTAATAACCTTGGCCACCCTTGGCAATCTTTATGCAAGATGGTATCATACACTGCTAGAGAAACACTCCTAACATTGCATGATGTGTAAGTGAAGAAAATGGGGAGGTTATATTTATTAGTTCAGGTTTATGGCTCCCTAAATCTCCAGATTTAAATTCGTGCAATTTTTGGTGGTAGTTTACAATATTTATTGGATGAATTGTAGTGAGTACCTCAAAATCTTTTCAAAAGGATTCAGGCATGTGTCACAATAGTAGACAGACACTTTGAGCATCTACTATAATGGTGACTGCAATATCAATTTCTACACTAATAAATGATGAATGAAGAGAAAGACTGTATGCTATGAATTTACGACAGAATCACATGATTTCCCTTGGCTATGGTGGAAGGTTGTTGCAAAGTGATTTCCAAACAACAAAATGAATTTCTGATTGCACAGTGAATTGAGAACCCTACATTTTTTGCTCACTGTAATTTGTACATGTTTTAATACAAAAGGAGTCCTTGTATTATTCAAATTTCTTGATGATCCTTTGATAGATAACATGTCCAACACATATTTATTTCACAGTCTTTTAGTAAAATTGAGAATATAACTAATTATAAATAAAGTATGAATGGACTCATACAAAAATTTATGGTTATCCTGGTGCATTAGTCAATAATCATTTTGTCCTCTAAAATCCATTAATTCAGTGATATGTCAATTTTCAAGTTCATATCTTTTCACCAGCAGCTTGGTCTCTCTTGGTGGTGTGCCAGAAATATTGTACTTTGCTCACTAACTCATCTAATTTAGTGCTCACGGACTTGTTTACTCCCTTATTACTCTTGCTTTCTACACCAGGCATATTGCAATATATTAAGTGAATTGAGCATTTCATGTAATTAATGTAGTGCTATACCTATCTTATCACTAATTCATTAAATAGAATACTCACCCTCTATAGAGTCACTGTCATCTGAATTCTGTAACCGAGGTATACCATGCTTACTATAAGAGTTGAGCTGATCCACCAGGCTTTCCATCTTAGTATCCTGCAACATAAAATATGTAAAATGCATTAATAAAATGTAAGTCAAAATAGGTACTAGGTAATTTTAGGCTAAAAGAGATGCTGCATATGTAAATTCATGTTTTTGGACTACTTATTGCATTCAAGTCAATGCATGTACATGTAACAGAGAAGAGAACCATGTACAAGTTTTGTGCTTTTATTAAGGTGATCAAGTGTTGTACACTTTCAGAGAAGTGTATCTAATTTATCAAAATCATAAAAAAAAAAAATCTTTGCATGTTTTTATATAGGCTTGTATTGTATGAGTTCCTAAAAATCATTCACTTTAAAAGAGACAACATATAATCTAATGAAAAGATAGCATTATTTAATTCGAGATAAAAATTGTTTGATCGACAATTTGTACTACTTTTTGCAAATTTTTTTTATTTTACGTTTCAGTGTGCTCTTTCCGAGTAATTGTAGTGTGCTCATCCTACCTTTTATATTTTAGTTATTTTAGGGACATATTCATTCATTTTCACATATTCAGGTGGTTACAGATTTACTTTCCCAGTAATTGACAATTCCCATGCTGATGGCTGGACAGTCAGTAGCACTTTGATGTTACAAGAACAAACACTGTTTCCCTTTTTTATTATTATATTACAACTAAGAGAACAGTGTAACTGAAGTCTATGTATTACTGCATTTGAACACCAAGAATCTCCAAGTATGAAACAACACTGTTACTGTGCATGGAGTATTCTTGGTGGCAACCCACTATATTTACACAGCTCTCCTGCAGATAATAAATCTTCACTGTAGCTTCAGCAGTTTTGACACATCATGCTCTCTGTTCAAAATGAAGGTTATATGACTGAACACTTTTACACTTGTGTAACAAAAGTGACCAAAGGCAAAGCTATAATTATTACTTAATATTTCAAGCTATTAGTATGCATTATTATTAATTACTGTGAATTAGTAAAGTAAAGTTACTGTAGTACATTGAAATGCTACTACTATTTTCATGTGTGACATTTTGTGAATACAGGATTATGTAGGCAGGAAAGTAGGTAATTAATAGAGATATTTTCTGGCAAACCAGTTCCATGAAGAGATACAGTTTGGAAACTTTTCTTAGATTTAAGAAGATGGCAACTCTAAACCACAGAATTCGGGAAAATTTCATGTTTAACTGGAAGAAAAATTGAATGAAATTAGAGAAATGTTAGGACATAATGAAGGAAATCATCTTGTGCAGGAAACAAGTGTCTCAGAATTCTCAGCCCACATAAGAATTAAATTATTAAAACTAACACTTAATTTACAGAATCTATATATGCAAGATGAAGCAAGTTGAGCTTTTGTAACTGGATTTTGCAAAACAATGCTAAGGTACGTTGATCCACAATTAATAATTTTTTCAGAAGAAGTATGGTATATTAGTACAGAGAATAGCAGATAATGAAGCATATAAAACTCCTGATTAATACATACAGTTCCATTGCATGATACTATGAAATTTAGTGTATGGTGTACTGCAACTGCAAGAAGAATAATGGAGGCCGTAGTTTTTTTAAGATACTTTAAATTTTGAGAGGTACTGCGTACAAATACTCACTCTATTTTATGAAGTTGTCCAATAATGAAAAACAATATTCATATTTTTAACATTCTGCAGCACCATGTATTACTTGAGACTGTTTAGAATCAATAATGGTAGACTTTTAGTGACAGTCATTTCTAGAAGGCTAAGCCCACATGTTTTCCCAACACATTGTGTGCAACTTTCATACATGGGGAACATGGAAGATATCCAAGTAAGTGGAATAAAACTAGTGAAATTTGAGTGACTTCTTCAAAAATAATTTGTTATATGGAAGATATTGTTTGGGAATTAGTGCAGAAGTTGGAGGAATTACAGAAGCAGAGTTGTGAGTGATGCAAAGTTCATTAAAAGATGTCAAAAATGTGTGGCTGCATATGGACACCACTTTCCAAAAATTAATTATGAAACTAAATCAATATATGTGCATGCTATTATTTATCAAGTTATGCTGGTAGAAATACAAAGAAAACTTGTTCATCAACTTAGTTGGCAACTAACATGACTTTGGTCCCATACACCTTGTATTCAGTTATAGATACAGGCCAAATATAATTCTCTGCATATGCCTGCATTTTTAGATAACTAAATGCTCTTTCTTAGTAATATTCTGAATTTATTAAAAATACCTTGCTGTTGCCGAAGAGGCCACTCCAGCGCTGCTTTGAAGAGGCCTTAGAAGAACCTTTAATGGATCCTTCATGGCTGGATTCTGCAGTTGCTATATAATTTGGATCTTCAGTGCTTGCACTGAAGAATCTTCCTCCTTTTCCTCGATAACTCTGAAAAAGGGAATAAAAGCCATCAAAACCTAAAGCACACACTTTTATGTATAAGTTACTTTCAAGATATTATACCATAATGAATTTTTACACATTTTCTTACATTTGCTATTTAAGCAGTTTCAAATTTTGTCTGTGCATAAGATTTTGATGTAAGCTTTTATTAGGGAGATTTGTATGAATTATAAGAAGGCAGAAAATGTGGAAGATAGAGCATTTCTTTCCTGCTCTTGTATTGGATTTGAGATCATGGTTTTGAGATGCTTAACAGATAAAATGCAAACTATGTACCATTTAACAATGCTGGTGCTTGTCAAAGTTACTGAAATGACAGATAATGAAAAAATTATGAATAAATAAGGATAACTGCTTTCACAATCAAAGTTGTTTATCTTAAAAGCTGCAAGATATGATTATTATGTTTTTAAGTACTATAGTTTGCCTTTCATGTTTTGAAAAACATTGACAGTATGTGTTACCAACACTAAATTAGATCATGTATAAAGAAAAAAGTTCCTTTGTTTCTGAAGTGCACAGAAGGTTAAACTTTGTAGTTCAATATAACAGAAACATGATTAACAACCATTACTTAATAAAAAATTCTGTAACACATTTAGCTAATGCTGACCTTATTGCATAACATGATAGTTTATTAGTTATACTGTGCTGGAATTAAAATATTCATCTATATTATAGAAGCTATGATCATTTAAACATTTCTTTAATTTTTTCTGTGAATTACATAGGTATTTCAAGAAAGCTAGAAGGCTTTTATATAATTATATTGCAGAGTAATAGCTGCCATTCTGGAAAAGCTTTTTTGGGATGTATTGGTCTATTCAAGTTAATAACATGTCTAGCATTGTAATTAATAATTATGTATAGGTATGTTCTTTTAAAATTATCAACAAAGGTCATGAAATAATATATGTATTCTTCAGTAAGTATGAGTAAGAATATTCAGCTTGTTAAATAATCGCCTACATGATTGTTGAGAACTAACAGTACAGAGGATTGTAATTTTTTGTAAGATGAATAAATTTTACTGTGGATAGAATTACCCCGCCCACATATAAAAATGGAATGGAAATATGTATAATATGCTAATATTAATGCAATTTGGTTCATAAGCCCATAAAAATTTCTCAAAGCAAACTAGGCATAGATGAGCATTGGAACTATAGTCTGTTTATGTTTCTTCCAATTTAATTCCTCATCCATTTCTAATTTGATGTAATGAGCTTTCCTTATGGTGAAACTAATGTAAATAGTACTTAATTCAATACTTACTTGTATTTAGTCCTAAATTGAATAAAATTTTTTTGGCAAAGTTTAATGAAACTTATTAACCACAAACAAAATATTTAGCTCTTGTGACTAACTTTAAAAACTGAGCATACGAATCCTTAAAAATAAATACACTGGTATCATCTGCAAAAAATACTATCTTAGATTCGTTACTCAGGCTGCAAATTAAATCATTGATAGATATTAGAAACAGAATGAGGTCCGGTATTAAGCCTTGTTGAATGCCAAATTTAGCAATTCCAGCAATTGATTTAGAATTAAATTATAATGCTATTATTACCTATACCTGAGGCCTCTATTTATTTTGTAAAGCCAGATTTATTTTTTTTAATAGTGTTTAATGCCTGTTTTTACTACTGAGCACTACAGGCAGTAAAAAGACAAGATATAACCAGCAATGCAGATATGAATATTATGTGTTAAGGAATCTGAAGTCTTTTGGATTTTGATGATTTCACAATCCTAAATTTAGAAGATGATCTCCACTGCTAAAATTTAAAACCAAATTGACTAAGAACAAGAGACGAGGATGCATATAAAAATATGGCCTATGAGAGAAGAGTGTACATTTGTGAGGCTATCAAAAATGCCTTCCTTCATTGAGTTCTGAATAAATGATCATGCGAAAAGGGTATAAAGTTGGGCAATTATAAGATTTTTTCTGTTCATTTGTAACCACAGTTTAGTTGTTTCTTTTATGTTTACTATAAAAACCAGATGCAATAATAATTCAATCAGCTTCACATCATATGTTCAGTAAAGTGTTGTGCTGGTAACTTACCCCTGATGCCTTCCGAAGTGGCACCTGATTGGCCTTCAACCCCCGCACTGGACTCTTGTCATCTCTCGCTGGCAACAAAATACAGTATATATAATAACAAATACATATTTTTAAACTTATTTAACAAATGTTTATTGGATCTAAATACTTCCTTAATTACAGTTTGGCTACAACTAAACACAAATTTCATCATCCAACTTGCATTTTAAGCCTTTGTTGAGTTTTATTATATCCAATGCTATCCACTATTGTGTCTTTCGTGTTTATAGAACTTTTAAATGCTTTGAGTAAAATTGTTAAATATCCAAATTGAAGGCAAAACGTGCGGAAAAAAATTGACACCTTTGTCTCGCTAGGTACTTGACTTATCATTAATATTTTTTTCGGATTTCTACTTCAATGAATAATTTCTTATGCTATCTTTAAGAAAATATCTGCCATTCATGAGAAATTAAAAAAGCACTTTCTGAAACTTTTTTGCAACTAATTCTGACAAAGTTTGTAATTATGACTACCAATAGTGCTAGGATATTCATGTTCTGAACAAGAGCAAGTTATGTACAACAGTAAATAATAGGTTATGTCTGTCGATAGCTTATATGCACTATCAACACATCCTTATGAGCTTATGCGGCGAAGTACATTGAAGCAAGCATATCTATTGGTCCCACAATTATCATCAGTACAATAGTTTCATGTTTCATGTGCACATTTACAATAATAATTGCATGGAAATCCTCTTACGGCTGTTTAATGATCATTTGATCGATTAATAATCTAAATAACAGGTTGAATGAATTATTTATAAAGGAGAAGTGAGACGTTCGTGCTATGGTCAACAACCACGTGCATTTGTTGACATCACATTTCAGCTTTCAATTGAAAAATCTGGCTTAAGCCGGCAGTGATGTATTTGTACAGCCAGTTTATATTGGAAGCAACAGTTTAACAGTTTTCATTCACGAAACGAAACAAAAAGTAGAAAGCAACTGAAACTATATTGGTTGGTGTTAAATTAAAAATAAAACAATATTTTACCTTACATGATATTAAATAAATTCATCAGTAAATTAATATCGAAAAAATGTTAAGACAAAGCTCCAATAGGAATAATTTGATGGTAAATTTACGACACTACGTACAGAAGTGTAAGTCTATATAAAAAATGAATATGTTAAATTATGTGCATTTAAACATTTGTTCAAAGAAAATGCAGCGAAAACAAAGCAAAATAACTTTATTTATAATATAAGAAATAACTAGATTAAAGTACGTTTTAAGTAGCTAAAACTCTTGTTATACTAATATTTTAAAAATATAACCCTAAAAGTTTCCATATGTAGTCTAACTAATGGGATATATTGGTGTAGTTGCAGTTTTTTCGAGGTTGGTGGAACCCGTTATAGACCCAACTCTTTCGGAAAAGTTCATGAAGAGGTCAGAGAATCGAACAGGAACTCTCCGGATCATGGAAGCTGTCATAAGGGTTATTACTTTTCTGTTGATGTGCTAAATGGAGGGTTTAGTGAACTCGATAAGACTTTTACTATGATGTTATCAGTTATATCATTTGGCACGTTGTTGAATTGCTTAAAAATCTTAAGGCATTTTCAGCATCATAGGCTTTTTGATTTTTGGAATACATTGACATTGAGTGAGCGTTAGCGTTATTTACTTCTAAGCGCAGGAAGTAACGAGACTACGGAAAAAGTATTGCTGAAAGTCAGCAATACGAAATACTAGGAGTATTCTCTGCCTGACTCAGAGATGTCCATTCTTTAGATAGCCCGCTGTATAGTTTGACGCATAAGCGTAGTCATCTGTTTGTGACAATTTTGTAAGCAAACTATTGTTAATATATTTTAAAATGGATAAAACTGAAATATGATCTGTGATACAGTACTTCGATTTGAAGGTTTTCGACGGCTAAAATGTGGGCTGCTACATTTAAGCTTAATCGTACATCCATTCAAGATAATGAACGCTCAGGGCGTCCCAAAACTGCTACGACCGATAAGAGTGTGACAAAAATTTACAATGTCGTACTAAATGATCTCCGATTGAAGGTACGCGAGTTTGCTGACTTTGCAAAGATCTCGATAGGCCGTGTCCATTACATTGTACCGAAGTTTTGGGTATGAAAAAGTTTTCCGCTTAATGGGTGCCGCGTTTGTTAACAATGGACCAAAATGCATTAATATTTCTCAAGAGCGTTTAGACTTATTTACATGGAATTCCAATGAATTTCTCCGACTTTTCATAACAGCAGAAGAAATATGGATTCATCGCTGCAGACCAGAGTCGAAGAAGCAGCAGAAGAAAATGGACCAAAGAAAACAAAAACTGTTTCATCTGCAAGAAAAGTCATGGCTACAGTTTTCAGTGCAATATTTCTGATGCTTAATTGCAATCCACAGGAATTTTTGCATATATCCTACCACGAGGAAACTTTGATCCTCAATCATACACTTGAGTGGAAGCTGTAGACGACTGGTGAAAGTGTGCCGAAGCAGGGAAAACTGGCAAGTTGATGGGTACTCTTTGTTGGGATTCCCAGGAATAACCCTGGTGAACCAATTGGAAAAGGGTGAACGAATAACGGGGTATATAATAATGCATTGATGAACTGTTTGAAAGGCGAATTTAAGAAAGTTGGGGGCGATGACCAACATTGACATACAAAAACCTTTCACCTAGACAACACTTTTTTTTTTCGACATTTATAGTAGCAATGGAAAATTGCACGAATTGATTCCTAATTCTTTTCTAATGCCCGAACTTTGCCTCTTGAGATAACTGTGAAAAAATGTGGGAGAACTCCTCGTCGAATGGAATGACATGGAAAACGTCATTTTGCAGTTTGAAAAAAGCTACCTTTCCTATTGGATTAAACTATTGGAAACTCGCTAGAGCAAGTATGTAATCCTCGAAAAAACTATGTTGAAATATTGCGAATACAAATTATTTAAATTATTGTGGTGTGTTCGATTATTGTTGGGGAAAGAATGTTCATTAAGGAGAATTTTCCTCGGTGGCAGTTGGTCATCAGAAATTTCCAGAAGCAAGTTTTGTGTTTTAGTCTGATTGGTGGTAGGGAGTTCCTCCACCTATATAGAGCTTTTTGGGAACTTTAGCAAAAGAATTAGTTAGGAATAGATCACCAAACGGGTAGTAAGTGTTGTGTGTCACATCCTTCCACCAGCCCAGAAGCATGCACAGCTAAATTCACTACTGTAAATTCAGATATGTGGAAATTTGTAACATCTGCTCTTTGATAACATAAAGTATATAATAAATTTCATAATGCGATCTAGTGAAACACAAAAGTCCTAATTTTTTTTAAAAAAATCCTCTAACCAACGAGTATATAATTTCGTCCTCATACTTAAGATGTCATAGACTTAGGTGTTTTAGGAAAAAGAAATAAGAATCGCGAAATATTGATAAGAGTCGATGGGTAGTTATGGAACGTGACAACATAAAATTTATATTCTAAATTATTTTTCTGTCAAAATTTTCAAACGATTCTTGTGTATACGCTAAATTGTTGAAACTAAAGACTATTGTCCTTTCATCAGTTTCTGCTTTTGTTCTTAGACGATTATTATTTAAATCCACACTGTTTATTATCTAGCGACTTAAAGATTTTAGATTTGACTTACTATCCCTATATAAAATATTTTAATACAAAAGAAAATGTTTATGATTGCTCTTTGAAATTAGCTAAAGAAGATATGGGTAAAGTTCTTGACATGGGACTTGATGGTTCAGGAAAGTGGTTCTCAAAGCATTAGTGAACTTTTAACGCATTTGTTCTTGACTGTATAGGCTCACAAATTGCGAGAAAACAAAACATGATAAAATTTACAACGTGTATTAATCAATGAAGTAAAATAAATTAGAACTAATTTGAAGGCGACTATTTGTTTCGAAGGGAGCTTTCTAACAGATAAGCCGAAAATGTCGGACATGCGAACACTTGTTTGTACTGTCATAATTTCCTTAGCAGCATCACCTTTCGCAAAGAACTGCGCAGTATGTGGCTGGCCTGCATGTTTGCTTTTCCAGGATTACCAAAAGACAATGGAATTACCGATGCTTTGTAAAGCAATTTCATTACGTAAAAACCATTCTCTACATTCATTTATTTAAAAAATAAGTGTAAAACGTTTGGAAAACTTAAACTCAGAGCTCAGAATAGAAATTTCTCCTATTAAATTCGATGCAACACGGCTTATAAAGGTGTAGTGGTTACCATACTTGCCTTCTAAACCCAAATCGCGGGTTCGAACCCGGCCAGGACCGATGGATTTTTTCGGGCGTAAAAATCCTAAGTATGGCTTCCTTCGGAAGGGAAGTAAAGCCGTGGGTCCCGTGTCGTACATTTGCGGCATGAAAAAGAACCTCAAGCCTGAAAGAGAGGCCTCTGAGTAAAATTTGTCGGCCATTTCACGCCCTGAGTTGAACGGGACGCTGATGATCTGAGATGTTAAAGAGCGTCCGTAAATAAATCAATCAAAAAAAAAAAAAAAACCGACTTATAAATGAAATGCAGCATCATCTCTCTCATTCAGGAATTAAAATTAACGAGTAATGTGCCATCATATATTGTTAGTTACTATTAATATCATTGTTTTATGAGTTTTATATACTCTTTTGAATGTAATATTATTATGATTAACACTATTGTCTATAATTACATTATATTAAAAAGGAAAACATTGAAAAAAGTGCATTTGTTTTTTAGTTTACGTATTTATATTTTTAAACCATGATGAAAAAAAAAAACAATGCAAATTTAGGATTTTAAACTTTGAGGTAAATACAGTAAGAGATAGATCTTTAAAGGAGGTCTGTGTAATCAGCTGGATTAAATGAGGAACGATATTAAAAGTGATTGTTATTATTACTGTTATCATGCCAATTAAGTTCTGCAAGATCAAGCTTAAGCCCATTGAAGCATCAAGGGTTTTAGTTTGGAACAGAGTTGTAGAAGCTCCAATACGGCACTGTGGTAATTAACTTTGATGCTTCATATATGGATCTTTTGATTTTCTATGCCTCAAGAAGCAATAGAATTTAAATAGAAGCTAAGTCTAGAAACAGTTTCATGTTCAGCCGAATTTCATAGGCTGGTTCCAAACGAGGAACATGAAATAATATTCAACGCTTTTCTTGCAATTTGAAAATTAAGGTTTTCGGTCTTAGCAAACAAACATGACATTCAAAGCTATTTAGCAGGTCTTTAAGGAAAAAAATCTTTGGCTGATCCCGAGGAGAGAGTGAAGAGGTACTCCTAAAAGTATTAATTTTAGCCAGAAAAACAGAGACTTTTTAAAATTTGGGGAAATGGTATAACGTACACCGCAAATTTGGTTATTAAACTACTTGCTTAGATAAACTGGCTGTCAAAATATATTTTGATGTTCTTAGGTTCCCTTCAAATCACAGGGATTGTAAATGGCATGGTATAAACCTTTTTTAATCCAGTTATAAGCAAGTATTATGCGAGGAGCCCAATTCTTATCTAGATCACTCACTTAGTGTACCAAGTAAAGATTTTAGCACCTTTTTAAGAATGGCGTGAAGTTTTATCTTTGAAATTTAAAAATCTGTTCAGGATATTAGGGGCATAAGGAATGGTCGGATATTCACGAATGATTGCTGCCCCTACAAAGTTTGATCAGAATGACTGCACACACAATGAAGCAGCATTTAACGATTCTGTTGGTGTGAAGACTTTTAAAAAGCGATTATCTTGATACACAACGAAAAACTAAATATTAATTACAGATAAAGTTCCATTTTTATTTCATTTGTTGCAATATTCTTTTATATGCTTTTCTTTATGTTGTCCACATAGTTGAGTGCGCAACACATAAAGTCATAAAAATCTTGCACTCTGAAACATATTAAGTATCATATTTCTGGTAGACCCATATTAATTTTTTTTTGAACAGTGCCTCTAAAATCTTCAAAAAGTTTTTTTAGATGTTTATTAACAGATTTGATATAACTATTTAAAATACTTTTTATGATTCATTTTTTTAAAGTGAGATAACAATATTAACTCGATGTATAAAAATTGAAAAAAATGTCTGCTAATTTGATCCATACCGACCAGGACATGTTCAGAACATGTTCAGAACACAAGTTCTACAAAAAGTTTCCGATGGGAACCCAACTTCAGACATTTTTATCATGTTGTACTGGATCCATGTAAATGACTGCCTGACTGAAGCCTACGATATATGGAACGCTTGATTATTATTAACACTGAATTTCCCAATTTGAGTTCGAGATTATCAACCAGAGTTCATGTATCCTGATATTCTTCTTGGGCATATTTTGTAATGCCTAAAGCAGGGGATCTCAACCTTTTCCAATGACGAACCGTTACATTCAACGCTAAATATTAAATGTAAATTTTACTAGGGAAATGCGCGATTTTGTGGTATAAATAAGCATTTCTCTACATTTATAACAATACTGGTGGTTTATTTAATTCTTTCTTGTATGTATTATTTAGGATTAGGGTAAGGTAAGGTATTTTCGTGGTACAGGCAATTTCGTGATAAATTTGTACCCACAAAGTATCCTCTCGTTATAGAGGTTTAGCTTTCCGTCTCCAGGTAGCAAAGACCTTTGTGCTTAACTGTAGAAATGGACAAAGCGCTAAGTGCTGATGGTCGTTAGCAGCAAAATGTATCGTGGCAGTGACATTGAGATTGTTAATGGTGGCGGTCGAGTGTTGCAGTTGTTCTCAAGGTAAGTCTTTTAGTAAATGTTGTAGTATCTTACAAGGAAGTGATAGTACATGAAATGCTGATTAAGATAACATATTTACTTTTTCATTTAAACGTAAAACTGAAGCTGTGAGGTCTTACGAAACTCGTTGATAAACTTACGTTTTCACCATTTGTTTTCTAATTCATACAAGGGGTAAGTTTTGCGTAATATTTAAATATTCTAAATAATATAATAAAATGCTTTCTATTGAAAATCCTGTTAAAAGCACCTATAATTTATTAAATAGGTATGCCTAGAACTCAATATGTACTATCACGAAATTACCTTACCTCTTACGTTATATTATATCATGAAATTGCTTATCTTCAATTTTTGCATATTTTAGGACTAAGCTGCTCCAAAATGCCGGGTAGAAAGAACACTGAAGTGCAAAAAAGATAAACCAAAGAAAAGTAGGATTGCTAAGAAAGAAAAATGTGCTTACTGTAATTATTCTTACATAAACATTTTGGAAGCCATAAGATTGATTAAGGAAGAAAAATATTCCATTTATAAAGCGTTTAAAAGCCAAGGAATCCCGTGGTCGGCGTTAAAGGATTATTTAAGCAAGGACAATGACGGTCACACCCTCAGTTTGCCAAAACTTGGACGTCCTTTTACCTTACCTGTGGAAGTTGAAGAATGAATGGCAAAAATCCTTGGATTCCTACATGGAATGACATCCACATGCAAAACCTAATCGCTGCAACTTCCATTTCATATTCAATGACGCGTTCATCTCTAGTTTCAGCATACATAACATCAGAATGGGCTTCAGGAAGACAGGAACTCATCCTTTCAATCGTAACAGCATACCTTCAGAAGCTATGGCACTATCAATGCTAACTGAACGAGACACATCATCAAATCCTATCAGCCAGGCAAACACATCATCAGTCACTCCTGAAAGCAGTGCTGCACCACCAGAAGTAGTAGAAACATCAGTTGAGGCCATCCTGCAGCACCCAAACCCATGATGAGAAAAAGGAAATCGAAAGATGCTTCGGCAAAAGTCTACACATCACCCAAGGTCAGTGATGAATGCGGATACATGTCAGGCACTTCCCAGGATACTGCTACATCGGAACAGGATGATCACTGGACTTATAGAAGCTGCAGCAAATCCTACAACCAGGATGTGGAAAAAAGAACTGGGGCAAAATGGATACAGTGTTAATTCTGTCTGGGAACATATCATGAAAAGTGTCAGAATCAAAGGATTGAAGATGATGATGTGATGGTCTATATGTGTGATAGCTGCTGTAATAAAGAGTCTGATTAGTGAATACTTTGTCTTTGTTTTTACTTGCTCTTTTTCTGCAATAAACAAATTGTCACGAAATTACCTAACCCCTATCACGAAATTACCTGCACATTCACAAAATTACCTATGTTTGTTGTATTATTTATTAGAGATTGTGCACGGATAAAAGGGGGACTTAAAATTCAGCAAATAGTGTATGCTGTATTACAGAAGGTCAATAAATGGTATTATTTACTTTTACATATATTTGTACTATTTTACAGACATGAAATACGATATTTAAATGAAATTATCACAAAATTACCTTACCTTACCCTATATATTATTGGAGAAAACTGTTCAATCCATTCCTATTCAATGAACTTTTCTGTGAAACGTCTTAAAATTAATTTTGTTAAGGTTAAAATATAGTGAATGAATACACAAATACTTCGACAAACATATACCCATTATCATGGTACTCCAATCAGTAAGAGCCATTAATTTTAAAAATTTAACTACATTTTTTACTCACATTTTTGTTTCAGTGCGAAGGTTGTGCTTGTTCTTTAATCTTTAATTTCAAATTACTTAATTTTAGTTTTAAATCGTGATCAACAAGAAATTTGTTTCTGTACATGTTTTTGATATTAATTATAGAAGAAAAGTTACATCCACAAAGGTAAGTAGTCGCAAACTGCCTTGTCACCCAACATTATTTAAACGTATCTATTGCTGCTGCTGGCAATATTAATGACTCTCCTGTCATGTGAGGTTTTCTCGCCTTATCTACTCTTAAACTGATGTCTCCAGAGCCTTCATGTTGGATCCTGCAAATGAGGTTATTTGTTTTTTCTTTGTGACAAATCTGTTAGTTTTTTCTGAAAATATTTTACCCGGCTGTGTTTCAAATCACCATGTTTGGTGTCAAAATGACGTTTTAAAAGGGCAAGTTTCATAGAATGATTTGAAACTGCGATATTGGGATGATTTTCTCTCCATCTCCAATATATATGAAAACATATGATAAATAACTTAAACTTTACTTACTTATTGCTCATGTACGTTTTTTTTTTCTTTCTTGTTCTCTGTTAGAATCTTAGCGTTAGGAACATTGGCTTCTGGACTCATTTCTCACTTTGAACTTTTCGAGCAGAGTCCTTTAATTAACGATTTATTCATGTTTTGGTTTACTTCTTCTGATTCTGACACAAAGCACATTAAATCTGACAATCAAACTAATAAAATATCGCATGCAATAACAATAATGTAACTACACTACTTTCTGTAAATGCATCTCGTAGTTAATAAAACATCCCATTTTTTATGATAAAATATATGAATTGCGCTGTTATTGTCGTAAGATTAAAACTGAACTTCAGTATTATTTTTGTACAGGATTATACAACATCTTTTGTGATAATATAAAAATCTATTCTTTCCGTTTAGTTATAGCAGATCTGTCAAATATTTATGTTTTATAAAACAAATGTTCATTTATCTCATTTGCTAAATTTTTACGTACCATCCACAGTAGATCACGTACCATCAATGAACCCTGGTCTAAAGAAATAAAACTGGATAGAGGGTGGGTATATTACATTTTATAAAGAATACTCGTAAACATTTTTGAAGAAGTGTATTGGTCTATGTATTTCAACTACACGAAGTATTACATATCATGTTTTTATGATTCTTTATCACTATTATGGGCTAAGTCTCTATGTAAACGTTTACCCAAAAATTGCATTGAAACCCTTCTCTCATTTATGGGATGTCCATTTCTGTGAGTTTCCTTTAAAAGTCAGTTAATTGATATTCAGAATGTCAAGAACTATGAGCCACCAAAATTCCTACAGCTCTACAGTAAAAATCTGAATAGCTAAGTACCATGAATGTGAAAATGGCAAAATCTATTTAAAGAAGGTACTAAGTAAGTGGAAACTTAAGTGATTAAATAAACAAATAAATAAAGCTAATTATCTTTCTTTGCTTCACGATAAAGGAAACTTTATGATTGGGTTTCGCAATAAACCTCTCCTGTGTTCTCTAACACTGTCCTCCCAGAAGCTATAGAAGGTTTTTTTTTCTTTTTTTTCCCCCCTATTTCACTTATGATTGAAGTTGATCATCAATGATATTATGTATTGCTGCCCCTCTTTACATGAGGTGACCTCAGTCAACAAGCGTTATGCTGATTGGGCATCCAACTAAATGCGCATAATACGTAAATAAAAATAATATTTCAATTTCTTGTCACATTTATTACATTTCTCCCTTAGTAAGATGCACATAAAGAGCCAACTCACCTCTGAGTCTGACGTGCTTGCCACCAAGCCAACTGGTGTCAGTGACAATGGGCAATGGAGTCCGCGAACTCTCCAGGAACACCTCCAAGTTATTGAGGTCAAGACCACGACGAGCACATACCGCTCGAAGCGCATCCCTGAAATTTGATACATTGTCAGCACAAGTTATTTGCGTAGAAATGCTCTATGCCATTCTGGAAAACTATAGTGTCTAAAATTTACTATGGAGGTGACGAGAAACTCTGGTGATGTACCTTCCACCTATTTATTTAATAATATTTCAAGTTGTAGAACACACGGAAGTGGAGTCAATTTTTATGTTTAAAAAATATAAAGTCCTATTTAATAATACTGTTTATATTTTTTTTAAACTTAGACCATCCAAATGCCTGAAAACAGGATTTTATGTATAATGCACATTTATTATAAACCTATATTATATTATATTTCATCTTTAGGAACATATAACTCCAAACCTATTATAGATAGAAGCATGGTTTTCGAAACATATGCATTTTTACAGCTCTTAATAGGTGGTGAAGAGTTATGGATGAAACAAGAAGGGTGTTTAAATTAAAAAATCCTTATACAGAACTTTTGCATAAAAATTGAAATATGTACTATAATATATTTCATTTTGAAACTGAATCTCATAGTTAAAAGTAATTTTAATGGACTGTGTCAAATAAAGTGTAAAAAGTGTCATGTAAGTCTTCCATCATGAAATAATTAATACTTTTTGAGAAATGTTTTGATACATATTGGTATGCAATTTTCATATATTTTGCGTTTTATTTAAATACAGAGCCCTCGTTTGGATGCGTGGCCGGCTTAACGGGAATTTGCTTGGTACTGGGAAGAACGCTGTTTACCATTGGATTCGGATATTCATAGCTTCTTTAATTCAAACATACAGATTTCTACATCACACCAAACCCCAAATATTGGTTATACAATGACATTTCGTGTACAAGATATGGTTCTCTGCATTCAGTATCTATTGTTTTCTATCGCTATCTGGCTATGCAAATGAAATCATGCTTCGACGGGAATAAATAAATAAATAAATAGATTAAGCACGGGTAAAAAGAGCGAACATTAATATTACCCAACACACAATTGCAGAAATTAACTCCACTCATATTATTGTAATGTTGCAATTCCTGGACTACAGTTATATTATAGGATTTTAATTTTAAAAATTTATTAGCATTCCAAGTCGCGGTTTGCGAAATTCCTGATTCCTATGAAAGCTTTCTTAGAGATTTCCTTGGACTTCGTTCTAACATTTCTACGAGTTCATCGAGTTTTTCCTTTGTAAGCACACAGCGTTTTATTTTCGGTTTCTTATCAAGAAAAGATCCCGTTTTACTAAACCCATTCGCAAGATTACGAACCGTTTCTCCGTAAGGCGCACGAACAGTTGGAATCTGTCTATAAATCGCCATCTCACTTCTCTACATGAGTTTGTTGTTACACAGGAATCATACATGAAGATTCTGGTGCTAAAGTGTACAACTTTTTTGCCTTATAACACACTATATCCTGAAATACGTGATCTCACAACATTCAACATTCAACTCTTGTACAGCACAAAGACTTCGCATCAGTACACGGCGGGAAAGTGGAGGCGGTAACAGAACCGGTTAGAAACAGGGCAGGCAAATCGCCGTTAAGCCGGTCACGCGTCCAAATGAAGGTTCTGTGTTATATTAACCATAAACAAGCATCATCAGAGACTTAATGTCTAAGCGTACATATTAAGAAGATTCTGTTACATAAATAGTAAATGTTTCATGAGCCCACCATAGATAGAAACGGAAAAATTGCATTTTAAAAACTGTGTACTTTTAACCTAAAAATGAAATGCTCTGAAAATATTTCGAATTGTAGTCCCTTAGACATGCAGTCTTTGTTACGGTTTTACTCCAATGCTGGCTCTGTTTTCTGGGAATTTGGGCATTTTCCTCTATGACCTCGTGTTATTGTAGCTGTTTTCCGATACCGGATTACTATTTCGACCCGATGAGGGCGATGAATGGAATTGTGCGGCAAAAGGGTCATTAAACCGAATGCGATCATGAGATCATAGGGCCACACGGCGATCTTCCTAGTCAAGGAAAAATCCCCATGGTATATCCGGGAAGCGAATCGAGGACCCCAGGAATAGAACCAGAAACGCTGACCATTAGACCATGAATTTTGAAAGTAAATGTTAAATATAAACGAGATAGTCAATCTACAATTGAATATAATTTCCAAAAAAGGATGGTTCGATTATTTATCAGCTATTGTGAACTTCTGATGTATCTAACTCGTCATTAGTGAAAATTAAATTAAATTACAATGGAATAATTAAAAGAAATATTGGCTCAAACGTAAAGATAAAAAAAAAAATATTTTGAATCAGAAATCATAAGAGGAATTTACGAAGGTTCATAATTATTGTATAAAGGAACTTTAAATACTGACATATAGAATGTTTGAATTTTGTAATATAGATTTTTAGGAAAGATAATCACAAAAATACAGCAATTGTAGATAAATTATTAAGTTAAATCATGTACACATATGCGAATTCAGCTTAAAAATTAAAAGTTATTGCAAAAGTAATCGTTTAAACATATAGTTCAGATTTATCATGTCTTAAGTTGTTGAATATCTTAGAAAATATAACTTCATATTAATTTTGTACATTTATTATAAATAATAAACATGTGTAATGAAGCACAGTATGAAAGGCAGATTGGAGACTGCAAAGATGAAATTATTATGAGCTCGAGCAAGAAATAGCAGAGATGAACCAAACATGATACATATTTATATAATAATTTTAATGTTAAACTGGAGAGAATAATTTTTAAGAATGAATTACAATAGGAATGCTGCAATATAGGCAAGAGGTCGGACAAATCTGCGAGATTAAGGAGAAAGAATTTTCGAAATGTTGTTTAGGAAAAATAATTTATTTACTTTATGATGTCATACCTTTGAAACCATGAAAGGAACAAGAAAAGCATCATCATTCCTCTGGCATTAGACAATTTTAGGGAAAAAAGACTACTTCACTTTACTAATCTTTGGCGGATGTGGAGTCATTCCTAATTACTGGGAATTAGGAATTGTGCAACATGCGATTTCAGCAAATGCTTGCCAAAGGCATATGCAACGATATCATTTACATAATTCGCTTCACCAGGGGGTTCTTCAGACCTTGTAGGCCTAGTTGGTTATTCAAGAGCTACAGGGCAGTAGAGCGCGTTAAGTGTTTAGTCGCGTTTCTGTCAGAGATAACTAAACTCATGCTCGGGCAAGCGTTTGCTTTTGGACCATGCGCTGAGCGATCAATACAGTTGTGGCAGTGTTTATTTACATAAAAATGGAATTATGAGAACACCGCCTCTGTCTGCCTGCCTGAAACATTAGCATGAGTGCGATTATGACACTTGACGATCAATGTTTCTGCACACTTCCGATAGAGAAAACTTTATCTGCAAATTTCTTTATCTCCAATATCCCATAGCCTTTCGCTCCCTGACCTCCCCGGTGCAGTCAACTGTTCATAACTTTGTTTCGGCATAGTGCTGCTGTAAGTTACATTTTATATTCACATAAAATAATGTTGCACACATGTATGCTCCTCCAAACATTACAATATAACGAAAATACTTCTGCTTGTTTCCTGAACTTTCTATTCTTCGTATTATATTTTGCTTCTTATTTCATATGTGAAAACGATTTCTAATGGAGAGAAGAGTGTCCATTGCAAACTTGAATAAAATATTGAAGTTGTATCGTCCATGTCGGAGAATCGTCGATGTTGAAACCCCACGTTGGGCGCCAAAAACATGAGGTTATATTTGTCGCAAGTGAGCGACGATGAGCCGTTTCTGCTGTGTGATGCCTGCTCTTGCATGGTAAGAGGATTGGAAAGATCAATCAACGGCGATTCGCAGACTTCTTAATGATTTTATTTGGTCGATGCTCTCTGTCATGTTCCTCGATGTGTCTGCCTCGACTACGAATCATAGCGCTAACAGTATCGGAGGTGGAAGCAAAGCTGATAGCTGCAAACTGCGAATTAAGACAAGAATTACTCATCTAAGAATCCGTGAACTGCTCGATCGAAGCTGTAGAACTGACTGCGAAACTGTCCAGCTGCGAGCGAAACTAAAACAATCGAAGTAAGACTTAGAAGAATGAACGCGTATATGCGCAGCAAGCGAATGAGAAACTGCACTGCCAACTCCGTATGCCCCACTGTCAGTGCAGTACAATCGAAGTAAAACTTTAGACGAGAGAAGACTGAGTCCCAAACTGCGGAGGATGTCCCTCCCCCTTTTATATTCATTTTAAATAGCGGTGGTTTAACTTCACTAGGGGTCAAAGGTTTTGTCTAAGCATTCTGGACATGAATATTATAGATCAGTTTAGCCTAGGAGCCATCGCTGTCTGCTTCCAAGCTGAATTTCGTAGAAACATGTCGCCACTAATTTGACAACAGCCTAAAGAGCATGAGGGTCCGGATTTCGATCGATCATCAACAGTGAAGGGTTGAGTGGTGCAGCACAAAACATTCTACAAATTACTTGATTTTTAAGGATAAGGAACATCTTGCCAGTTGATTTTCCAACTCTAGAAGGGCTATCACAGCCACACGGTTTTCATAATCTCCCCGTTTTATGGTTAAGCTTCAAGTAATGTGCTCTTTCTGCTGCACCTGAATAAAACAATGAGGTTGATAGTTTCTGGCATTTGGCAACTGCCACCTATACGCAAAAATTCCATTCAATTACAAAGTTTGAAATAATATTAACGGCAAGATTATAGTAAAATTAAAATAACAACTGACTTCTGTCAGTTGTAGCGTGGAGAGTTTACAATGGAAACATTCCCTTCCTTTTCCCTTTTCTTTCATTCTAGCCAGTAAACTGTAACCACCCCCTTTTCCTGTCTCTTACAAGCTGTCAGTACGTTGTTACATCCAATTTCTTGCAGCAAATGCTTTCTGTTTCGTTTTTGTGCTCTTTCTTGTAATAATTATATTAGTGTTTTTACGCACGTCTTCGTTTACTCGATACTATTATATGTACAATCATTTATTGTAATTGTATAATTACTGTCTTCGTGTCATTAGACTTCCTCCATATCATTGTCATTTTAATCCAATTGAAAGGAAATAAAGGGGGGGGGGGTTACCTCGCAGAAGAGTACCTCACCAGGGAGGGAATCCAGAAAGTAGTACCAGACAATTAGGTAGCGAGATCTCCAGCAGCATAAAATTGCTCGGGAACAATGGGAGAAAGAAGGTTATCTGGATAAATTCATGGATGAATAATCATTCCCTAAGCAGTAGCTCAGAGTAAGAGGAAGATCAAAGCGAATCATTATTGTGAGTGGTCCCTCCCTCTATCACCAGAAACTGACAATAATTTCATAATCTGACTCTATTGTTATTATTGCTATCCCTCTAAGCGATTCGTAGGCATTTTGTTTTCATTTGGAGTTTGAAGCATAAGCCTATAATGTTTCTATATTTGAAACATACACTAATGTAAAAGTTTAGAAAATGCGAAAGAACACCACAAATAACAACAACAACAACAATAATAATAATAATAATAATAATAATAATAATAATAATAATAATATAATGGCGTATGACAAACTTTAGGATAAATTTATTACTTTTGGAAGTAAATCGTACACCCGTAAACTGGTAGTTGCTGCTCTAAGGTAAGAAAGTAATTCCACCACTTTGCTCCGCACTAGCTATCACAAGTCGGTTGTTGTTTTAATTTCACTTTAGATACATGTTTATCTCAATATATCACCCATGAAGGCCGAAAGAGAAATTTAAATAGAAAAGAACGTTACATTGCAATCTTCTAAAAGGGCCATAAAAATCTTTTTATTTGCTTTTTTTAAGGACGCTATTTAACATCTCTGGTTATCAATTCAAGGAGCGAAACGGCCGATAAATTTTGCTCAGAGGCCTCTTATTTCAGATTTGAAAGATTTTTACCAGACCCATGGCTTTAATTTCCTTCCGAAGGAAGCCATACTTAGGATTTTTATGTTCTTAAAATTCATTTATCCTGGCAGGGTTTGAACGCGTGACCTTGGGTCTACGAGATAAGTATAGCTATCACTAACCCAGCAAGACTGATTATATATCTATAAGACCTAATAATAAAGGTGTTCATTTTTACTATGACTTACGCTGATAGTGCATACTGAAAGAGGTAATAAATATAAAACAAATTTTGTTTACTATTACCTTTCATTGTCATTTAAGAGAACTGTATCACACAGACATAAAGTGCATTACAGGGGATAAGTTAGAAGTAGGTGCTTGAATAGTCATGTAGCATTAGATGTTCATGTTCACATATCCTCTTGTTTTCATTTCTATGTAAAATTCCGTCCCGCTAGCGCGTTTTTTGTATGCACGGACACATGATATACAGCCCCTGGAAGTTATACAGGGTAGGCAGCCAGCACAAATTTTTCTAAAGGGGCTTCTCAGCAATATGCTGCCCCTTATTGAACGCTTCCTGTAAGATGTGGGCTGTACAAAAGACGTTCACCCAGGAACTACAGTTAAAACTATCCACGTGCACAGTAACATGATACCTTCTTACTTGTCATGTCCCTAAAAACAAACGCCTCGATTAAACAGTTGAAAACCTGGAGTTTGCTTCTATAAGTTATATCAACCGCAACCCGCATGAAAGGTGCTCGATCGCGGTCTACCGCATCCTTGAAAGTGTTATAGCCCCACGCGCTGGGCGCCAAATCTGAAAGCGTTGTCTTGGTGTGTGGGTTTCCGTCGGGGATTCCGTCGGTAGGGTTCGGTTCTCGTCGTCTACTGTTGCAGCGTGAATGTATAAGATAGCCTAGCTTTCATCTGCTACTATCTCAGGTTTTCCGCCGTCTTCGTTGTCTTCTACACACAACTGAAGGGGAGAACGCTCAAAATACAAACACACAAAGGAATGCGATGAGACAAGTATATTTATTCCCCTGATTTCTCTCTTTACAAAGGAACAAGGTTCGTATCAGGAAGGTTCGTATCAGGAAACGAATGCCCGTGACCCTTGGACTACTAGTTAATTAACTTGGCGCGCGGGCAAGCTATGTACTTCTAATGACCGCGAGTTTCCGTGGCTTGAAAACAATCACTTCATTATCTAATTTACGCATCGCGCCAATGCGCTAGTATTGATCTGCTTTTCTCGTAGGAATTTAAAGTTTGCTTCGATTATCGCTCGTTTATTACTTGAGAATTTAACTCAGTATCTCGCGAGCTTATGCATACCACATGCATGATATGCGCCTAATTACAACTCTCCGCCGCCGACCGAATGAAGAATACCCCTCAGAATCTTTCGAGGAATTAAAATGAACTAGCGTGAAAACTGGGTGATTTCGCTCTTTATATACTATCCCTTGACTTGAGTCGCCACGTGTGACCTTAGGAGTTTCGCACAAGTAAGCTCAGGAGCAGCGCCGTCTTCAAACGTTTAAAATACTCACAGTTGATTGACCGGCTCGCATCGAATATTCTAGTGACGGCGTGAAACTTTAACCGCCTGATACAATGGTAAAAATAAAACCTGACTCCTGACGTCAGGAAAAACCTATTATGTGACTGGGAGAGGCCCGGCGTCTGCCTTTCACTTTTGCTCTTATGCAATAAGGAAAGTCTGCAGGTGTTTATTTTAGCATTCATTTCCCCATTCCAATACAAAAACGGTAATCTACTGCCACGGGTGGCCGAGGTCGTTAAGGCACCGAATCGTGAGCGGGAGGTCTGGGGTTCGATTCCCGCCAGGACCGTGCTCCCTGACTGAGGTTTTTTCCCAGGTTTTCCTCAGTCCTCATAAGTGGCAAATGCAGGGGAGGTACTATAAATTTAGGCCTGTAAAGCTTCCTTCCGTAAAAAAGTACTCTTTTCCCAATATATCATTTCATATATTTAGTGTCCACCGCCTGCGGTGCCTCAGTAATACAAGTGGGCGTTAAACACCATTAAAATTGTTATTTACATAATTAATTCTAACTCTCCGCTGAAAACATTAAATTAAATAAATTTGATATTTACAAACATATAAATTTTAAATTATTCTTGGAGCACCAATTACAAGCTATGCTACATCCTCCATATATCTTTTTCAACCGTCCAATCGGGGGCTATACTATTCCTTAACGCAGATTCTTTCTTGTTTTTGGGAATCGCATCATACTGTTCTCAGTAATGTTTATGATCCAAGATAAATGACGTTTAAAACCAGTAGCCTCTGGTGCCTAAAAGTGGCAGGATGCAGTTGCTTCAGAATAGGTATGAATGGGGCATTCATTGAGCGCCAAGGCTTGTTAAATATAATGAACGACTTTGGATTTGTTTGCCATGTGTATCTCTTATTTGTTAATTTATTTGTTTGAGATGAGGCTTCTTGGCTCTGGCTTCGAAAGTTTTTCTAAAGGTCATACACGAGTGCTGTATTTTACAATTAAAGACACCAATAAAATAATAAAACTATAAGTGATAAAAGTGTTTAACCATCATACATTCACTAAGTCGAGGAAAAGTCATAGCTAAAAGTTTCAACTATAAGATTTGATCTAAGCGCATTCTATTCTCGTAATATACAAGAGGAATTTCTAATGGGAAATTAAAGATTTACACAGCTCTCTTGTGAACTTTCATGGAATCACAAGCAATTTCATAGGCAATAGAGTGCAAGATGTCTGTCAGAATGAAACGTTTAATGCAGCCTTAAATGTTCAGAAAGATCGCTTCACTAACACTGTCTTAAAGAACGTAGGTGCGTATTCTGCCTTTGCCTTTACCGACGAGAGAAAACCTCAACAACCAAGCAACAACTAATCCCCGGCCTTAGAGAAGCTTCAGTCAACCATCAAGCGATCTGTGATAGAAGCAGTTTGCTCAGACTTGCTGAAGTGAGTCTCACGAGAGAACGGAAGGCTCTTAATTAGTTCCCGCACAGTCTGACAAGACAACAGGACCAGCTGTTTGTAGAGCTGGACAGTATGTTACTTCTCTGGAATTATTTCCTGCCTGGCAGGAAAAGGTCACAACAGAGTAATGACTTTTGGCAGACTGTAACTACCAAAATCTCTATCTACATTACCTGATTGAAGCAGATGCCATTTAACAAACTAACGCAGTCCAGTAACATTTCATATTAACGTTTATCTAGGGTCCTACAATTTAAAGTTTTAAAGTAGTATCAATATAGATAATTTCAGAATACAAAATAATAATAACGCTAACAGACAATTCAGTGCTATTAATTATAGAGCCTTCATTAGAACGCGTGGCCGGTAAAATGGGGATTTGCCTGCCCTGTGTTTAACAATTTCTGTTTCCCTCTCCACTTTCCCGCCTCTCCGTGTGCTGACGCGAAGTCTTTGTGTTGAACAGGAGTTGAACGTTGTGAGACACATGTTTCAGTGTTATAGTGTGTTAGTGCTATTATAAAGCCAAAAGTCCGTATACTTTAGCACACAGAACCTTCATGTATGATTCCTATGTGACAACAAACTCATGTAGAGGAGTAAGACGGATATTTATAAACAGATTCACTGCTTCGTGCGCCTCACAGAGAGACGGTTCGTAATCTTGTGAATAGATTTAGGATAACGGCATCTGTTCTTGATAAGAAACTCAAAGTAAAACACCGTGCTCTTACAGAGGAAAAACTCTATTACATCGGAGGAAAGTTAGAACGAAATCCAAAGAAATCTGTGAGAAAGTTTGCATAGGAATCAGAAATTTCTGAAACCTCGGCTTGGAATGCCACCGAACTTTTAAAATTAAAATCCTATAAGATAACTGTAGTTCAGGAAATGCAACCACGCGATAATGTGAGTTTATTTCTGCATTTGGGTGTAGGATAATTTTAATGCTCGCTTTATTGACCGGAATTTAATTTAATTTTAATTTTTTAATTTTTTTTCCGGATAAAGCATGGTTTGATTTATATGACCATGCAGCGACACAAAACAATAAATACTGTGCAAAAAATTCAATCACGACCAAAAAATTGGTGTTTGGTGCACTGTAGAAATTTATGTGCTTGAATTTAAGGGGCTGTACATTCCGACAGAGAGACCTACACTTCAATGGGCCATCTTGTAAGATGATGTAGAATCGAACCTTTCAAACCATTTACCATGTAATCAACATGATGTTTTAGATGAAGTTACTGATAATAATTGAAAAATACTGGTTTGTTATTTTAATGAATGAAGTTACGGATGTGGAAGATATATTTCGATACAGTGAATATAGCTCAAGGCCATGTCCAGCCAGTTGTATTCAGAATTATTCTAATGCTAATATAGTAAAAGTGGGCTGTGACAATATACATGCAGCTACTCCAAAAATTAAAGTTGGTTTCCAAGAACTTAGAAAATACGCATTTAATCCAGATATATTCTCCATTTGTTGCCTCCCCCCCTATATCTTTAAGTAGCCAAGGAGTAACATTCAGTAAAAGATCTGGGAACAATTGAACAGTGACAGAAAAAGAAACAGAGGTGGCTTTACCCGACATTCATGCACAAAGGCGAAAGAAAACCAGGGGGGAAAAATGCTGCAAAACAAAAAGGCAGGAAGCGACTCTTGATTGCCGAGAATACAGAAACGACTGAGGGAGGAACAAAATACTGAACTTGTTGACGACAGCGAAATACATAATTGCAATGAAAATCTTTTGTTCACCCAAGAAGCACAAACACGGTGTTCAGTCGGTTTCAAATTGTGTCACATTGAAACTGCTGGAAAAGCAAATCATACCTAAGAGTTTATATTATATGAGATGATTTTAATTTTTGTTATGTGTGTTGATTTTCTCTTTCATGAATGTTTTTACTCTAAGTTCAAATACTTTTATGTACATACCTAGAATGTGCTTCTACAGAAAATGCTATAAAATTTATAAAAATATAATAACAGCAATATATGTGTGCCAATTGCTCACTTAGGGTTCTATAATGATAGGTATAGTCTGAAGACTAATACTTAAACAAAACCCAGAATAACTTTGACAAATTGTTTATATATCATTAGTTGAGCCCGGACATCCAAGAACTTAAACTTTAAAAACAGACAAACACAAAGGAACTAAATCCAAGAAAAATTAGCATTTAAATAAGTACTAAACTGAAAAATTGGTATTAAAATACAAAATGGTTATTTAAAAAATGCATCCAAATATAGTGATTTTTAAATGGAAGAAAATAGGAAGTATATTGTGCGGATCTTCAATGTTAGTTTTTTACTGAAATCTATTTCTCAAACAGCAAATATGTAACAAAACAAAGGAAAAATTTTGACAAATTGCTCTTATAAAAGCAAAGGTTTAATAGTGTTAGTCAAGAATCAGCTTCATGTAAAATATTTCTAATCAAGTTTAAAATAGTAATGAAGAACCACGATCTCCATTTTGTTAAAGTAAAGAACGCTCTCCTATCACTTAAGATAAATCTATATTTAGAGAAATTCTTTCAATTTCACATGAGATTATAGGAGCATATTTTAAATTCACTATCTGAAGGAGACAAACCATGTACTCTTGATTTTTCAACTGATAAAATTGAGTCAATTTCAACCACAAACTACCATCAAAGATTTCATTTCAGAATAGTTACAATTTGGAAGTAACCGACTCGTATACCCTGCCGGGTACTTTACCCAGATTTTCTTTTAAACTGCTGACAATCCACATTGCATCGGTAAGAAGAATGCTTTTGCTTTCCAATTTCTTCAGCACTGTTTCAGCTGAAATGTCCCATGTAGATTTGTGGTGTTCCGAATTATACAACAGTGGGCATACTGTATTTCTTACTCCTTCAAAGAGTGAGGCAATTAAGCAATTCAAACACTGCAGTGCACAATGAATTGAATTCGAGGACATAAATCCAAATGAGATCGAATGAACTTTTCTCTACACTACTTCAGTCCGGCGATCAGAAGAATGCGAGTGCGGGCTGGAGTGGGGGGGGGGGGGCTTGAACTATTTATCTGCACATCTGCTATCAGAAGCGTTTGCATGCCCGCTGGACTTCTAATCATGAGTGAGTATCTGACAACACTGTTAATGTTTACGTAGCACATTCCTGTCGCTTGTCATCTTCTGAACGCCACACTACATAACAAGGAGCAGGGAAAATATATTATTCTCACATCTACGACCTGTTATCATTCCAGGACATTTTCGGGGATCTGGGGGCAAATCACTTCTCTTCTCCTAACAGCTTAGGTTTCTATCTTCCGTTCTTTAAACTATTATCTGTAATAAGAAATATATACAGGGGCCCTGCTCGAAAAGTGCATTTTCCTTGTTTGTTTCGTCTTATCAACTTCCATTATCAATCTACAATGAATACTCCTTTCATTGTTGGCGTGAGAGGAAGTTCAAGATGAGTAAGAGGGTATATGCATTAGTAAAATAATACGACTTTTAAAATCAGAATCATTTATAGATATATTAAATCTATGCAAATAAGCAACACACAGGAATGGAAAATCATCAATAAACAGACCGGGGGAGGAAGATTCTCAGATTCTCTAAGAAGGGAAGAGTCACCTATAAACTTATGGCGGAGATGTCTTTACATAAATAAATCTCTTCATTAATGTCATTACAAATGTATTCTTTATAATGCTGTCAAACTGAATAGTTTTTCCACTCTCTTAAGAAAGTACAGGAAATTTAATTTTTGAAAGAAAGATAAACATCCAAACGTTAAACTGAAATCTTTAACATTTCCTCGTTGATATACAATTGGAAAAGGTGGGGACCAGGTAAAACCCCGAAGCATGATTAAAATGAACAGAGCTAACAGCAATTACTTTTGAGAATTGTAGAGGAAAGGGGATAAATATGAAATAGAATACCAAGGTTTTTGGCCTTGTAGGTGTCGCACTGATGGGGGGCAAAGGACATAGTAAATCCCGGCCATTGAAAGCCGTTTTGTGGTTGGTGGGAGTTATACTTTATAATCGGAAGTTATTTTTATCTTTTCAAAGTGTCAAGAATGTTTGCGAATCAATAGGTATTGCGGTGCAACATATTGTTTATTACTTTTATATCGAAATGAGGTGTATATCTTGCTGTATTACACATATTAGGCATCACTGGCAAATAATATTTGTTTGTCTTTCATAAACATTTCGCATGTTTTCGGGTTAGGATTTCGAAGGTTGCAGTATCACTAACATGGAATATTAGTAATCGCCCTCCAGGGGTTACACGTGATGCACATAGGAAGAGAGAGAGAGAGAGAGAGAGAGGGGGGGGAGAGAAATAAAGATGAACTTCTTTAAAGCATCGCAAATATATAAAGTGGTAAAATATAGTGTTTAAGCAGACAAATTATAAAAATACTCAACTAAAATTGGGCTAAAACAGTGGTACTTCTTGAAATGAAAGAATAATTACTTCAATATGCTCTTACAATGGAGAACATTGTAAACCATTGCATTCCAGTTAACAAAAAGAAACAATTTCACATCGTTTATAAGTGAGAGGGCAAAGGGGGGGGGGCGGCTGTGGCTTTTAATGAAAAACATTGGATAGGATATCTTTCAGGAAACACACAGTAATTTCTTTCCAATTTACCAGGAAAATGTGATCAAGCTCTTGTGTTAAATGTACGAACATATGCTGGTTGTCATTACTGAAAATGAAAAATGACAAGAGTAAAATTGTGTTTTTTTTTTTTTTCTTGTTAGATTCACAGGGGAAAAAATTTAATTCGTCGTTTTAATAAGTAGTTTCAACTGAACCAAACTTTCAACATAACCATACTTGTATCACATTGCTCAAAACAGTGGAAGTACAGTTTCTTTGAATATATATATTCTACATTTTCAGTCCTGTTATGCATCCCACAGACTCTTTAAAATCCTGATGTGGCTACAACGTTTGTAGTATTTCATAAGCATTTTCTTAGTTACCTAGATAGTAGCAGCCGAAAACAAAATGGTATTGCATGTTTGTACCGCTTCCTCTACACTTTTGTTGAGTTTATCCATGAAAAAAAAATTAAAGAGGACAAACAAAAGAAAAGAGAAAAAATAGAAAAGAGAGGAAAAAAAAAAAACTGGTGCGCATAATCTCCTACTAGGCATAAAAATAATTTAGAAAACCAACACGAAGAGCTGCGCAGGGCTGCAGTTTGTGCGATATAATCTGCATGGCAAACAAACACTTGAGAGCAACGAATGGTGTTCACCCGTGACTGTCTGGCGGTACTAATGACTGACGTCATGGGGTAACAGCTGTAAACATTCCGTTGCTGCTGAATGGTTAATTGCTTGGGAAAAGCTATTGCCGTCAGCGATTTTTGATACCCCGGCTATCAATAAACTGCAAACATCACCTGGCATTTATGAGGTTAGATCCATGGCTTATAGTAACTTCTTCATGATAAATTTCATTTCGCAAGGGGTGATTATTATTTTAGAATTAATTAAAATTATTTGAATTGACAAGATTATACAAATTTAAGTATCTATAATTTTAAATTTAATAGCTATCAAGAAAGCTGAACCGCCACGGGTAGCCGAGGTCCTTAAGGCGTGGACTTGTGAGAGGGAGGTCTGGGTTTCGAGTCCCGCCAGGACCGTTCTCCCTGATTGAGGTTTTTCCCAGATTTTCCGCAGTCCTCATTAATGGCAAATGTCGGGGAGGTACCCTAAAGTTAGACCTGGAACGTTTCCTTCCTTAAAAAAAAATCCTTTCCCAATCTCGTATCATTTCTCTCATGTATCATCAGTGTCAACCGCCTGTGGTGCCTGAGTAGTTAAAACGGGCGTTAAACACTATGAAAAATTGTAATTAGCATTAAAATGGCAGTGAAAATTTTTAAATAATTTTAAGTTGTTTAAATTTTACTTTAAAAATTGCTGAAAATCATGCATTTTAAAATATTCCGTGTGATATCTAGGATGCTTATATTCTTAATTGCTTTTTTCTTAGAATATAGTCTGTCTGGTGGTCTATGCTTGCCTCGTAAACCTAAGGTCGCGGGTTCAGTACCGGCGTGTGTCGACGGATTTTTTTTCGGGCGTAAAAACATATGTATGGCTTCATTAGGAAGGGAAGTAAAGCCGTGGGTCCCGTGTCGTACATTTACGGCATGAGAAAGAACCTCAAGCCTGAAAGATGAGACCTCTGAGCAAAATTTATCGGTTGTTTCACGCCCTGAATTGAATGAGGCGCTGATGACCTGAGATGTTAAAGCGCGTCATTAAGTAAACCGAATCAGCTCTTAGGATTTACATAAACATTAGGTACCATTTTGAGGCACTTTTTATGTAATGGGTCAAATATCTCCAAAATAGTGCTCAAAAAGATAATTGGTATTGTTAAAAAGAGATAGGGGATGGAAATGCTACAGATGGAACGAAAAGTTATATTGAGCAAATTATAAAAGCATATGGTCACTTAAAAAACCACCTGGTAGGGCTAAAAAAAAAGAGACAAATATGAAAATGCTTAAAATACTACAAAACAGAAAGGATTTGGTACCAAAAGATTTGCCTTTGTTCGTCTTTCTTTTTATTTCGAATGTTGAAAATTTTATAAAACATTTCATCGCTTCAAAAACTCCTAAGACGAGTCAGAATGTTAATGCTATATTTTCTGTATTAATTCTAGTTTGGGAAAATCTCATTAGGAAAAATAAATTAAACTCTTCTTCATTTATGTATTTAAAAGGTAACATCACAATCGGTAAAAGTAAATCGTAGGTTGCCTGAATGAAAAAGTGTATCAAGAAAGAATATTAACAATAAAGATAACACAAAAATTAAAAAATAAACAATACACTATTGAAGTTAAAAAGATAACTCATTATATAAAATTACATGTCTATAGCTATTTTAGTTCTTTTATAGTTGGAATAGCATATAATAATGTTTTGGGGTGATTTAAAAAAAATCTACTGATAAGCATTGTACCTCTTGCTCAAATAAAGTGCCACGTAATTCGTATGTGGAAACTTCGTATTTTTCTTTAAAGTAGGCGATGGAAAATTAATATATTGTCCTCTTTTCACCATCAGCTTCATTTATCGCCAATTTCAAATCTGACAATGGCGTAGTCCTTTACACTTTCGATGACAATGATTTCAATTGCTCTGCTCCTATCTCCAGCAATAATTCATCGGACCTCTTCGTACTCTTCATAGTTCATTGGAAGAAGGCTGATCCTATCCTAGTATGTCGTTGAGTTTTTGAGCAAGTATCTTCTTGGACATAAACTGAAAACATGTGGCAAGGTTTCGGATTCGTTTGTACTTTTTTATGACAAAGAGTCTTTTTTAACTTAGGATTTAAGTTAAAATTCTAGTAAACTTGATTCTTTTAATACTCGTTAACGAATATGTGAAATTTATACTCTTGATGGTCTCTGGGAAAGAAGACTGTACTAACATATTCTAGTATAACAAAGTAAAGAAAATTTCCTTAACAAGCGATGTTTCAGAAAGTTCGATTGGATGCTGGTTCGCCTTCATTGTTAAGATAAGTGATTATTGAAGCAGAAATTAAAAGTGTGACTTCTGGCAAAAATCTTATTCTGAATATGTCAGCTGTTAAAATGCAAGTTTATCTCTTCACATACGTTTAAATGGTTTATAAATTATTTTCTATGTGCCTCTATCTTCCCATTTTAAAATTCCGTGACCTATATGTTAAAGTCTAGAATTCACTGCAGCATTCTGTTGTAGCTTTTGGTAAAAGTCAATAATTATAAATTGAAAAAGAAGTAACTGAAAAGACACAAAAAATATTATTTTTAATTTATGTAAGAGCTTTGATGTTAGTAATTTTAAACGTTACACAATTCTCGTTCAGTTGTAATCACGGATTAATAAGCATTTTTGAAAAAAAAACTTTTTCGAACACGCTAGCTCATGGTTACCCAGCAGTTACAATTTGTCTTGCAATATCAAACAAACTTTTTTCCCTTCCTACAAATTTCCATGTTGATATATCTTATACTTTTTGAAAAAGTATTATTTTATTACTTTCGCTATATGCTAATGTGCTGAGTAAACTATACGAACTATATTTTTTATCAAATAAAAATGTTAACGCATTAATTTGATGTTGAGAAAACAAATTGTGTTATAAATTGCTCTGGATGTTTCAGAAAAAATGTCTAAACTTTTAGTACTATTTAACATTTTTTTCATAATTATTAAAATTATTTATCTTATATATTGAGTAATATATATGTAAATACTCTGAAAATCATAAAAAAACTATTTTTGTTCATAATTATTAATCAGATATTGAAAAAGGGAAGAATATTAGATAAATTTGCAACTTCTGAGGAACATTTTAAAAGCAAAAAAAGCAAGAAAAATTTAATTACAAAAACAGGCATTTTAAAATGTATCTATAATGTATTTTACATTTTTAGCTCTCAAATGCTCTCTTGTAAAAGTATATATAATATATAATGAAGCTAGGAAGCTGTGAGTTCTTTTAAATTAAAAAAATTGAATCTATTGAAGATTTTATCTAATTGAGCCTGTGCGTACTCTTAATTTAAATAAGGTGATTCCAGAGTATCGCGGAATCAGATTAATGCTTCACTAGACATTTAAGAATTTTTTTTCGTATAAAGTTTAGTAAAAGCACTTGGAGTATATACAAAATACATAAAGTAAACCCACTCTACAGAGGCATAATTAAAATGCAGAGTTAAATTAAAGATATATTAAGGTAGAGACTTGTGGGACATCCGTCACAATGGTAAAAATCCTTTTGTCTCACCCACTCATTTCCTCCTCGGATGTAGTATAGGGATGAAACAAACCTTCCCCCCTCAAATATACTGAAGCTTTTACTTCTGGCGCTTGGTAACTGCGTGAATAAATTAAAAAGACTATGTGTGGGTAAAAGCGCGCTGCCTGCATTACTGTTGCTAAATCCTGCTTTTTGTTGATAAAAAAACACATCTTCAAATTTGGCTTGGATTCTCAGATTTTTTAGCAAGTTGTAAACAATTTCAGAAATTTGTTATAGTAATTTTGGCGTAATTTCACTGTTGTCCTGAACTCACCAAAGGTTAAAAAGTTACAGTTATTTAAATAGGCTGTGACTAAGTTATCAAACTTTACTGTGCCGGGAATATTTATTTGCTATCAGGATTAGGACTAAATCAAACATCCCTTGTAGGTAAGCATCTCTTTCGAATAAAACGAAACTGGTTTTAGGCAATTCCGGTTAGCTATTCGGGGAAAGATGCATCCATGTTCATTGTCACTTTCTTAACTAGCAAATACCGTTCCTTCCTCAATTCGTACGACCAGCGAGCCATTCGACGTCCTGGATTTCTTTGGCATGCTTATCTTACCTCTGTTTTTTGGTTGGGCTCCAGGTATCAAGAGGTTTTTGCTTTTTCAACTTACTACTAATATAATGTTAGCCTAAACAAAGTACGCTAAACAATGAATATTACATTATCAAAACCTTAATAGAGAGAGAAAATGCAGCAGATATGTTGAAATATACCGGGTGGTGCAAAAATAACTACACACTTAGTGAATTTCAGTTAACATATAATTTTACTCTCTTGTACATTATGTTCAAAACGTTTTCCTTCTTCATTTTTTTTAACTGTATGTTTCGAGACTGGTAATCCTGTCAGTGGAAAGAGCAGGAAACAGGAAGTGAATTGTCAGTAACAGTTGCAAATGTTAACGAAACAGGAAAGAATTTTTGGTGTAATGATCGGTTATCATTATCGATTTAAGTGCTGTACTGAGGGAAGGGGGAGAAAATTTCGAGTTAGATCCAACATCACGTAAGACTATTTACAATGCACTTCGCAAATTTTATATTGAAGTTTCTGTTTTGAATGCACATCATAGTGGGCGATCTAGGACAGCACGGACTGAGAACTCAATATCTGGCTGACTGTCACGACAAGACCAAGAAAGTACACAAGACAATTAGCGCTAGAATTTCCAGTAATATCACGTCGGTCAGTTCAAAAGGATATTGCATCAGCGGAAGTTCAAAATGTACATTCCACCGGATACATGGTTTATTGGAAGTTAATAAAGACAGGCGGCTATAATTTTGTAAGATGATGCTCCAACAGTATTGACATGGCCCCAATTTCTTTCAAAACAATGTGTTGTCGGATGAGGCCACCTTTCAGTCATCAGGACATATAAACCGAAATAACTGTACTTATCGTTACACGGAAAACCATCATCATGTTTTGGGGCAAGCGCTAAATCAACCCGGCCTAAATGCGTGAAGTGCAATATCGACACGTGTTGTAAATTGGGCCGCACTTTATTGACAAAAAATTCGATGTAATGTTATAAATACTTTACTCTACTTCAAGAGGTTACGCCAGGAATCATCATGCGTTTGGACAACTTTGATCAACTCTACTTCCAGCATGATGGAACTCCTGCACATTATGTTACAGTTGTTATGTTGATAACGTTTTCAATAGAAGAGTGCTTGGACGTCATGCAGCAATTGAAATCCCACCACGGTCCCCTGATCTTACCTCAATGAATTTCTTCCTTTGGGGTATGGTTAAAGACGAACTGTATGGAAGGAAACCACAAAGTGTTGAAGGGCTGACTGTTTACATTGAGAGAGCCTTCCACAGTGTGGACAACAACATTCAGTTGTGTTGCGTGTATCAGAGTGTTCCAGGTAGACTCCAGAGGTGAATTAATATAGAAGGGAAACAGTTTGAACATATAAAAGAAGTGAAATCTTTTGCTAACTGAAATTTAATAATTGTGTAACTTTTGCGCCACTCTGCAGCATGAAAGGAAATGAAATTACCTCAAAATATAAAGTGGTGTATATATATTATCTACTTATAACAACAGAAAAGAGAAAAAACTATCGATGCTATATTGTGGGTACTTTCTGAAAATATCTTAATGAGTGTTATTTGAAAATATAAAAATATAAGGGCATTTCAATTAAATTTTAAACCCGGAAGTAAAAAAAAACCGGTAATATCAATTTTGAGTTCACAGTATAGAACCATTCCTGTAAACTCAGTTTCATGTCAATGCACCCATTGATTCAAAAAAATATTTAGATTTACGTGAGGCGGGACTTTTAAATATCTCTGTAAATTTTTTCTTTGAGCTTATACTTGTAGAATCTGCTTTCAGTCTGAAACCAAGTAACGTGACTTAAAATATTACAAACTTATTTCTAATTAATATATCTGTTCTGTCCCATCAGCGTATAACACAAACTATAAGTAGCATCTTATTTATTCCACTGTTATTCAATTTCAGAGTAAAAAAAATACCATTATAATCTGTTAACTTGAATATAAATTGATAACAATCTTTGACTTATGAAATTAATTTCTTCTTTCCTTAATTATGCATATGTTGGGAAGACAGGAAGTGAAAAACTGTAATTAACTATGTAAATTTTCTTCAGGGTAACTTTTCCAATTAATTTTACTTGTAATGGATTTCATTAAACTTAAAAGATGCGTGTATTCTGTGAAGTTTCTTGTGCACTGCATGGAAAATATCTGTCTTCTGGTTCAATGGTTTTAGCTTAATTACTAAGAAGGATTAAGGGAGAAAGAGGGAAAGAGCGAGATAAGATTCTTTACCTGCAGTATATTTAGCGATGCTGGTTTAAATTTCTTATTAACTGGTCAGATATTCTTGCCTTATCAACTGCATACATTAAGTACATCTTAAATTTAACACATTAAAACCAAAATATAGAAGACTTAAATAATTTTAAGTCAAGTTTCATTTGATTTATCATAATAACTATAAAACCTCAACTTAGAGAGAGTATGCCGAAGATTTTTTTCCAGGGTTTCACCTACAACTAGAAAGAAAATTTCCTTTTACGTTCTTCAAATAATCCAAAAAACAACATTAAACAATTCATAATAATATATCAGAGGAAATTCCGTACTTTGACGCACAATAAAAAGAATTCCTTACTTACTTTTTAATATATACTTGAATTAAAAACAATTTTAGCAAAGAAATTCTATATTTTTCTCTATTTGATAAAAGAATGACTTAAGTAAGCAAATCCTAGATAGGTAACTGGTTATAAATGTAGGAATTAATCAGTCTCCTCTCCCCCCCCCCAAATAGAGAAAATGATACCAAGAAGATGACATCTTTTGGTAGACATTCAGATAAATGGAATGCTACTACGCGTGGTAACTAATCAATAAGGAATGCTGCTACATGCTCCAACCAATGAGCAGCAATTGCTGTTTTGGAGAACATTCCAACGAAATTGACCTCATATTTAATAAGGAAGGAGAGGAAAAAGGAAGGAAAGGCGGACTATGTGGCATGACCAATAACGCCTTCAGATAGTTAATTTGCATGCATTTTTGTACATGTAACAATAGCTATGTAGTTCTGTTATTTCAGATAGCTTCCAAATGCTTTTCGACAAAAAAATAATTTACTGTTTGCATGTGAGGTAGCAGTCCAAAGTGTTAAACTATTTGGCATTCGCCCTTAGTGGAAAGAGAGAGAGAGAGAGGGGGGAGGCAAAAAACCCATGCATTCTGATTCAAACAGAACTCAAAACGTGCTGTTTAGCAAGTATTATTTTATTAAGATCATCATTGGAGTTTAAATTTGTTTCTGAGACGTCTAAAGGCGTATATAAATCACGAAAAATCTGGAAATATACATCCAATATCCTTCCTTTTATTATGTCCGTGATGTCCTTAAGCTGTAATATTGCTCTTTCTGGATGGCAGAAATTCGAAGCACCAGTCGCACGAAGAGGAAGTGTTTTATGTGGCATTTAACGTGCTTAGTAGGGTCATAAGTTTTATACGAGCTAAAACCATATCTGCGAATATAAGCAAAGAATGCATAACAGCAAGACAGCTTAAGAGCGTACTCTAGTGAGACCATTGGAGACTACAAACGATCTGTTTACAGCAGATAATTTCAAAATCAATCATTTCTTTTTTCTGAAACCAAAGTAACACAGTAATTTACAATATGTTGTAACGCAGTCTATAGCGTATTTTAGATTTCTCGGATACTGCTGTATCTAAGATAATTGATCCATTACAAACTGAATTAATCCTGGTAATATTATATAAATGGAACTGATGAAAGGATTTAAAAATGCGTTTACATAGATTAATGACTTGGACTCCATGTTCTTTTCAATTGTTTTTATATAGCCTGTAAGTCTACAATAAATGTAAATGTAAATAATGAAAATGCGCAGTTCAATACTGTGTGTTCTATAAATAGTCGGAATAATGTGACTTTATAGTGTCCAGGTGATTAGGTTACCCCATGAAGATTTGTAACATGACATATCTTGGAGATTGATATACTGAACTTTTACAGTTGTAAAGTTCCGTTCAATGACACTGAATGATTCCTAAGTACTGCAGGGATTGTAGCGAAATGCTAAATGATTTAAAGGAATTAAGTCAGTAACTATCCTTTTGAAATATGTTTAGTAGTATATCCTATGTGTGTCTTACAAACATATGCTATATCTTTACATTTTGATATATGGTGGGTCTTATGCCAGAGTGAGCCAACTACAACATTTTAGAAGATATGCCAAAGTGCTCGAAAGACTATGCACTCATCTTGGTTTATGTATTGTATGTCTTTTGCAGAAGGAATAAACCTATATGCCTATGGTTCATATGGCAGAAGTGACGGCATAAAACATTTCCGTAACTTAGCATCCCCGACTGTTTGGAAATGTTTAAGAATCCAACTGGTTTTTACGGCGTTTTGAGACTATGGATGTTGATTCTTTACTATATACCGAAAACGAAACAGCAGTCTAAAAAGTGAACCGCACAAGGTGAATTGCGTTCCATCCGCTGGAAAGGTGATAGCTTCAGTTTTTTGGACAGAAAGAATTTTCTTAATTGAGTACTTGCAGAAGGGAAATCCATTACTGTAGAATACTATGCATCACTTTTGAAGAGAAAGAAGACAGTAATTGCGGAAATATGTCCAGGAATGGCCAAAAGAAGGTGTTGTTTCATCATGACAAAACTCTAATGCATTCAATTATCAGTGAAAAGATTGAAAAAAAAAAATACAGCTGATATTTCCAACATATTTCATTACATAAATTTCAAATTGAAAAGTACTAGGATGTTACATGTTTTTTAAAAAAAAATTCTCCGTGTTTTTGCGAGGGTAGTTTGATAAGTAACTTGGTTTAATATTAAAGAGAACAAATTAAATATAGCAACGTACTTTATTTTACGACACAGTCTCCTTTCGAATTCTTAAATAAGTAATAAACTAGTTTAATTTAGAAATTTGTGGGGGGGGGCTCTAATTGTAGCTACAATTTATTGATAAAATTTGCTGCTGCTTTAGGCATTTGTATTGACATTCGTCTCTAAATATTTAATATTAAATACTTAAATAATATAGGATAATCTCATTTCTGTAAGGAATGTAACGGAAATGTGAGCCTGCGAATATGCAAATGGTAAAAGGTATGGACAAGGTGCCCTAATATTAGAATATACATACTATGGTATTATTTAGCATTTCTTTAATAAGCTCTCTCATACAAACAACTTGAATTGTTGTGAGTCTGCTTGTTTATTCTATGAGAAAGTATTTAAATAAAACTTACTAGCCAGTGCCTAAAATCATTGATCTTAAATACACTTTAATAAAATAGAAAAAAAATCACATAAATTTCAGAAACCCGAATTCAGCTATACTCTTAAGGGTTTTTGCTTTGCACGATAACTTATGAAAACAGCTGTTCACACTATTCCGCTGAAGAACGGATATCCAATAATTTTTTACGAAAGACTTAAGTAAATAATTCTTCATTTCACATTATTATTAGCATTTGAGCATCATTTGGTTAAATTAGTAGTAGAAGTAGTAGTAGTAGTAGTAGTAGTAGTAGTAGTAGTAGTAGTAGCAGTAGTAGTAGTAGTAGTAGTAGTAGTAGTAGCAGCAGTAGCAGCAGCAGCAGCAGCAGCAGCAGTAGTAGTAATAGTAGTAGTAGCAGCAGCAGCAGCAGTAGTAGTAGTAGTAGTAGTAGTAGTAGTAGTAGTAGTAGTAGTAGTAGCAGCAGCAGCAGTGTAGTATAGTAGTAGTAGTAGCAGTAGTGGTAGTAGTAGTAGTAGTAGTAGTAGTAGTGGTAGTAGTAGTAGTAGTAGTAGTAGTAGTAGTAGTAGCAGTAGTAGTAATAGTAGTAGTAGCAGCAGTAGCAGCAGCAGTAGTAGTAATAGTAGTAGTAGCAGCAGCAGCAGCAGCAGCAGTAGTAGTAGTAGTAGTAGTAGTAGTAGTAGTAGTAGTAGTAGTAGTAGTAGTAGTAGCAGCAGTGTAGTATAGTAGTAGTAGTAGCAGTAGTATTAGTAGTAGTAGTAATAGCAGTATCAGCAGCAGTGTAGTAGTAGTAGTAGTAGTAGTAGTAGTGGTAGTAGTAGTGGTAATAGCGGTAGCAGCATTGTAGTAGTAGTAGTAGTAGTAGTAGTAGTAGTAGTAGTAGTAGTAGTAGTAGTAGTAGTAGTAGTAGTAGTAGTTGTAGCAGCAGCAGCAGTGTAGTAGTAGTAGTAGTAATAGTAGTAGTAGTTGTAATAGTAGTAGTAATAGTAGTAGTTGTAGTAGTAATAGTAGTAGTAGTAATAGTAGTAGTAATAGTAGTAGTAGTAGTAATAGCAGTAGCAGCATTGTAGTAGTAGTAGTAGTAGTAGTAGTAATAGCAGTAGCAGCATTGTAGTAGTAGTAGTAGTAGTAGTAGTAGTAGTAGTAGTAGTAATAGCAGTAGCAGCATTGTAGTAGTAGTAGTAGTAGTAGTAATAGCAGTAGCATTGTAGTAATAGTAGTAGTAGTAGTAGTAGTAGGTGTAGGTGTATCTTTATTGTGATAAAATTCTATCCTTCGAATGTATACAAAATGTCTTTTCCTGCTGGTTGAGGACTTAACGCCATAATTCCACCACTAATATCAATGACACAGTGAACTCGGTAATTACACGCTGTCACAGTAACATCCGCTTTGATCACACCAGCCTTAGACCGTACTGCAATCATGGATCTCTTGGTAAGCTAAGTCTAGGGGTCCTCTTGTGTTGCGGGGGGGGGGGGTAGCTTGAGATTCGTGGTTATATAATAGACGTGTATATTATTTCGTAGCCCTATCTTCAGTCACTTAAGGAAAGTTGAAAGTGTAACTGCTTCTCTAACCGCTTGTCTCCTCTCTAATTACTTTTCCACATCTCTGTTATTTTCAACGTAGTTTTTTTGTCAATGCCCCGCAACTCTAAAGACACATTCGGCGGATATAGGCTCGGGTATTGCGAACAAGGATCTCATTATGTTAGCATTACTTGTTCTATTCTTGATTAGGCAAGATACTTTCAGATCACTTTACATATCCAGTGAATTGTTATAATTGAAATTACCACTATAACTTATTTGATTGCAGAGCGGTCTTAATCAATTAATTTGAGATAGGGAATATGTGATCCACAAAGAAAAATAACAGAATTCTATGATGATAGAAAAGTTGAAATTTCAAATTATTATTATTATTATTACTATTTATTTAAAGACTATCTTTAACATCTCTTGATTCAATTCAGGAGGTGAAACGACGAATAAAGTTTGCTCAGAGGTCTCTTCTTTCAGGCCCTGATGGTATGTATATTATACACATTCCGGATAATTTGCCCAAATTTCTAACCAAATATAAAGAAAGACGTTTTTTCAGGGATATCTTATAATTACAAATGAAAAATGACAGGATGTTTATATAAGTTGACAATATAAAACCTTGATTTGCTTTAAATTATAAACACTAGCACCAGTGGAAGGCTTCTTTATCAACATTATCTTCAATTGAGATGAGAGTTGTGTCAAACCTTTAGAAATGTAAGATGCTTATTTTATCAAAAAACTTAACAACTCAACTTCTCAGGGTTGTTAAACTAAGTAATAATATGCTAATTCAATCCGATATTATTCTATATTAAAACTACCAAGTCTTACAATTATTTTGTCCTTCACAACAGCGGGGGACTGCATCGACTGATAAGTGATCGCTTAAGGCCAGTCGAGATACTGGAGTAAGGTCTGGCGGTTTTTCGAACTATTACGTTGGCTTTGAGTATTAGGTTTCTCAGTCAGTGTCATTTTGACAGTCAAACAAAACAATTAGGTGTCTAATGTATATATAGAAATAGTTCGTAACACTATCCGTGTAAATGCCGACTATGAATAGTTTTTTTCAGGTCTGATATGATTAAGTTCTAGAGTATAGTCTGCTTAGAAAACTAAATGGTAAATGCTAGTAATTATTCTATTCCACAACAAGTGCTTTTTAAAGATTTGTTTGTCCCTTTTTGGTTCCGCTCGTGCTGTTAAATTGCTTGAAGAGAATTTCTCAGGTGATTGAGTTCCAAATTGATTGTATCTGTACACTTTAGACGAACTAAAGTATAATATACATCATATCAATTCAACTTTTTAAAGAGAAATAAAAAGAGTAATAGGACATTTCATAAGCAGATTCCAGAAATGTATGGGGATGAAGTCAGGCAGTTTAAGCATCTCCTTACGTGATATAGGTGAATATATAATATTTTAAGTGCATTAGAATTTATAACACTTCACTAAAGGGTACGCTCGCCCTCCCCAACTTTGGCGTATTCCGGTTGGCCGTAAGCAAAGGCTTGTCGGCCGATGCAGTCCCCCGCCGCCGATCGGTCATCAGATAATTGAATGAGCCGATACGACGGCAACCTTAGGCAGCAAGCAAACAAATGACTACACAGAATGTGTAGACACATTATGAAACATTCTATATCAAAAGTTAACAAATTGTCTAAACATTACCTTCTACCTAATAATCGATAATTTGATTAACAAACATTACTTGAATATAAAAACTCTTATCTTGGAGTCAGGAAAGCATCGTTAGACTTTTTCGGTCTAGAAAATTTCGCTTATTATTGATGTTTTCAAAAGCAGTTGAGAAGGGCGCTCCTTAATTTGCATTCGCATCAGTTTCACGCCGACCTTTGTTTTGAGACGAGAGAAAGCAGGCAGTTCTGAATGGCAGCTAGAGACGCACGGATTAAGAACACTGGGAATGTATTCAGTAAGCTCATGGAGGTGGTTACTGACGTCACGTTAGCGTTGAATAAACAGCATCCCGACGAGAGGTGCAGTCATTTCATTTACAATTTAAACCAATTTCCGTGCTACCCTGCATGCTGGCTACCTACGTGGTGCCGGCGTTCCTAGTAGCGCAAATATTTACCACTGCCAACACAAAAAAAAAAAAAAAAAAACTCTCTCTCGGTCCCAATTTCTCTCATCTTACCACTGTTCCCTTTTGCTTACTCCAACCGATCAACGAGAAAAACTGTTACTGCAAAATGTAAAGCGCTGATGGTGCAAAGTTCAGTAACTGCACAGTCAAATTAGTGCCTGTTCTATACCATAGACAGCTTATTATGGCCTAATTTAGATTTGTTCATATTCTTTAATATGTGAACAAGTGTTCATTCTCTCAAGAGGGAGAGAATAAATGTACAGTTCTTTTAAAGGGTTTATGGACATTTTGCTCAGAGGCCTCTTCTCTCAGGGTTGAAGTTCTTTTACGTGCCGTAAATCTACGACACAGAACCAATGGCTCTACTTCTTGTCGGAAGGAAGCCATACTTAGGATTTTTACGCCCCATAAATCCATCCATCCTAGCCAGGATTTAACCTATGATCTTGGATCTACGAAAAAGTATGGTTGTCACTAAACCACGTGGAAGCAAATGAAGTATAACTAATACACCGCAAATTAACAAAAAATCCTGGATGAATGGAGAGTAACTAGTAGCTAGGATCCTCCACGTAGGCCCATTCCACCCCAATATCCCAGCCTATTCAAGATTTACACTTCCTAAAAATGATACCATGCCTTTGATATTGGTTCTTCTGGTATCTTTTGGATCTGAAAAGAGAGATCCTAGGGTAAATCTTAGATTTTGCTACATCTGCATAACATTTATTTAGAGATTTCAAGATCTCCATATTTCCCGCAGCTTACGTCATGGGAAACTCCTACGATGTGCAGATATCTGCAAATGGGGCTGTCGCCAGTAGGAAAAACCAACAACATGCCGCATTCTCATTCGACTTAGAGGCAATAATGTCTCCTTGTATCAGGGGCAAGGCACTACAATAAGATCTCGAGCTTTCCTAGACCCGGTCTAAATATCGGCCCCTGCAGATGCTCAGGTGCGAGTTTTACGAACCTCGATCACCTGTGGCATTTATAACGTTACTGGATAAGTCGGGCCGACCATCCGAAACCCTTCCTTCGGGGAGTCACACGAATGGGTTCTATTCGGCGGGTTAGAGTTCCCAGTATGTTGCAAAGCCGTGGTAGAACAGTGAGCCACCAAAAGAGCTCGGTGCAGAGTTGGGGAGACTGGGTTAGGCCGCCCAACCAATGTAATGTTCGGAGAGCTATAAGGTACTGATCAAATGGAAAGTTAAAGGGAAGTTACTGTCCTACAGTTTCAAATGTGGCTATGGGTTTATTGAGCAAGGAGCAAATTCACTTCTTGAAAAGATACTCCAAAATATAGTTTCAGTCCTAAAAGAGAGTTCACTGCACGATTTCTTGCTAGTTTATCAGCTAACATATACCTTATTGGGTATGATAACAGATACCAGGTCAGTGTTTTCTGCCTGGAAAACTGTAGCATGTGTGTCAAGAGGAAAGGGGAGCCTGTAGAAAGTCCTCAGACTCCAGCGCCGAACCCCATCTTCATCAGGGAATCATCCGTAAACCAAATAGGGTCCTGTTCTTAAGCGGATCCTGATCCTTTTGGTGCTAATTCTCCCTGGCAGGCAAGACTGATGAGAATCTTTGCCTTACCTTATAATAACAAGACCTGAGTTCCCAATTTTAGCTACATATAAAAAGGATTTGTGGACAGTGTCCTTTGATAGTTCTAGTATATGATTCTTCCAAGTCTGCTAAAACCATTAACATCCATTACTGTACAAGAGGTGCTTGAAATATCCACCTCCACTTGAGTGCACACTGCATCACTGATCATTTGAAAATGAAAATAGTGCAGGTGTACCAGGGATTACTGGCTACGGACACGCTTTGTTTTTCAAGAGTGAATTGACTTCAGTAACACATATTTTACATTCGTATCTATCACATTCGGTACATAATCAGGTGTATTCTGACCACCCATAGAGGAAAAAATGAAGTAGTCATGATCGAAGTTCTTAAGCACATTTTTAAAGTTGCCTTGGAGGTGAAATATCAACATTTGATTCCCACGACCGCCTGTAGTGCCTCGGTAGTAAAAACGGGTTTATACACTACTCAATCAATCAATCAATCAATCAATCAATCAACCAAGTAAGCAAGTAATCAATCAATTATTTCCACGCAAAGAATTGTCTATTTGTAATATCAAATAATTATTATAGCATCGACTGAAAAACTGATGTAAAGCATCTTTGAGAGTATATTTTTGTGCACTTATAAAGTAAATGCAAATTTTATGACATTTGAAGGAAGAGCATGCTACAGATTGCATCCAATCTATGTAACCACTGCCCCGCTATGTGTCAGTTATGGTAAATACTTGTTATCTGTAATCATCGAGGGGTAGCGCTTCTATTTCACACTGGAAAATTTTTCAAAATATAAATACGGTAAAATTATATCAATAAAAACATTCATGTACTCCTGTATTACGATAGTGTTTAGTAAGTATATGTTTGAGTTCGCTTGTGCCTAAAATGTTACAAGCGGTTTCTCTATACATGGATGTCAAATGTAGTGTAGTTGACATAGGAGAAAATGTATGAGCACATGTTTTTTTAAAAAAGTTATCTTGTATCTAAGCCAGAGAACAGAGTACTTCCTAAAAACTGAAGAATTGCTCATTGAGACTTGCTCTGACGTTAAGAATTTACATCGCACACACCCACTTAGTTTGGCAAAGCCGCTGCGTGCGGGATCTGGCTGACTTTCATATACCATTAACTTTAGCGTCTGGTAAAGAAAGTAAAACTTATGCTTCCTATTTATAAGGGAGACATAAATTATAAGTATAGTGCTTTAAAAAGCTAATATTTAAGTTCAATGGTCAGGTAGATATTTGATACAATATTTTCCCGTCAATAACATAAAGATGCGCTCTAATTGAAACTCTGCTCTTAGGCACCAGAAAATAAATAGGAGCTACCGGTTCCTTAAGGACTTTGAGTTCATATTCACCCTAATGCAGTTCCTTTGGTGGCTGGGATGAACTCCTCGTTGGGCAATGTTGATGTATCTTCTCCAGTAGAGAATCCACACTCGAAACTTACGCTGAAATATTCGGAACTGGAAACCTGCAAAAACAAATACATTTTCTTCAAGGGAACGTTTAAACATTTATGCTACAGCAACAAAATGTATTGAGTATTATTTGACCTTGGCAACTTTTCTGAAATAAGAGCAATTTTTCAGGAGATATAAGCTATTCTACCTAATTTAACGCGCCATGCCTGTTAATGGCGAATACTTCTGCAATTGTTTTAGATACTCTAAAGAGTTTGTTGCAAGCAAAACCGTTGTTTTGTAAGGACATTCATTTTGTTACAGGAAATTCATCTACAATAACATGTTAGTAAATGAAAAACTTGCAATATAGACAATATTTGGGATAACATCACACAATGAAAGTTTGGACTTTTTCAGGACGAGTGTTAAGTTATGTTATATTCTCTTGTTCCATAAGCACAATAGATACTGGAATTTACTATATATTATTTGTATTCAGAATATCAGTATGAGCTTATCGACGTAATGCTTGATGAGAAGTTTGCAGAGAAAATCTCTAGTGATGACCTCAATATTCTGTTACAGCAGCCCCAGTTCTTCCATAACTCGATAGTGTTATTGATTCATTTTTTTCCTTAATAAAGCCCCACAAAATACTGTCTGAAGAGAAATATTTGAGTTCCTTAATGAACAGGCTGCCAGGCTCCTTTAGTCCGCGATCTGAACATAACTTATTGCAATCATGTTTTGGGGTGATCTCATCACAGTTCTTCCGTTTCGCGCCCGATCTTTCACAATCCCTGTTTCAAATACACGCTTTTCACATCGTAGTGATGTTCTTCTTGGAAACAGCGGAAATTCAAACCTTTATTAGAAGCGATTTATAATGTCCCAATATGGGATATCTAGTACGCCCACACTACGGCAATCAAACACGGTTCAACACAATAGGTACTTGTTTTAACCGCCAATAGAAACATTCTTGTTCAAACTGATGCATTCAAACATTCTTCTTGCATTCTTACCACTGCTAAGCATTGTTAGGTGCCCATCAGGATATTGCGAACTTTTATTTATAGTACACTTTTTCCTTCATGGCCGTTACCCTGCGCGAGTTGAAAAGTAGTGAGAGGTCTCCACACACACCCTTTTGATGGAAGGAGGGAGGATAACATGATGCGTTGCTGTAACAGTTACAACTGTAAATATTGTCTTATCTGTAAAGCCTACAACTAACCTATACATCCCTTTCGTTATCTCAATGTGATAGACCGCTACACAACCGGCCACAAAGAAAAAATTAACTGTACACAGAATGTAACAGGACTTATGATACAACCTGTAGTTAAATGATCATGAAGCAGAGAGGAAAACCTTCCAACAATTGCAGCATGTTTTGGGAGAGTATTTTAAAGAACTGAATTAATGCAAGAGGTATTTAATTGAATGTTATATTTTTAAAAATTCATTTGCGAATGTCTTTAATGAACGTGGAGGTTTTTGCATATGCCAAAGTATTTTCTTTGAGAGTTAATATATAACCGTTATTTGCTCTGGTGGATATTTATAAAAGCTTTCTAGTCTAAGCCTGGATAGATTTTAACAAAGATCCCCAGAGATACAGAAACTAGAACACGTTTTATAGCCACAGTAAAACTACCAGCAAAATCAAGAGCTCTGAATGAGGCAGTGGAGACCTGGTTTGATTACATCTACCGCTTTACACTGGAAACCTTATTTGTGTTCACTTGCTGTGACTTCCTCATCTCTACTTTTCTGAAAGCACTGAATCCCAGGTTTGATAAAGTTGGCCAGGAGTGGTTACCTCGTGTCGTCATGTCCTCGACCAAAGAAGATTGTGTTTACAATGTAAATATACCCGAGATCACGACTCTCACATGCTGGTCTTGCTACGCTCTTGTGCAAAATATTACCTTGCGCCAAAACCGTTCGCTTAATGAAAACATGCCACGGTAAATATTTTTTTACTAAATTAATGTACATGAATGACAACTTTTGTTGCCAGTTCTTAACTTCCGAAATTATCGCACATACATACAAAATGCGATTTGTTTGTAAATTGATGTCCTGGGAAACACGGCTTTCATATTCGATTTTAGTACTTTGCATTATATTTTTTTCTTGTTATTTATCTTTTGTTTTAAGGGGAGTTAGTACGTGGAATATGGTCAAAATATAAACATTTCCTATTTTCCTTACTTATTTACATTGTTAATAATTTAATTTGTAATATATCAGGTAGTATTTATGTCAAAACGGCCATAACGAATGTTGAAATGTCATTTAAATATGACACGCCCCTTTTTTGTGCTGTAGTTTCTTATTGCAAAATATTTCAGTTGTATTTTGATATTTCCAGGCTTAGGTAATTTTTTCCTGGTAGGCATATTTATGCATTGACTACACTGATGGACGCTCACAGATTGTCAACTGTTTTCAACTTTCTGTTGAAAGTTTTGATTTGAAACCAGTTGGAAAAAGTTGCAAAATTCCAAGAGATAACCTGTATTAAAAAGAGTGAAGGAAATCCTGAAAGGGGTAAAACAAAGTTGTAAATAATGTACATATAATACCTATTAATAATATTAGTGTAGAAAATGTAAACATTCTAGATACTTATAGGCTTAGGTTAGGTGAGCCACATATTGAATTAAGTGATTAAAACATCTCTAGAAGAAAGTTATTTTCTAATACTAGTGTATATAATGAGTTTGGAAATAGGCTGTCCAGAATATAGAGCAAATAAGTGGAAACCATATAATAAATTTGAATTTACTGTCGAGTGATTTGAACAATTTTGTAAAATACAACTCCTGTGATGCAAATGGCAGCATTGTGAGGTTTTCTTTATTTACATTTTTCATAAATTTGTTTTTAAGCAATGTAGGTACCAATAACTCAGAAAATAATTATGTAACAACAAGAAATTTTAACAGGTTACTGCACAAGGTACTTTTAATCTATTAACATTTTGCACTCCTATCTTAATATTTGTGGTATTATTAAATTAAATCCTCTGAAAAATGCATAAATATATAAAATTAAATTATCTATAAAATACATTTTCATATATACTAATGCAATTTAAAATCATTAGATACAGTATGTACCTAAACATAGCAAAATTAACATGGCAAAAATAGGGGATATCACCTCCCTTAAGTAGCAGCAAAGTAATGAATTACTCCAAATTTATGGATTATAATTCTGTAAAAGTAACAATACAGGATTTTTCGCTTAGGGTATAGAAGAAACAAACTTAATAAAATATAAGTAGCTTTAATAATGTAAGTTTTTCATTTTTCATATCAAAATTCGGAAAATGTGGAAATATTGCCATTATCTACTTATACACGGCATTCAGAATTGCCTTTACATTTTTTCAAGTTCTTTCATGACAGGGATGTCGGACAACTTCAAGTGAACTGACAACTGTGCTTTTAAGAGCACATCAGGTGACAAACACGTGATAGACCGGGAAATGTAATAAAACAGGTAAACTAAGTCTAAAAATTGGGCTGTATTTACTGACACAGAGAAAATGCTCTTGAAGAATTTTGAAACATTATCCCAACTTAACCCTCTCCTACAAATTGTTTATTTTTATGGCAAAAAGTGAGGACAGTTTCATTTTAATAGAAAAGTACATCTAAATGAAAAAAATCTCTAGAAGATTAAATGTTAATTAGTGAAGTACTGCTATAGGAAGAAAAACATGGTTTTAGGAAAGGGCGATCTTTTGCAGACTGTATATTTACGGTGGAACAATTAGCACAGAAGAGAAGGAAATTTAAGTTGTCGACTTTCATATTATTTTTAGATTATGAAAAAGCTATTGATAGGGTTTTAAGAAATGGAATGTAATGTAAGAGAAAGGATATCCCAGTCATCTGATGAAGGTAATTCAGAGTTCATGTAAAAGTACAACAATTAAGATTGACAATGGCGTTAGAATGGAAACAAAACAGAAGAAATAAACCAGGGCGTCAGTCAAGGGTGTCTTTTATGCCAGCATTATTTAATATATATTAAGTGCTTCGTCTATATATATATAATATTAATGAAAAATAAAAATAAAGAAACACTATTAACAATGTAACACATTAACACTAATAATAAAAGTAGATAAAGATAAAACACAGAGAAAGAGTCACACTTGAAATTGCAATTTTTATCTTTATCTACTTTTATTATTAGTGTTAATGTATATATATATATATATATATATATATATATAGACGAAGCACTTAAAGAGTAATAAATATATTCTACTGGATTATTCAAATTAATAGATATAAGTTGAAAACAATTTCATTTGCTGAAGGTCAGGTTATTGAGGAAACGAAAGATGGTTTACAGAGAAGTGTTAATAACCTGAAAGATATCATGGAGACACATAACTTAAACATTTCAACAACTAAGTCAAAACCAATGACTTTTAAAGGGAACAGTCATGTAAGATATAAGATAGTTACTAATGAAGAAAAAATATAACAAATCCCCATTTTAACTATTTAGGTTTTAATGTATCATACAGTATAAACGAAGATGTGTATATAAAACTATATAAATTAAGAAAAATGAATGAAAAAACAGGGGAACATTAAAGAACAAGACATCAAAAGCAACACAAATGAAATTCTACAAAGTAATGGCAGTGTCAATGACAATATATGGAAGTGAAAACTGGACTATGAATAGGACAGACAGTAAAATAATAGAAATTGCAGAGATGAGAGTTTTAAGAGCAGTAGCTGAATTTACTCTCCTAGATAAACAAAGCAATGAAGAAATTCGAAAATAGTTAAAAATGCGTCAGCATATATTTAAAATGAAGGAGGAACGAATACGAAAGTTTTTACTAAATTATAAACCTAGAGGATATCGCCAGGTAGGATGATCAAGAACCAGATAGAGTGATGTGTTTAATTGAGTACGGATCAGGTGGATAGGCCTATTCGTAGTGGAAGAAGAGGAAGAAGATCTAAGTTCGTATTAAAAAGCAATGTAATCTGCACTATACAGAGTTTCTAGAGTTTTGCAGTTCGCATTATTTTATTTCTAAACTGCGGACAACAATTCAGAGTCCTCATAACATAACGCCATCATCCATACTCTATTGCGATCCTTCGCTGCCGTGTTTTGCGGACATAGTGTAACTCGAATTTGACTGTGCGCGGCCACCCTTGTTGTAGGATCATGTAAGTTACAAAAAATTATGTATTATGTGTTACGTTATTTAAATACTTCGTCTTTTAGAAAATTCAAGCAACTGTTATTTTGCCAATAATTATTCGTAATAAATTGCCAATACTTGCTTTTCAGCATTGTTTTATCATTAAGGCATGCGTGCAATTATTTTCTAAATTGAAATTAATAAAACTTTTTAGATGAAGCTATAAAATCATAGTTGCACTAGAAAAGAATGGTATCATCTATGATGATATATACTCAACCAGATGTAAGAACGTTTCTGATACGAAACTACTGAACGAATGCGTTTGAACCACTCAAAAATTCCAATGATCCCAGGAGAAATCCATCGAATTTGCAGCCGCTCGTCTAATCGACCAATCTAATGCGGTTTTTGCGAGGATAGCAACGTGTTCAAAATGAGAAGGAAGGCAAGGATGAGAGGACGAAATCAATTCATCACATTTCTCTCGTTGTCGGGGGACGTGTCTGTATTGGATGGGGACCTCGCAAAATATGCAGGCATCAGGTCTAATGAACCATTCACAACCGACTACTAGCCTACGGGTTAGCTCATCCATTAAACAAGCCGAATCTCATAAATAAATTTATTATGACATGTTGATTAACTAGAAAAGGAAATTCATTGTTCCGGCTTATGGAACAAAAATATGGAGCAGTTTGCGTTATTTAGCTGAAAAGCTTCACCAATAAAGCTTTTTTACGTTAAAAAAAACGTATTGGTACTTGAACAATGGAAATGACCTTGCTACATTTTCATTCCTTTTGCCTTCTATCTTTCCTATATGCATAGGTACAATTTTATACTGTTAAATGGTGTCAGAAGAAATGCCCTAGAGTTTCATAATATCGATTTGCACTATTCTTAAACTTAATTATCAGATATATGCCAGAAAAATAGCAAAACAATACAAAATTTTAAAATAGTACACATGAACGCGAACGACAAACAAAAGCTCATGTGTGTGCTTTAAATGGTATTTAATGTTTTGATAAACTGTGTTAGATATTCCACTAAATGCAGCCAATGCTGGTGCCCTGTAAGGTAAGTGTAAGAGTTTGGGTAATGGAGAGAGTATTAAAATGTTGGTTTAGAGTACACATGGTCATATTCTGAAAGAATGTTTAAACTGTCAGTAATCCACTTTAAGAGAAGCTAGTGGGTAGGCAAAGTAGAATTGGCACGAAATGAATGGGATGAGGGTTGGTTAGGAAGGAAGGGTTGCAAGGTGGATTTTGGAATATGATTAGAATCAGATTTGAGGACATAAGCAGAAAAAATGTATATATGGATATAAGAGAGAAATGTTCTTTGCTGCTATTAAAAGAATTAAAGTAGAATTGTGTGAGTGAGGGTTAAATGCAATAAGAAAGAGAGGGAGGGGTTAGCATGGTTTAGATCAGGAATATGGAGACTAAAGGGAATCGGAAGAAATCTGGAACAGAGCCAGAGTGCATGCCAAATGTGTAGCAGTAATGAAAATGTCATTCACGTTTTATTTGAATGTCCAGAAACAAGAAAATGGAGTCAGTAGAGCAAATTAAAATGGATTCGTATAAGATCTGAGATAGTAGTAAGGTAAATTTTGGGGAACAAATCTCAATTAAATAATTTAGGGTAATATTTGTATAGAATTAAAAATAAAGGGGTATAGATGATTAATAAGTAAATGGTCTTTGGTTTTAGCGATTTGCGTTTATGGCATGGGGCAGTTTGAAGTGGGTAATAATCAGGAACTATATAGTATTGTATTGTGAATTTACTATTTTAATGTGTTAATAGCATCATAGTAGATATTTGAGAAATAAAGGAATTGGTAGTTTGTAGAGACTGTAGTTAGCTGATAAAATAATGGTAGAGGTAGAGTAATTGAAATATTTTATTTGAAATCCCCTGGGTTGGATAGGAGCCTGGTCCCCTGGAATTCCAATAGGCTGCTACTGATGAACCGGGGAATAGGGTCTGATGCAATCAAGGTAGAAAATTTGTATTTTGTTTAATTATTTAGAATTTACATAAAGGGTTAATAAAATCATTATTGTATTAAAAGTATATAATTATGAGAGGTTATACCTAAAATGGCCTGGATCAGATAGATGGAGACCCCTTTGTAGTATGTATTTTTCTTAGCCCTTTCAATAATTTTCAAATAATTGGTATTTAACAATTAAAGAAAATTTACAAAGTATTAATTTTTGAAAAAAATTTGAAATCCTAATTATCTTATGACTAACCAGCGGCGGTGTATTGCATAGGTCAATAAGTCATTACTCAAGGCCAGCTGGGTTCGTGAACGGGCGAGATTCGCCGAACTGCTAAGTTGGTCTTGAGCCTGATACCATCCATTGTAGTTTGAACAATGAAAGAAACATTTTCTAAGATTATTAAATGCTAAATATTAGATCTAATTATTCCATTCCACAACAAACAATTAATTATGATTCACATATCCGTACCAAGTACGCTTATGCCATCAAGAGATTATTCAAAGAGAATTCTCCAAGTGATAAGAATTCCAAATTGTAAGATGAATATAAATAAACAGTATTCACACACTTTAGACCACCTTAATAGTACTACCATGGTTGGCAGAGGTCGATAAGACGCGGATTTGTGAACGGGAGGTTTGCGGTTTAATTTCCGCAAGGATCGTCCTCCTTGACTGAGGTTTTTCCAGATTTACTCAGTCGTCATAAATAGCACATGAAGGAGAGATACCCTACTTAGGCCTGGAACATTTCCTTCCTTAAAAATAATGTTAGAACGATTTTCTAATTTATCATTTCATTATTAGCAGTGTCCATAGCCTGTAATGCCACAGCTGTAAATACAGACGTTAAACAAAGTTAAAAAAAAAAAGAAAAAAAAAAGATCTAGTCTAGAGGTACCATTTGCTCTTCCCATGCTGCGGTTGGGTTATTAAAGTTTTTTTCCCTCAGTTAAGGTAAATGCTACGGAATCTTGGGTCACAAAGTTCTCTGAACTTGACACAACAGATCTTCAGACCGCAGTGTCTATTTTGGATGAACTAAAGAAATAAATCCATCAACATATCAATTTAATTTTTCAAGGGATATTTAAAATGGTTATGGATAATTTCAATAGCACACCAGATATGTATGGAAAATAAAGAGAGTTCAGCAATTTGCCTGGCATCAGTGAGTACATAACTTTGTAAGGTGTGTTAGTATTTATTGCACTGACATTAAAGTATTGCCACGGCAACCTTTGTGTTGTCCGCCCTGACTCTAGTGTAGCTTGACGTGAGCGATGACTTATCGACCGCGTCGGTAGTCATGTTATGTTATTGGGTGACCCGATATTTTTAAGTGTTTATAGAAACAATTACTTATACAATTGTGAGCACTTAATTCATTTGGAAAACGGCCTGCTGATTTCGAAAATGATATCAGTTTTTTTTTTCAGAACACGTACAGGTTTTTTGTAATCTAACATTCTATTATTATATTACCACATTGTGGTAATAATAATACCATAGCAAAACATGAATAACTTTAGCGCACAGAAGTTATACAGTGTACAATACAAAGCAAATCAACCCTTATTTACTTTCTTGTCAATTCATCAGCCATGTGTTTAAAGTTTCCAAGGTGATTGCAGTTTATCAAAGCGTGGCCAGGAAGTAAGGGAAAATGTCTAAAACCACAAAGACGTCAGCTAAAATTCATTAGCCATGGTAGTAGGAAGTGTATTTGTTGTTTAGTGCTATATTTCAGCTTTTCTTTGTTTTGTGCATAAAGTGCCAGGGAACTAATAAGATGGCTTCAAGCTGTGGAATTCCAAGACGATTGCTGTGTGAACAATCCAAACGATTTCTATTTCATTAATGGTTTGTACTTGTTAAAAAACAAAGACACAAAAATAATATTACTCCATTTATTAAGAAAGTATATTTTGCATATTTTAAACTTAAGCTTGGAAATCCATTTTAGAACAAATTATATACCCAGATCAGCAATGGCTACTGAGTGGAAGTGTAAAATTTTGTGGTATCTTACTTGGTCAGCATGGTGGGTATACAAAATTTTCTTGTTTTTTGTGAGAATGGGACAGTAAAATGCGACAAACATTGGTCAACAAAATAATGGCCTAAGAGTAAAAGTTTAAGGCCGGGAGAAAAAAAAAAAACAATACGCGTAAATTTAGTTGACCCTAAAATATGCTATTTCCTCGCTCGTATTAAACTTGGAATCAGGAAGCAATTCGTCAAAGCACTAGACAAGACTGGCTTGTGCTTCAAGTATTTATACGTAAATTTGTCTGATGCTAAAATCAGATCAGAGCGCTAATGAAGCATACTGCCTTTTTAACACTATAAACTATATAGAACTTCAGACATGGTGTGCTTTCAAGAATGTTATAGACGTGCAATACAAAGACATTGTAAGATATAGGTTGCGAAGAATGAAAGTTCTCGGTTGCAATATGAGTTTGAAACTTCACTTATTGAAATCTCCCCTTGACTACTTTCGACCTAATTTGGGACTCGTGAGTGATGAGCAAGGTGAAAGATTTCATCAAAAAATTAAGGAGATGGAAAGTCGATATCAGGAACGGTGGAAAGCGAACATCACTTTACTCATACATTGTCTCTGGGTGCATAGCCACGAGATGCCAGAAACTGCCAAACTTTAGGAGCATCTCATAAAAACTGTTTAATGTTATTATAAATAATGGATTATTCTAGTTTTAGATTCCTTTTGTTACAACACAGATGTTTATTTGTTTTAACCTGCTGTAGAATTATTAATTTTATTATTGTTATTACAATCACACATTTTCTCACTCTACTTCATAGTATTGCTAGGGTTTTTAATTTTATATTTTGCTCGTATATTTATTTCCACTTTTACGATTTAACTAGGTTGATATATGTATAAATTGTCATTGCTAGTGCTTGTTGTTTATTATTGTTCTTTAATGTTCTTTTTTCTTCTTCTTAAGTTGGTATTTTTATTATCAATATTTATGTATTGGCATACATTTATTTATATACGTCATGTTTTACATCTGTTTATATGAGTATGAATATTGTAAACGTTACTGTCAATGTTGTGATTGTAATGTCATCGGTATAACTTAATGTGATTTTGTTAGATTGGTAGAGCAGGAGAGATGTGGGCATTAAAACTTTGGGGGTTCGGGTAAATCCCGGGGTTTACTTACTTTGTCCTGTTATTTGAGATTGGAAGGATATTATTTTGTTGTTAAAATGTTTTAATTATTTTATTAATTATGAAGTTGTTTTGTTAAAAATGATTAATTAATTATTTTTATATTTTTAATTGCCTTAGCACTACCGGAATAAATAAATAACTGAAGAATAAATCATCATATTGTTATATAAATAATATTTACCAAACTTACATAGATTTATACAATATAAAATATATCAGTCCACAAAAGCAACATTTACCTATCCCTTTTAACGAAAATAGCACACTTTTCTAATTTTAAGGATATTAACAAACAATCACAAATATATGCCATTTTTGTCAAGTTTTCCGTAAAACTTGCGCCATCAGTAATTTGAATTAGGTACTGGCTCGATGTCTGCTTGGCTTTCAAGAAACGTAATGAAGGATTTCATTTTAATCGATTTTGTACCAGCGATACAGATGTATGGATAACTGATCCAGAGTCTCGATGTTTCCAATATCCTTTAAAACTCTCTGTTGAAAGAAATTCCAGAAGCTCGATCGGATTAGATCTAGGGATTTAGCACTGTAACACTGTGTCTTTCTAACCATCTAGACGCTTCAGAAATGGGCTGCAAAATATCTGGAATGTACCTGTTTTTATTCATTGTTGCACGGATCAAACCAAGTTTTGTTTTTTCTATCTGCCATTACTCCTCAATCATAATGACTCCTCCTTTGTAGCAGTTGTAGTCTCATCTCTCTCACCGTCCTTAGGCACACGTACCTATCTTATGCAAAAGTTATAATCCTTGGTTTACCTGTATGTTGTTTCTTAGGATTGGCAAATTCTTGATATCGCCTCCACGTCTCTTTCGGTATTCAGAGCTCTTGCGTCATCAGCGGGTGTTCCACCATTTCAGATTATACCTATCATCATAAACATTTCATCTTCACTTAAATGACATCGTTGAGCCATTAATTTTATTTATTGTAAAGGTCTTTTACCCTTTCTCGCAATATTTTAACGGAGAAAAGTTTCTAAAATTCTATATTAAAAAGCTACATAATTATTAATTCTGAATTTAAATAAATAAAACATAGTTTACTACTATCGTAACTAGTAACGTAGACAAATACATAAAACCTATTTACGTTTTATCATTTGCTTGGATGTGCCAAGAATGCAATTTAAAATGTGTGCTGTTCTTTATATAATTTTGATGAGTGTATTCAAAAATATAATCTTTAATATACATTTTTTTTTTTTGCTATGAATCTTATTTCTAACAACCAGCATTTCAGAGACAAAATATATAAACTATTCTTGCCTTTCTTTTTTCGTTCTTTATTCTTTTATTCCATTTTGATATCTATATATAAAAAGAAATTGTTTTTGATGAATTAACAAACTCAGAATTTCAAAATATTGCTATTGGATAGAAAACTTATGTTTCCCAACGACTCAAATTGTCATCTCTATTTCTCTGTAACCACAATTAGCTCCTTGATATTGAAAACTCTGATTAGCTTGTCGACAGTTTTCATGGAATTTGTCTCTTTTGATGGCTGGAATAGCAATATAGGAGAATCAATGCTGCTCACCCGCTGTTAACGACGTAAATTAACTGTCTCCTCACCACCCGCTTTCATATTATTTCCTGTCGTCGTCATTGCTGTAGGAAACAAAAGAGAGGAACCAGGCGAAGCAACTGATGGCGGTAGATCATATAATACAAGCTGAAATTATTATTTTTATCGCACAGAGTTTCGTTATGACTGTAGTTATAACGTGGCGCTAAATTACTCACATATCGCCGGAATATGAAATTAATTTATTTTCTAAAGGTCTTCTAGGATAATGGAGATGCCACCCAGGGTTGTTTTATTAGTTTTTTGACGGCAGTGCTATGGATCAGCAATAGTGATAAAATGTCTGCCCGGTGCTTTATACTGCTGTGGATGAATTATTGCATCTAGGACATCCTTTTTATAACATAATACCACACGAGTTAGAAGAAATTTCACTCCTAAAGACTCATAGAGAACATTGATGTATGTAGTAAATAATTTACAGGAGAAAAAAGTTGAATAGCAAGTCGTTTATGACACAAACATTAGAAGTTTAAAACATTTGCAAATACAGAAAATTATAAGAATTTCTTGCCCAAGCAACTATTACATCAATATAATAACGCGTTTTAAAAAATATAACACTGCGCTGCCATTCAAGCAGAAATAAATAATTAATAAAACTAAAAAATAAAGCATTAGTCAATGTAAGAAGAATTTAAATTTATTATTTTGCAAATAAGTTAATATATCGGTAACGAAAGACAGATGGATGGAAACTGGGGAGAGAAAATATCAACATTTTACAAACTGTAAAAGACTGAACGAGATGGAATAGGAGACAAATTAAAACCTTGATTGAAAATAAAGCTTGTTTACAGAAATATAAAGACAAGGAAAGAGCTCTGGGCAAATAATGTCAAGTACTAAAAGCAGAAAGAGCCTTGTCATCGCAAGAAAAACGAATCTTGATTTGATTTCGCTTGAATAAACAGGAGGACTAATTGGTTTTGATGTTTTATTAAACGCGTCAGAGATACTGAGTGAGGTTTGGTGCTATTAAATTCTTTTTAAACCTGCTAAAGAGCCCATAAAATGAAATTTAGTGTACTTTTAAAATACTCTTTAATACTCAATACTCAATAATTTTGTTTTGAAAATGCGTAGAATGATCTTTTAGTCCCACGCTCAAAAGAAACGCCATCTTTCACCACTACTATAATATATATTGAAACAGTTCCTACAGCCCACCTTCACTGAAATATAAATATAAATGTTGTAAGCCTAATGAGGTATAGTTTTAATATGTAAATTGTATGTCGTCAAAAGGTAGCCCAGCCGGAAACGGGGAAGAGCCAGGAGGCTATAAACCGCTATATACACACAAAGGGGAGGGGGGAAGGAACAAGTGCATACCACTTCTTAAAAGACTTTCCGTTGGCGAGGGTTAATAAAGTCCAAGCTTTCGAAAACGTTAGGGCAATGAACTCGCTAGACGCTTATACTATTACTTTAAACCAATCAATATAAACAAAAATTGTAAACTTTCAAATAATAGCGGGTGACATGCGTTGGCAGGTGAATTTGAACCAGCCAATATTAGATGTATATTTTGGATTATTAAAGCAAGGTGCGAGACTTGCGCGTGCTTGTGTGACACCCTTTTGGCTTGGAGAAGCCAACGTTTAGATAATTTGAATTGCATATACAAGGGGCATTTGCTCTGCTGGTGCATCAGTTCAGATGATCAATTCGCATCAGTTCATATCATAGAATCAGTTCAGAGGATGAGTGCAGAAGTTCAGTTTCAGATATGCATAATAAGTTCTACAATCGATGCGGGCACTACAATAAGTTCTACTTCGGACGCAGTTCTCAGTTCGTCTCCTTGGAAGTCGCGGCAGTTAAATTTATACTCGACTACTCAAGTTCTACCGTACGCAGAACACCAGAGGATGCGAAAGATCTTGCGAATGATAAATTACTATACATGTTCATATATACTCATTGCGTGATTATAACACAGTTGATATCCTCTACCAGTTCCGCTGAGCACGAGTAACAAAACCCTGAAATATTGCTGCAATTAAGCGTGGATAACAACACTAGTCAATTAACAATACGCCGCTACAAATATGGCTCTAAGCAACTAAATCGCTTCATAATTGGAGGGCAACTTTTCTCCATCGACCAAACCGCTTTAATATATATATATATAAACTACAGAAGCTGAAAAAGGACAAAATACTTAGAAAGTCACAGAATTTGTATCGCTATATTTTGAACTACTTGAGTTCTTCTAAGGCACGAAGACACTTGCCTTAAATTGTCTGTGACTTTCTAAGTGTTTTATCCTTTTTCTGCTTCTATAGTTATTGTTATTTTAATTGTATTGTTCATAGTTCACATTATTTTTTATTTATGTTGTATGTATATTTTAAGGAGAACTGTTATTCTGCAAGCAACATTTAGTACCGAATAATTTAATATTATCAGTAGAAATACAAAAACCTAAAATGAGTTTAAATTAATATCGTACTATCCATTTGCTTGGGCCTCGCTTTCTGCGGCAGGATATTCTCGACTGTTGGTGGCTGTGCGCACGACAGGCGGCCTACTCAAAGTCGGTTATAATCACACTGACAACTCTGATGAGAGTAATTATTATTAGTGAAGGTTTATGGTCCGTTCAGTCCCAGATCAGACACTTTGCGGTTTATATTTCCGAAGTAATTCAAAAGAAAGTCTATAAATCAAACCTACAAACATTAGGCGAACTACAAATATGTATGAGAAGGAATAGTTTCGGTTATGAAGGATAGTTGCAGCACCTGAAGATGAATTAGATTAGACACTACAACGTAGCCATATCGATTACTTCCCTGCGAATCTTGGTGCAATGAGTGAAGAACAAGGTGAGCGGCTTCAAAAAGACATTAAAACAATTTTTTTGAGTAGTATTTGACGCCCGTTTTTACTACTGAGACACCATAGGCGGTGACACTGATGATACATGAAATGATATATTGGGAAAGGATTTCTTTTAGGAAGGAAGCGTTCCAGGCCTAAGTTTATGGTACCTTCTCGGCATTTGCCAGTTATGAGGACTGAGGAAAATCTAGAAAAAACCCCAGTCAGGGAGGAGGTCCTGGCGGGATTCGAACCCCAGAACTCCCGCTCACGAGTCCGCGCCTTAACGACCTCGGCCACCCGTGGCGGTATTAAAACAATGGAAACCACGATACAGGTCATTGAGATGTGTGATGGTTGATTACTGTTGGCTTTTAAAAAAGGGACATTTGTGAAGGACATCAGAGCTTGAAAAAAAAAAGTTTTCTTTTCCCTAATAGTGATAAACGTTTGAAATTTGATAACTATTGACATATAGTTTTCCTTTTTCAATATATTCATTAATATTTAATTTAAATGAAACCTACAAAAACAGTTTTGTCTCAATTATATGCCTTTTAATAATATTCCATTTAAAATATAAGTACATTATTAAATTTGATGTGATTTTGTTTAAAAACCTAGCCCGACAAAGTAAAACTGAAAACAGATTTGCATTCAGGTCGTTCATATTACAGGTGAAAAATAAACAAGCGAAACGCTTTGTAGACAAGCGTTATGCTTATTGTGGCACACTTGGATGTAAGTGTAACCAAAAATAAGGTAGGTAATAATAAACAGGTTCAGTGAAATTATAATTATACAAGCTTTGTTTCAGACAAATGTAATAAATAAACATATCTTCTTTCTACAAAATACATTCATGAACCCGACTTTTAATGCCAAATATGCACAGCAGAATCTCTCTCTTCGCCCTGCTGGAACAAACTGGTAGGAAAGATCCGCCTGACCTCTAAATAGGCTCCGTAACCAAACATTGCTAAGTAAGATGTAACAGGGAAGGCTGACCTTTAACATACTACAATGCATTATAGCTCTCTGAAGTGAAAACTGCGTATGTATTAACCCTAGAAGACGCTCCGCAAATTGACAGTACGGGTAACATGAACCTGTTGAGCATTTAAAGTATTTTTAATTATATTTGGACGTCCTATGCCATTAAACATATGGCATTATTAACGCTTTAATTTTTGTAATCTTAAAGAGAAATCAACAAATAAAAATAAATAATAAAATTGGCAAATAGATAGGTCGGCTTGATAAACTATTTTCTTAAAAAAGTATAAATCTAAATCATTACTGTTTTTCTACACCCTGTTGAAATCCAGATATTTAAATTTATTAACTTACTCTATAATTATATTATGCACAACTATTTTAGCTCTTACAGGATTTATTTCCTGTACTATGCAGAATGTTAATGAACTACAACTCAATACGGTCAGAGATTGTAGAAGAGTGTTGCTGAATGTACAAGTTATGGAATTAATTTTCTAATGGGTCAGTACACCGCTGACTAGGCATTTTTATTTGAAATTATACAGCACAATAATGGTCGAAAGTTGTGCAGCAATCGCTGTGATTCTGGCGATAAGTAATAGCGATGAATTGTTACCGAGTTCACGTATCGTTGATTCTTATGTATGAGCATGCTTCAAAAAAATAAAATAAACAAACTGCTCCGCAGCAACCGAACTTTGTGTTACCTTGTCCCTTACGGCACACTCTCCCTGTAGATTAAGCCACTAATACCGAACGGGATGGTTCAAGCAGCAGTGCTTCGGACTTGCATTCGGTCAGATTCAAATCTTTTGTCGCCGGCCAATCTGACCTTGAGATTTTTTCGTGTTTATCCCGGTCGTTTAGAGGACACCTGTTATCAACCTTTCATTTCCACGAATTTTCCGCTCTCTTATTTCATATTATTTACATTTAGTTGATTCTGTATCAGAGTCGAAAGTGCCAGGGTGAGGTGGGCTGATGCGGTGTGACGGTGGCTTGCGCTTTGGAAAGGTTTCTACCTCGGCATCTGGTACGGTAGCGTTTCTTCCGAGTGGTTCGAACTCCTTGGAGGGGGAGCGGAGAGGGTGCTCTGCAGCTTTGAGGTATTCTATCTGAAAATAATGTTATAAACGGCATCTATATTTTGCGCCATCGCCCTAAAATGCTGGACGTTCGGTGTCTCCCTCAACTCACCCTTTCCTCCTGGATGTATCCCAACCCATTGAGAGCGTAGACATAAAACGTCAGCTGTTAAGTAAGGCGAACACCGAAATATCCCTGACTATAATGCTAAGGTAATATTGCTGTATTGTGCTCCTGCAAAGTTCTAGGAAGGTATGAACAGTTAGTATTGAAAATGTCGCTGTTACAAATTTTAATATCAATAAAACTAATAAAATAACAAATGCAAGGGATTTTTAATTTTCTAAGTGGTTTTCATTGTATTGTGCTTCCTTTTGTTTCCACAAGGACACCGAATACGTTTGCAGTTTTCATTTTAGGTGATTGTTCTTTACGCCTGAAGACGCCAGAGAAAAGGAACAAAGTCACTAAGCAAGTATTCTGCGTGCACTTTTGCACTCACATTTTGTCTAGCTATGAATATCGTTTGTTTTGTTGCTTGGTATAAATTAATGGAAAGCCCAGCACCGTACATTTGCCTGCCGAGGGATTATGGCAGGACATTTATCAGAGATTCTGACCAAGCTCTATTTATCTGACTCTGCTGTAATTACTGCCCGTGGATCGTTTTCAGCCCTGCTCGTGTTAAGCGAGTTTTGCTTTTCACCATTTTCTATGGTGCTCTAATATCTCAAGTGAAATACGTATGGCTGGACTGACAGACAGTAAGAGAATGACAAATTAGTTATGTCAAAAATTTAACGAATTTTGCTGTATTTTTAATGTAAAAATATTTAATAGTGATTTATAAGAATTTGTCTATTTTGAACATTTAAAATAACTTTCACACGACCTAAAAACTAGAAATGTTGGGTATAAGTATAACACAACATGCACCTAAAAGGAATTAAAGTGAAGAAATATATATATGACCATACTTTACAAGAACTTGTACTAATACACTTATAATGTATTAGACCATACTTTTGTGGGATAGAGCCTTGATCTCTAGGGAATAATATGTGAACCAGTGTAATAGAACCCAAGAGTAAACAGAACTCAACCATAATCGTTTTAAGATGGTTCTGGAGCTTTCAATTGCAATTATTATTAACTTTTCATTATTCATATTTTAAGTGTTCATTTAAAACAAATTATCCTGACAGGATTCTCGATTATGAACTAAAATGTGTACTTTTTAACATAATAATGATGATGATAATAATAATAGCAATAATAATAATTATAATAATAATCCATATTAATTAGTTATGCTCGTAAGGTAGTAACCAATTGTTGTGTTGCAACATAGGAAATAAAATGATTTGGTAACATAACATGAATATGAAATTAAAGCTTATAAACGAAATTATTTCAGTAACGTGTTGTTATTTGTTAAAGAAAAACTTTTACTCAAAAGAAGCCTGACCAAAGATGAATGCCCATAAGGGTAGTTATGATTTTGAAATTGCGTATGATAAAAAAACTGCATTTACTTTTGTAGCGGGAATGTCTGAAAATGGAATCCCCTACTCCATTGTCACAAGCAAAAAAGAGCACGCTAGGGCACCAATAACATAAGGAGGAATATCAATCTGAAGATTCAAATGATAAGTCACATTTCTTGATCCCACAACCCGCAAAAAGCTGAGGTAATTATTGTAGTAAAATCCCACTGTGCGGAAAAAAGGCGTAGTCCTTAGTTTAATTAAATAATACCCGCAGCGCGAGGCTCAAAAACGCGGCGCGTCTTTGTTAAGGCTCACGGGTGTAGAACAAAGCAGCTCCAAGGCAAACAACCTGTAACATTTCCTCTCTTTTCAGCTGAGGTACTTTTTGCGCTTTTTTATCTCCCATTACCATTTTCATTAATGCTTTGCTTTTTTTTTTTTCAGTGGGCTTCTGTTTAAATAAATTCTCGGCATAAAAGTAAATATTAAGCGAATTATATTCCATTTGCATCTAACTGGAATTATAAACGGGAGTATTAAGACTTCTTTAATTTGAAGAATGTTTGTGGTTTTGTAAGGTATTTAACATAATATTGCACACTTTTAATTAGAACAGTTTAAAAATAAAATATATGAATGAGCCTATTACGTTTGAAACGCGTAGTTGCAATTACCGGCTGGACTAATCGTGTACTATCAATGTAATGTTATTAAATACAAGCACGTAATACATAATGTATGAAATATGAAATACCGTGCCTCCTTTTTCCAAACGATTCTGGCATTTGCTTAAGAATTTTGTTTCAACTGCTACAGTTTCAATGCAGATGTTTTTCTAGGTGCTTTCTTTCATTTCTTCCAGAGTAACCGAAAAAGTTACGAGTATAAGATTCAAATCGAACTAGAAATTTTAAACAGGAGCAGGAGTTCGCCTGCACACGAATATGACTGTTCTTACAAACATTTCAGTGCCCACTAAGTGCCAAATCTATACTGTCTTGCCGCTGTCGAATTGCATTGTCAATGTAAATATTAAAAATACAGCAGACATAAGGCATTCTTGTTTAACCCTTAGCTTTGTCCATACTATATTTCTACCTAATAGATCTCTTTTTGCCAATAATAATCTAAGTCCTAAAATAAAGACTTAAATGCTCCTATGAAATGTTACAAAATTTTTGTCTTAATGTTTCACAATTTACTTCATAGCACCTCATCGAAGGCCTTTTTGAAAGCAATAAATAAAATACAGATTGGTAAATATATTTTCGCAGTTTCTATATTATTTGTTTCATAATAAAGCTTCCATAAACCTTAGATTGGAAGATATTGAAAGACAAGAAATATTTGGTAGTATGAGAGAAATGAGTTCATTGATACTTTATAGGGAAATAAAAATAGTATGTGGTATGAAAAATATATAGAACAATGTGATAAAACAGATCGGGAAAGGTTTGCATGCGCTAGAATTGGAGTTATAGATTTAAAAGAATTAAAATATGATAAAGAGGTAGAAAAAATTTTAATGTGTGGTGAAACCAATACAGATTTTCATTGTTTATTATTCTGCAAACAAAGTTATGGAGAGAACAGGCTATGGAAGACTTTAGATGGGAAATATTAATTACAAAAAATTTAACTGTAAGAGAGAAAATATAGAAATGGTTGGGAACTATTTGAACATAGAGAGAAATGGATACGAATGACTAAGAGGAAGATAGAGGGAAACATAACCTTAGAAATGTAATAGGTCAGATAAATATAAACAACAATAGGACAAAACAGCAATAAATATGATGATCACCAATACAACAATAACTTGGGAGTTATGTGTATTGGGATCACAATGTAAACAAGCAACTTTAGAAAGAAATATCTAGAGGAGATTAATAAGATTATTATTATTTTATTTTTAGATTTTATTTTGTAATAAATAGCTAAAGTATGTATTGTTGAGTGTAGTGTATTATATACTCTGTTGAGATATATTTTCAACAAATTTCAGAAAGCTTCCATCTGATAATGAACTACATTTTCGAAATTCACATTATTCTTTGCGTTATAGGAACGCACTAATTGTATTTCGTCTGTGTGTAATATATTTATATACTGCACATAATCCTCTTCTCATTTAATGCTACAGCCTGGGGTGAGCCTTGCCTTGCCGTGGCGACCTTCCTCTACCTTCACCTTACGATTTCATTGAGAGAAGGCACGTGATCAGTAGGCCGGCCCCCTACGGCGGCTTGTGATCGAAACTGCACATAATAGCCTCGTATAATTGTTAACAGTATTGGCATTTACCTTTCTTCCATTTATAACAGATGAAATACTGTTTCCAATATATATTAACTCATTGCAAATATTTTAGTTTAAGTACGCGTACTTTTCCATATTTTACACAAATAAGTTTCTGGTGTTTTTTATTGTTTGAATTTTAAGTACATTTTCTAATTCTTACATTTGAATATTATAAAGCATGTTATTGCAGCTAGAGTGGGATTATATCTATTTCTAAATATTTTCCCACAAATTCTCAAAATGTCTTAACTCTTCGTTTACCCCTATATTGTTAATTAAAGATGTACCTCCTTCGGACGAGTTTAATGGTTTAAAAATCTATAAGCCTTATCTTGCAAACCATGACAATATTGTCCGATATTACTTATATAATTATTCCAAGTGTCACGTTTTAATTTTCTCCTTTCTCTTTAGCAACAGCACATTGGTATTTTTATATATTTGATGGATATTAGAGTTTATTTCCTATCCGCCCACGTCAGGAAGTAGCACTGGTTTGCTATTGGCTGGCAAAGTTATCAAATAATTTAGACGCAACCGTCTCGACTGGCTTGGTCTCTGTTTCCTGTACTAAGTGAGTTGACTTTGGAGTTTCGGGCGAAATAAACGTTATTCTGAACCGTTAGACTAAGTGAGACTTTAGCTTATTTTCTTATAGTGTTATTAACTCATGTTCCAGTATTTAGGCTTAAACTTCCTTTTGTAGTAAGACAATTTAGCAGAGAAAGTTGTATTTTAAAGACCAATGTGTTGCATTTATTGTAATTTATGGGCGGCATTAAACCTCTTTTATTCATTGTCTAACTGCGAGAGTCCATAAAATTCTTGGGCTCTGGTAATTATTTCTCAAGGATTTGATTCATCATTGTTCATTAAATGCAGGCCAATTTTCAAGGTTTTATGCCTATTTAAATTGTATCCCTTTTTACTTTAATTTTTTTAAGGCTGAATTCAATTTAACATATGAATTATATATATTATATTATATATATTTATTATTATTATTATTATTATTAAATAAATTTCAGTTGTTAAATTTCTTTCTCTTGTACTGGAAAGTTACCCTTTTCCGGCCATATTCTGGGGTTTTTTCCTTCCAACCTACTTCCAAGATGAAATCTTATTTGGGCATCATTTGGGAGGGTATTGAATGCCATTCATTTGTAGAACCGTGAGAGTATGTATTTCAGAAAATTTAGTTAGTTTCAGATGATTGAAGCTATATCCGATTATTATTTTGAAATTCACTCTGTTTTGTGTATCGGCGTTGCATACGAGCTTTTGAAAGTGATTTCAACTCGCCTTCCGCATGTATTTTGTTTTGGGAGCCTGTGCATTGCGCTAATTCAATAGCAGTAACTTTTTTATATTCCCCTTGGGCGACTTAAATTTATAATCAACGGAAGAGACAGAAATTGATCATGGAATTATAGTGTTTTCCGTTTAATATCAGCTGAATTAGTATGGTTGTTTTATTTTAATATATGCACATTATTATAACATGTTACAAATGAGCATTTTTGTAACTATTATGTTTATTCTGTTAAAATAAACTAAATTGATGGAACGTTAGTATTTTCTTACAGAACAAAGCGGTTAAGGTGGAGGAAATTGCTACAACATCCTAAACACTGAGATTTTTTTAAATAAATGTGCGTCACTACCAGGCATTTCCAACATCCGAGGTTTCTGAACAGTAGATCCTGCACTACAAACAGGAATCCCATACAGAGTGCATCATGAGTCAATGGTAATAAAATAAAAGGAGAAAAATCTCCGCGATAAACTCCTTTGTGCTTGGAAATAAAGGCTAATGGATGGTAAGAGCATTTCCTGCAAAGGTACATATCTGGAAACACCTTCGTTCCAGTTTTCATAGTGGGAAGACATCATGTGCTGCTGGCAGACGTGGTTTTAGAGCGAAAAGAGCCTGAACCGCGAGCGGAAATGAGCTGTCATTAGTGTAATGCTCTACACAGGAAGAGAGCGCAAGTAAAAGGTTAACCTTATGTGTTGGACACATTCAGCGGCGCACCGCCGGGACATAAAATACATCAAGGAGATTACAATGTGTGGTCGGACCTGCCTGTACGATATGAACACACTTCTTTTGAACCAAAGTAATACATCTTTCGGACAGCAAAAGTTACGTCATGCTGGGATGCCAGAAATTGTCTAAAAACCGTTTGTTAGCACTCTTTCTCTTTCCTTTAGTTTCAATGTTATTTTTGCCATAATGTTACTTTAGTCTTTTATATTGGTATAACCGCCACGGGTGGCCGAGGTCGTTAAGGCACGGACTCGTGAGCGGGAGGTCTGCGGTTCGAATCCCGCCAGGACCGTCCTCTCTGACTGGGGTTTTTTCCAGGTTTTCCTCAGTCTTCATAACTGGCAAATGCCGGGGAGGTACCTAAACTTAGGCCTGGAACGCTTCCTTCCTTAAAAAAAAAAATATCCTTTCCCAATTTATCATTTCATCTCATGTATCATCAGTGTCCACCGCCTGTGGTGCCTCAGTAGTAAAAACGGGCGTTAAACACTACCAAAAAAAAAAAAAAATATTGGTATGTTCTCATTGTAACTACAAAAATTGAAGTATATAATAATAGTAATAATAATTTATATATTCTCAGTATTACTTTTCACATAAAAAGTAGTTTTAAACATGTTGATTAAAACTAATACTTAATGGTATATTTTCTCTCTGTAATGTAATAATTCTAAATAATTTTTGCTGAGGTGCGGAATTGAGGCGGTGCGCCATCGTGCATAAATTTTGCTATGTAATGTTCAAGTGTTGGTGAAAACTTATAAAGATATAAGCATCTTAGAAGTTTCTGAATGCCAAATAAAGGAGAAGAAATTGCCATTAAAGAGTTATCTTTGTTTCATACTCTTTAATCTTCAGGTTATAATATTAAAAGTACTAAATGTGCACCATAGCTGCAGTTTCTAAAAATCTATAATAATTAATAACGAATACATTTTTGAATTTATGGATAAAAGAAGATTCAACTTCAGAAAATGTTTGATATAGCTTAGGAAAGACATTAATAATAACATCCAAGACACATTTTTTCTTGACCAAGTAAATTTAAACAAATACTCTTTGTATTAAACATATTTAAGGTAATGAAACTCAAACTTCTTAAAATACAGACAGATGTCCATAATCTGAACATTAGGCATGCGAAACGAAAAATATCCGAACCCACATTTTCTCAGTTTATTATTTTTTAAATAGAAAGTAGATGCACTATTTCTCTCACCCTATAATATATGGAGAAAACTCTCAGCTTGTAAGAATAATAATTAACAAACTTTAAGCCTTCATTTAAACCTATGCACAATAGATCATTTTTGGAAGTTCCCAGTGGAAAAATTTTGACCCTAGTAAGCCTGATCAATACTATTACATAACCTAAAAGCTCTCACCCTGAATCTCACTCTCATAGCTAGGACAGGAATCAAACTCTCAATTTCGCGAATTGTTCATTGGGTTTAAGTGATTGCGAATAGAACTAGTTTAAATCTCCTGCCGTGTTGCTCCCATTCTTAGCTGAAGGATTTGTGCTATATGGAGTGTGCTATACCTGTTACACTCATATAGTAGATGTTCATAATTATTGGTTATTGTAAACATCTACGTTGTAGTGATAGTAAATGATAGTAATGTCATAAAAATTCGCTGTATATATCCCCACTTTTACCTTGGATTGTTCACATTTACTGGCAAGTATGCACATTTACCATTTCAGTGCTTTGTCTAATACTTTTGGGTTATGGCAGTAGATTTTTTTTTGAATGATTTATTTATGGACGCTCTTTAACAGCTCAGCGTCCCATTCAATCCAGGGCGTGAAACGGCCGACAAATTTTGCTCAGAGGCCTCTCTTTCAGGCTTGAGGTTCTTTTTCGTGCCGTTAATGTACGATACGGGACCCTTACTTCCCTTCCGAAGGAAGCCATACTTAGGATTTTTACGCCCGAAAAAATCCATCGGTCCTGGCCGGGATGACAGTAGATGTAATACATTATTATGAAATTCTGAATTATTTTGTTTAAATCAAGGAAATGTTTATAAAAATACCAAATTAAATTACAGGTGACTTGAAAATATACAACAAAATTTCACAGTTATAATCGAGAACCACACTTATGTTGTCACTTAAATAAAATTTCAAAGGAAAACAAACGTTATTGTGAATTGATAAGGCAGCAAATTCTTAACACACCATCAACATTGTTGAGCAATTATTATTAATGAATGAAACACTTAATATGCACCTCTAATACTAAAAGTACATACATTTTTACTAAACAGCTGCTCTCTTGTGCAGATACCAGTGTAATAGCGTCGCTCAACGGGAGAACATGTAAACTAGCAAGAGACACAGTGCATTTCCAACTTTCAAGCGAAAGCGAAAAGAAATTGTTCACAAGTACCAGAAAATTGGTAAAATAAATCTATTTGTAATATTTATCTGTCTGATTTGATAATTTTCACATGTACTAGCAACTGTTCAAAATACCTTATTTTATATGTAGATCGTAATATATACACTACTTCGAGGAAACAAAATCGTAATGTGTTACAAACAGTCACAAAAATGTATCAAAATAAAACATGCAGAAAAAAAGAATGAATATTCTTTGGTAAATGTATTTTCCTAACTATAATGTAAGAAAATTCACTGTCTCTGATTGATAACACACGAAATTAAGAAATATTTTACAATTTGATCTTAAGTTCAATTCGAGGGTGATTCGATTTATTAGGAAAGCAAATATGCATTTAATGATAACATTACCTTACGAAACCCCTTTAAATTGTGTGCACTCTGTTTTTCTCTTGGTGCGGTTATCCAAACTATAGCTGGGCCTTAGTAATTCGGATAGTCGACGGCATCATAAAGTCAAGTACATGAAATAATAGCTGCTCCAATGTTACTGATGCACTTAAATATTTCGATAAACTTCATTCATTATTAAAGAAACACTTTTCAAAATAATGATACAATTTTTAAACTCATGACTTTAGCTTTATGGCAGACAATATGGATTTTTCAGTTGAATACCGGCAGGACCAACGTTTTTTGTTGAAGTATTTAAAATCGTTTTACTTTAACATTTCCCACCCATGGGCTGACATTCACAGGCGCCTCTATGCCCCTTGGGTATTAATTGTAACGAAAGCTTATCCTATTTATCGGAAATAAATCACAGTGCCGTGTTTACAGCAGCGTTCTATGGCAACAAAACAATCATCGTGTAGCACATGATATAACAGATCTGCTCTTTACAACACGGCCTACTATTTGCACTAATACGTGAAGTGATACATCATCTGGGGATAAATTAAACGCACATACATATTGATAGAAGCTACCACAGTCTGAAATTGTACACTCAGTTACAAATGCATACTACAACGAATAGAGTAGCTAAAAAAAGTAAAGTTCATGAATAATAGATGAGGTTTAAAGTGAGCTTGAGTCACCATGACTAATGAGTACATTTTTTACGCAAGGTCTCTTGAAAACGATTAACAAAGGTGTGACACACCTACACTTGTATTCAACTTCTTCATCTGTATAAGGCCCATAAATGAGAGAAACATTTATTACTGGAGAGGCAATGTCAGCCTTGTTTGGACATCTCAGAAGCTAATATGAACTGTGCAGAAACTGAACACAAGTTGTTCTTTATGATCATTTGTTTTTCTTTTCAAAAGCCTGTGGCATGAATTTAAAATATAAGAGAGCAGCTTCTGTAAAAGCAAATGGAATTTAACAATAATTGCAAGTAAGTCAAGGAATTTTAATGTTGTTAAGTTGATGCTAGTTTCATTTGATTCAGATGTTTTTATAATCAGTCGAACCCGGAAGTCAAAATGGCTTTTCTATCGGGTAAATATAATTTAAGAGCCAGATAGAAATGGACATGTTTCCACACATTTGGGGTCGATAGGGCCAAATTTTTTTCGTACTTTTTGCCTACGGTTTAAAACTTTTTGTCCTTAATATGGATTTTTTCTGATATTATTTACGCATTTTAAAAACACATAAACAATTTCAATATATCGAAGTGGAAACGTTACAATATTAAATGGCATGTTCACCTCACAAAATACTTTTGAGAATCTTGTTATACATTTTTTTCTTTTCAATGAGTCGAAACTTTCCCCCAACCCATTCACTTAAGCTCTTTAAACAGCATAACTTTCATTAGTGAAAGGAACGCATGATTATCTAGTAGGTATGTACGAATATTAGGAAATAAAGAGAATACGGGAAGTACTGCAGTTTTAAACAGTCCTGGTGAATGGCATTGTATCAATCTGTGGAACACAATTCTAGGAAATTCGTAGTGGGGGTAACTTCTCAGCTTCATAAATGTAACAAACAATTACATGCGAGAAAGATGAGAGCGGTACACCGTCCTTACAATGTGTTCAGTACGGAAGTAAGAGAAAAACTAATCCGATTCCCCTATAAACGCATAAACAGAAAATTAACTCGATTAGAAACCACTGCATATCTTTTACTAAATCGCCAGGACTATTCAAGACTATTGTACTTTTTCTTGATGGACATTTTTGTGATGTCCTGAAAGGGGAATGTTCTGTTGCTGAGTTCTTCCGAAATGGCATGTTTTAAAAACGCTCCATTCATTTCAGAGGAAGTAGACCGTTATTTTTCCATGATGAAAAATTGTTCTATCTGGCAATCGGCTGACTATGGCATACCTCGGGAGGGGGGGCATCTTGTTGTTGCTGGCAACCAAGAAAAGTATTTATTATGTGATAAAGAAAGTATTATCTAAAATACCTTTTTCATTAATAATGAGTGATGTTACTCTCTGTTTTCACTTTAAATAAATGTCTATATTAATTATATTAAAGTCTATTTTCAGTATATTAAGTGCCTTATTGCCTGCCTATTTTATCCAAAATAAATGCCTGAACTTTCGGGCTCTGGAAATCGGCTTTGCATTATACTTTAACTGTCAGAAATTATCATTAGTTATCAACATTGAAAATAAGTGATAAAAATAATGCATATAATAATAACTCTGAATACATATTTTCGAATAAAGGAAGAAACTTATCTAATCCAGGCATAATTTACAAATTTCACAGAATAATTTTTATGCTTTATTCAATATAAGAGTGTTTTTCAATATTTAACTTTAGTGTGCTTTAAAATAAACAAAAACTTAGAAGATTTCTTTGCATTGTTTTTATTAACTTTATTACAAATATTTGTGTAAATGAAAATGCCCTATTTGACGAAAGAAGAGAGAGCTATAGATGATCCGAAGGCTGAGGAAATAATAGACAAAGTTTTAGACAAGGGTCGAGGGTAGAAAAAGAATTAGAAACCTAAACAAAAGAGGAGTATAAACCAGATAAGCGATGTAGAGATGAGAGTTATATTAATACAAGTGGCAGGCAAGTTCTCAACACAGATTGTAAAGGGGCAAATAACTGCTTTTAAAATGCCAATTTCCGAAAAGAAAGAAAAAAAATTACCCAGAACTTCTATAACCTAGCAGATCATGTAAAACAAAAGTCATAAATCAAAACGCTATAAATATTTTTATAATGCTGAGTCAATTTTTAAGAACATTTTTCTTTGATTATTTCAGATTCTGCTTCTGGGTTACGAAGATTGTGTTGTTTCAAAGCAAGCTGAACATTTGGTTAAAATGTTAGTACAATAGTTAGTATAAATTTGATAAGTTATTTAGGAAGTTTGTTAGCAAGTGCGGTATGTCATACTACAACTAGACCGATAAGACGTTTCTGGATTAACTTTGAATTAGACAGGCAAAAATAAAGCATCTCGGCTGTAGAGAGGATGTTGGCGTGTTTCCTAGCAAATCCTTGAAGCGTATATTTCACCAGTTGAAAAATATGAGAGCGGGATTCATAATGGGGAAAGATAATACAGTTCGATAGCATTTCAAAACATTTCACACTTCAGTTTTAGCAATGGCTTCTTAGCGCTTCGCATTTGATTGTAAACCCCAATGTTCGAGAAAAACGATATGCACCAGATCTCTCATAGTCTAAGAAGAACATCATTATAAACTTTCCCGGAACTTGTGCTCACGACTTTCGACTTTTTCAGCGAGGGAGTGTTCACACATTTCCACAGTTACCTTAACTTTTATCATTTCATCACATGTGTCATCAGTGTAAGCCGCCTGTGTGCCTTTAAAATGGGCGTTAAACACCATTAAAAAGTAATATCATGCCGTTATATACTTTTAGTTATTAATATTTTATGCGGATTATATACTATTTGAATGTATGTATTTGTTATGATTATTACTAGCAAATTACTTCAAAGAAAGTTTGAAATCCTCTGCCATAAACCATAGGCCAAATAAATGTTTAAGAGCTTTTTTCAACTTCCTGTAAAGTGATGATTATGTCCAATCTTGGTAAAACAAAAACATTCTGTATTATGTTACATGAGTGTGTTTCCGCGAGGAAAAACAAATAAAAATATTCGGTATGTTATAATTTCCAGATTTACATTATGAATTTTTGCAATTATTCAAAACACGGCAGTATTATAACAAATGTTGATATGTAAATGACTAGTTTTTAAAATTTATACCTCTGAATGAGAAATATTTGTTAGAACGTTGTCGCTAATAATAGTTTTAATTTAATTAAATACGTGAGTGTTCAAGATACTAAAACGTGCGCTCATATGTATTTATCACAAGTAATATCGCAAGAGGGTCTGAGATTGTCGATAAATTCACGAACGTAGTGAATGAATGAATTTATCTGGAAAGCTCAGATCGAATGATATTTATTAGGACTATTTCATGAATAAATTAAGAATTTAAATATAATTCCGGTAAATTTGGTTTACAATATTGTAGTAATTGTACATTTGTATTATGAATACTTTACCTTTTCAAGCCATCTAGCAACAGACGAATATTGACTGTTAGTAATGCCAATAGAGAAGAGCCAAATATGGGTTTGGGGGTATTTCATGAATAGAATAAGAATAAAAGTAATATATATTTGAAATTCGCGCACAGTTTATTAACACTTGTATAAATGTTATACTTATGAATAACTACCTATTCAGAAACCGTGAGAATGAAATACAGAAAGTCGACTGTTACAGTCGCTGCCGTTCGATTTACTGAAACCAAATGAGAAAAACAAAACAGAGAAAATATTTTACCATTCTGAAAAACGTGTTTATTAAAATTCATGGTTTCTTAGGCAGATATTGTTACATAATTTATAAAATGATTTTAGACTGTTTGGCTGAATACGCAAAAAAACTATTGTTTGAGTAGGTACACATGAAGTTAGTTAATTGTACAATTACTGAGTTGGCTGCATGGAACACAAGACAAATGCGCGTTGGGTCATAAAACGGATTTGACAACTTTTTCCGATTATTTTACTGCGATATCCAGATATCATTGGTCAAAATCAAAAGTTTGTTTCGTTTTATGGATCGATTTTACGATGACGTCAAACAAGTGAAATAGTCATTTTAATCTTAAAATTTTAAATTGTTTGTAAGTAAGAGAATGATTGGAATGAAATTAAGTTTAAATGATGCCATTTAGTAATAAAACAAGGAATAGTTAAAAAGTTGCACAACATACCAAGGACATTAAATTGAATATTACATTAATATACCCCTTTTTAATGTAATAGCAAGTGTTAAGGTTATAAGTTAATTGCAGTTTTTTTTACACTCGCAACTTTATTTTACAATTTTAAATAAAGAAATTAATTATTAAGTAAAATGAAACATGTAAATACTTCAAACATGCCTGTCCAACTTCCGCTGATTATTCTTACTTTTCTGGAACGCAAAACCACTTTACTGGAGTATGATCAAATGTGCTTCAACTCTGCTGGTTCGATAGAACTACGTTGATTGTTCAGCCGGAAGTTCGCTCTCAGCATAAAAGGAAGTACACACGCGTTTCTTCTATAGGAAAAAGAAAAATGGCACACAGAATATCTCCTCCGGCATCCATGCTGAGCTGTATGATAGATGATTTCCGATTAATCCATAGAGGCGTTATATCCCGTTACACGCTCAAAATTCTTGTTTCCTTCAGGGCAGCAAGTTTAAGGGAGTTAGACAGCTAGTGCCTAATGTCAAACAAGTAGTTTCGGATAGAACCCCAACAATCCAAAATTATATGCAACGTTCATGAAATGAAGTAAGCACCTAAAAGTTACTCTCGTTTCTGTAGGAGCCATTAAGTCCTTTAGGTTTGCAAGTAATTAACGCTTCCGGCACCTTTCCTATCTCAGAAGATATTTGAGCTATACGAACAAGTCAAAAAAGTAGCAGCGTATGAAATTTAGGAACCGAACTCTGATGCAGAGGCACAATAATCTTGATTCAAGCTATACGTCACCACATACCCGTTGAGATACGTTTTATCATACTGAATGCCTCTGCGGAAGAAATCTCCGAGTTACTGCTGCAACCATTAAATATGTCTTGCGTCCATGTGAATCGTTTACCACTGAGGGAATATTTCAGCTCTCCGAAAACGCGAAAATCACACGAGGATATGCCAAGGTGTGTCAGCACTTCCCACCTCAATTGCAGTATTGGTGCGAACATTGACAGTGCTAAACGACACCATTCGAGAGCAATCCTGAGCTTTTTGACTTTATCGCACCTGCCACAGGAACCGCACGGGTTTCTCAGTTATTCCTCTTGCCAGAAATTCCATGAGGTGATCATGTAGATCGAAAGAGAACGCCACATTACCTTCCGCTTTGTCTATTGGATGGCGCCTATACAGCCATCAATGGTGTTCGCCACTTGCGTGAAGGTAGACTACGTTGTCTGGTGTACTATCCTCTTTCTCATGGAACAAAACCTGCCAGAATTATCCACATATTCTATTTAAATGACTGACACTCATACGAGTAGGAAAAAAGTGGTGTTACTTTAGACAAATAATTTCGCTCATCAAGCATAAATTTATATGCACATGTTTAACATTGTAATGTCTTTTAATAATTTAAATGGTACACATTAAAAACTGTTGCAAAGCTAAAGTGAGGAAGAATGGGCAGCATCTTCCTCCTATACCGGCGTAAAAAAGAGAGTTTGCAGCTTAAATATTTGCACGCCCATCTTCAACTGACCAGCTATAATTTTGTAAGTTGCACTGTATTAGCTAATTCGGTGAAAAATGATAGAAATTAGTAATTGAGATTATATTCAATGGAAATACAGAATGATATATTGGGGATGGAGAGGATTCATAAACCATTTCTCTTCCACACTTGTCATTATGAGATAAATGTTTGCCCACTCGTTTCTCAACAGATGCCCCATGCTCTTGCACAGTGCTCAAAACACCGTGCTTCATTACTCCAAGAATAGAATAGGACAATGTTGTTCTTAACGTGGGCTCTCGGAAGGGATGAGGGCAACTGAAGAGTCCAGGGGGAAACAATTCACACTTACAATAGAATCATTTAAAAAACAATACTAGAAACCATCTCACAACAGAACTAAGCCTTACTGAATTCTAATTAGGAATAAATAGTCTTGTACATTGTATTAATTATATTCTCTTGTTACTACATTACGCTTTTTATACAATGTTATAATAATCACTTTACTTTCATTAGTGCAACCGCTGTAGTTAATAAAAATAAAACACGGTTTAAATACACTACACATTTGCTAAGTTTACCATTCTTCAGGATGTCTTAGTTGGAAAAACATCATCCTCCTCTTCTGTTGGGTGGCACGTGGGCAACTCATATAATTTCTGGGCTGATTAACAGCAGAATTTCTTACGATTTTGCAAGTCATTGAATTTTGCTTCAGAAACCAGAAAAAGTCATCCATACATAGCTTCTGGTCCAGGAAGTTGAAAAATATGCAAACAAATTTTTATGAATTTCTTACCATTGACGTCATAGCTCTCTCTCTGTCCGTTGATTATATCATAAGTTTTATTGTACTGGGTGCCAATGTGAGAATTTCATCTCAGTTACAGCTCTTGTGTGAAAGGGACATTTTTCCATGAATGGATGCGTCACTGATTCTCGCACTTCTCTTCCTCTTCTTGCTGCTGTGATTACAGTTTTATCACACTCCTCTCTCCTTCACTGTTCATCATAAATTGCGTACAAGTTCTCTCATTACCAGGAGAAATAGGGGAAGGAAAAAAAAAACAAGGATTCCTTAACATCCAATAAGCAGCAGCAGCAGCAGCAGCAGCAGCAGTAGTAGTAGTAGCAGTAGTAGTAGTATAGTAGTAATAGTAGTAGTAGTAGTAGTAGTAGTAGTAGTGATAGTAGGAGTAATAGTAGTAGTAGTAATAGTAATAGTAGTAGTAGTAATAGTAGTAGTAGTAATAGTAGTAGTGATAGTAGTAGTAGTAATAGTAATAGTAGTAGTAGTAATAGTAGTAGTAATAGTAATAGTAGTAGTAATAGTAGTAATAGTAATAGTAGTAGTGAATAGTAGTATTAGTAGTAGTAGTATTAGTAGTAATAGTAGTAGTAATAGTAATAGTAGTAGTAGTAGTAATAGTAGTAGTGTATTTATGTACAACATATTTTTACAAATCTAATTCATCCCATGTCACACGGGTCCTGGTACCGCGCGTGCTTTCCAATACACTAGGAAATATATAAAACTGCACAAACAAATATTTAACTATTAAGAGACAAACAAAATATATTTAAATTAAATAAATAAATGGAAAAGAAACAATATATAATAGAAATGCTAAATACCTAAATAAAATAAACAGAGCAGAAAACAATACAAAAGCAAATAACTTACTCCCTCACATATATGTAGCGAAAAAAAAAAAAAACCTTGTGATTCATGTTCCCTTACCCCCTTTCCGGTTATCTGCCTTTTTCGATCTGAGTTGTCTCACTTTGTTTCAAATGTACCTACTCCCTCCTCCTCCTTCCTATCTGCCAGCAAAGTCCAGTACTGTCACTGCCCCCTCCCCCCGTTAACAAAATGGGCTGGTAGGTGTCTCCTCCATTCTTCCGGCCTCTTGCAGTGCGCCAGAATTCCAATAATGTAGTATTATGTATAATGTAATAATGCTCCAATAATATTTTTATCCAATAATGCTTATTACATTTTTTCAGTGTAAACACTAACTTACAAAATTAGATAAAGCACACTGATCGCTATTTCATACCATGTTTGGAATTCGGCTGTTTTTTTTTTTTTTCATTTGACTTCATATTTCAAGCTCCCATTTTATTTTTTCACATTGGGAATGGAATTCTGGATGCCTTTTATTGAGTGGGCCTGAAAAAATGGTTGTTTAAAAAAATGAATCTTTATTCGTTTTTCCCCTGGACCCTTCAATTATTATCCATCAACAATAACGAGAACGAGATGTCCGGTGTTAACTAAGTTCATGTTAAGCCCGAGATTTGAATTATGTCATTTGCTGTAAGATTTTGAACTGCAAACTGTCAAGCTGTCACTTTATATGCCATTATTCCCCATTGACACATCGACATATCTGTGCCAAAAGTGTTCATATTGGCGAAACGTTTGCATTGAATTTCAACTATACAGCCCAATGTAGCCTACGGCTAATTTCCTCTCTTTTTCGCATTGGATGACCGTCATTTGGAAACTAAAGGAGTTAATAATAATAATAATAATAATAATAATAATAATAATAATAATAATAATAATAATAATAATAATAATAATTGGAGATAACTTTTCTTGTGAATTCAGAGGTCTAGTTATGCAGCGGAATGGAGAAGACAGACAGTCATGGGAAATATTTGGAGAATATACGAAGCTATATAACATTTTCTATAACTCTATCAATACACCAGACAAATAACATTTACTACGTAAGTTCCTTATAACATTTCCTAATTTTGGTACCTAGAGTGAAGTTATTTGAGTTACGGGCGGGCAGAGTGATGCCATCTACTGGAAGGGGCCCGTCAAGGCCGTATAACGCATTGGCAGGTAGCAGCTTAGAGTTAGTTTGACACTACATTTATCACATAAATAAAGTCTTTATGTACGATACATAAAGAAAATGGATCCTTGCAGAGAAGTGACAAATATCCTAGCAATCTGTTCCTAATAGAGAGACTGTTGGTCAAATTGTTAAAAAGTTACGGACAATGTCTCTTAATGAGAAGAAACATGTTCCGAACTGCTGTGTTCTTACGGAAGACAAGTTAGATGAAATACAGGAATTTCCAACACAGATGCAGGCATTATTATTATCATCATAATCCCTTATAAAGTTATAACACAGGTTAGTTCTTATTCTTTCTACCATCCATTTTAAATACTGTATGGTTTTATGATATCAATAAGAGCACAAGTAATAAAATAAAAATATTAATTTTACACGCTGCGACTCCTCCTTTATTAGGTAGCGGCGGCTGCACTTCTGTAAGCAATCGCGCTCAGGCGGCGCATAACTAAAAAAATTGTTATTAACATTTGTGAGAGAGGTAAACTAAAAATATAAGTAGCATAAAAATCTCACACACGTAAATAGTTTCGCTCTCAATGTTGTTTTAAGATTTATGTCATATGTTTTGGTGATTGACATTAGTTTTAAAAGTGACATTTTGTTTTCTGAGAGGAAGTTTGCGTGATGAACCCCCTATTGTAGTAGGCACAACTGGGAATAAAATAACTAAATGTTTACATGTGCTATACACTATTTTATAGCTGTTCATTATTTATAAATATATTATCTATTGAAGTAAGTTTTCAACAAGTTTTGCTATAACATTGTATTTTAGTGACTGTTTAATGTTAAAATATATACTTTAGTAAACTTGTTAATTATTGTTGTAAAATTTGAACATTCTGAAAGACGTACGTAATTTGTATGATACTTTTGCATTTATTGCCGTTGCTAAAACTGATGATGGTCGAAAGTTCATATGTCAGCGTGTAGTAGCGGTTGCTCGGTTTTATTCTGTTAACGATACTTCACAGAATTCATTACCACAGCAACTAAAACGATTGCAAGATTAGCGGTTTCTGTTTAAAACAATATTCAACATATGGGAAAGCGCGCTAAAAGCCTGATTGCAATCTCCAGCTCCCACGGGGCAGGATCAATGTTCAGTAAGAATTAGAAACCGGGAGCTTGGAAGCCTTCATTCCCAGCACGAGATTGAGTTAAGAGTCTTGTGGCGACATTTGAGTGGTTTCAAAACGCTGTGTCGCGGTTAAGAGATGTAGCATGTGAAAAAAGATACTTCGAAAATGGACTTGAATTATTGCTGAAACAAAATACACGCGATCAGTAGAAAAATATTAAAGCTTTGTATTTAAAACTGTTTATGACAAACATTTTACTTAAAAACATAGTTACCTCCTCGGAATTTCTCTCCAAACCGACACTAGAAGTGGAGAACAACTCATGTGTATGCTTAAATTTAAAAGCACGGGTATAAAATTTGTGCAGAAAATGAAACACGGTGATACAAATGATTAGATCCTTTATATACTCGGTGGTTTGGCGTGTGCATTTTAATGAAAATTATTTAAAATATCAGGGTTAATGATAAAAATAAACATGTAAATCTTTTTACAATATAGCCCTTCCGTCAGTCACAATGGAATTTGCTTGATACGCGGTCTGAGCCTTGTTGAAACAAATATTAAAGTTTAAATGGATAAATAAATAGTTTAGTTACTGCAATAGCTTGTTATAAATTAATGGGGGGAAAAGCCAAAAAGATTTTTGTAAGGAGGAGAAAACATTAGGTTATTATCTTTGAAAAGATGGGTCATTTAAGATCAGCTTGTGAATAAAAATTAAGAAGATTACTTATCTATAGAGTTTACAAGGAATTCCTGTTTACAAAGAGAGTCAACTTCAACATTATTTAACTAAACCTGTAAAAACTTCACAATATTTTAGATAATATTAAATACAATAGACACAAGTGTGTGCTCTGATTTTAAAGTATATGTTTTTTTTTTTTTTTATTTGAACGGCATGAAAATTACAATCTGCATTAAATTCTTTTTATACCAACGGTACAGTAGAAACAGAAATATATTGAACACAATTTAGCTCAAAGATGAGGCTTCGTCAGGGGGGAAAAAAGCCCTTACAAATTTTATTCATAAAACGTTTTGTTGCAGCTCTTCGTACACGATTAGGAGTAGGTAGGAAAAGCTACTCGTTACAGAAGCTGTGTTTGGAAACTGCATTTATGGATGGCTGCCTCACAGGTATCATTAAGAAGCTTATAGTCAATATTAAAGTTGATCAATACAGTGCTCGCAAAAACAAAACACACACACACACACACACACACACACACACACACACACACACACAAGTGCTCGAAAACCTACAGACACTCGATTGTAACAGCAAACTTAATAACGCTTATAGGAATAGGAGTGAGATTATATCAAAATGTAAAAGTGATGGATATCGAGTAACAGGTTAGATAGATCGTCTTCCTGGTGGGTTTAAAAAAGCGTTCATAGGGATCGCAAACAAAAGACCACCTACATAAAACCAAGAGGTCCACATCACATTTACTCAGCTATGTTTAACATATTAATCCTATGTAATTTTAAAGTTTTATAACTCTAATATTTTTAAAATTTGGAGCATTTTGCTGGTAATTTAGTTTATTTATTTACAAAATATATTTGTTACAAATCTAACTCATCCAAATCGCACGGGTCCTGGGACCGTACAATCTTTCCCAATACACTAGGAAATATATTGAAAATGCACAAACAAATATTTAATTCTTAAAATATATATAATGAAAAAAGAAATGGAAAAGAAAAATAAACATATAATAATAGAAATATTTTAAATACATAAATAAAATAAATAGTAGAAAACAGTGCAAAAGTAAATAACTTACTCTACCTCACACGTACAAACATCCCCCCCCCCAAATATTATGACTCATGTTCCCCTATCCCTCTTCTCGGTTGTCTGCCTCTTTCAATCTGATCTGTCTCACATTTATAAAAGCTACCTACTCCCTCTTCCTCCTTTCTATCTGCTAGTAAAGGTTATACATAGTGTTGCTAGGCTATATTGCTCACCCAACTAATTTTTAGGATCAAAATAAAATTTAATTCAAACAAAAGTTGTTTGACTACAATAGGGAATTTATGCAAAGGGTATATCTTTCTTGCAAACTTGTTCATTAGGGATATACGAATCATTACATAATTTATTTTAAATAACATCATGTATATTTTATTTAATTATTAATTTAACCCCTACAAGTTGAAAAATGTATCACAGACAAACAGAACATTTATGTCAAAGCAGTAATCATTGGAATTAATATATTTTTCTAGTCTATGGATAGATAATGCCCTAGTTCATTTAGTAGTGCGTGGCGAATGAATGCAAGACATCAATAATACGTAGGTTGCTGCATGTCCTCTAATGTTGTTGGAACATTTCGATAGACAGCGTCCTAAACCTCTCTCCCCAGATTAAAGTTTAACGACGTAAGATTGGCAGAACCAACAGATCAATTGACAGGTCCACCACGCCTACCAGGACATTTTTGGTAAAGAACACAATGTACCCTTAAGGGAACAACGAAGTGAAATTTGGAGATGTTTAATGGTAAAAATTAAGAGGAAAAAATATTTTTGACCTAAAATGCTATTTTTTAACTTCGGTGTCCCATTTTAAACAGCTATGTGCTGGGTACCCATCATGCTCGTACCAATTGTGCTAATCAAACTTATGGCCTCTCAAATATCTGGAAGAATGGTTCGTAAGAATCTGGCATAACGTCTGCCATTCATAAAGGTTAATATGAGTAAACATGTTGCAAGTATTCCGCACCAAATGTTACCTGTCCATTGACATTTAATTCTGCACAAGATAATTAAATTCAGATATCTATTCAAACTTTTGGGAAAACTAAGGGTTAACTGCTGATAATTTATTATTATTATTATTATTATTATTATTATTATTATTAATATTATTATTATTATTATTATTGTTGTTGTTGTTGTTGCTGTTGTTGTTGTTATTGTTATTTCAGAGCCTACTACATCGAGTCGGAATGCATATGTATTTTATTTTTCAAAGAAATATTTATTTATCAAATATAGAATAATTAGATTCTATACATTAAGAAATTGTACCAATATCTGTTATTTTAGCACACATTTATTAAATTCATTTTATAAATACATTTAAGGTAAGATCAGATGAAGATAGAGGCATGGGATTTTTACATTATGATCTATATCATTACATTCATTGCTGAGCTCTAGTTTCAAGGCATTTGCATAATAATTTTTTGTACTTGAATATTAATAAAATTTATTTTGATAAAAAGGATGTCTGTTACAAAAAATAACATCATTTTTATAAAATGCATGTGCTAAACTAGAGCTCAGAACTAATAATGTAATGTAAAATAAGCAGTAAAGTTTCACCAAGGTACCTGTAATACTTTCCGAGAAAAAAAGTACATAAATGAATAACTTCACATAAGTAATATAGGACATCTGATCTCACCTTAAGATGGTTTAGGTCCAACTCAGGCTCTCGACATAAGAAATACAAAACTCTTAATTATAGTAGATCCAGATATAAACAATAGGTATGCTTAATATGCTGGGCTCTGTTTTTAATAGATGCTCGTCAATAAAACTCCTTCTTGCTCAATATCCATATCCGTTTTTCTTAATCTTCCTAGAGCTTATATATGCAACCTGCATCCAAGCCTCTAGTTTCCATTAGTGTAATTTATATCATGCTATACTTTCTCTTACACCTGCCAACTAACTCTCTTTACAAACCATTTTTATAATCTTATTGGATATAACCATCTTCTTTCCTACATTAAGGACCACATGGCTTGCTTGTTCGTGTCTTCATAACCTAGCCTCTTTCCAAAAACCCTTTCATCAAAATTCCTTTTCTAACCACACATTACCCTCGCCATTCTTCATTAACTGCTTTCCGAACTTTCCGACCCAGTTAGTCAAGGGTGGATTACTTGCCTGAGGAAGGAAGCATATGTTAAGAACATTTCCTTCGGGCAACCGAAGCAACCGGAACAAAATTTTCTCCATAATCACTTCTCTTGTACAAACTCATTCTAAAAGTGCTCCTTACTGAACACTATTGAAAGCACTACCATTATCTTCACGAAACATTTTTATGGTTTTATTTTTTTCTTTCCACTCCTCATTAATTCCAGAAATTTTCATTCTGCAAATCCAGCTTAGCTCAATATATATAATTTCAAAGCAAGTTGCCCTCACCACCGTTTTCTTAGTACACTCATTACGATTACTGCACAAGGTTTAATGCTTCTCCTATTCAGCAGAGTAACCTACATAACACACACACACACACACACACACACACACACACACACACACACACACACACACACACATGCATATATATATATATTCTGCATAATATTATTAGTCTGCAGGTTTATTTGTTTACATTTGCAACTTTAGTTTCATCTTAAACATTTCCCAATCCTCATTCTTTAAAACAGCTAACAATTGTTATATAGTATTACAGTGTGTGCATTAGCTGTCAAATCATCTTGTGTTGCGAATTATGTAATGTTCTTGGATTTTCAATATTTTATTTAAAAAGGTGCATTTTGGAGGCACGTTTAGAGTTTTTACGACGTAGAAAACCTCATTCGTTCATCCGTTAATCCTATAATTTATCCCAATGTTCTTAATTTACAGGAGCGTTACTGTCTACACTGTTTTATCGATCGTCTGCTGCGTAAAGCAATGCTCAAACAAATGGACGGTATGCTATTAAATTGTAAATATGATAATATATATGCATTTTATATAAATTAAAGTATACTTCCTAAAGATGTATGAGTAAAAATCTGGCTCATAATAATTCTCTTTTATTGAGATTTATATTTTCATTCCGTGTTCTCTTTGCGATTAGATTTCCTGCAGTGGATGTTCTGACATCAACAGCACATGAGAATTCGAAGAAGTTCACTAGTTTTCGTTTGTTAATATTCGCAAGTAGAAGTTAAATCTTGAACTGTCTGAATGTTTACTTTCTTACACTGTGATCTTAACTAATTTGCTTTCTGAAATAACTGCAACACCTATACCATGAAGTCCAGAAACTTATTTTAGTGTTTCCTTTGAGTACAAATAGTTAGGTTTTATCCAGTAAATCGCATCATAATGTTAGATAAATAGATTTACCTGTGAACGGGCCAATTTCTTTCGACGGGTATGATGTGGCTCCGTGCTCGGCACGATGAGCCTGTTTTCCTGTTCCATAGGGGCGGTGAGGCTATCACTGGTACCAGCCGCCACTAGCAGCGGCGGCTCCACTTCGTCCAGGCGCACGTCGGCTGGGTCCAAGCAGTCGAGATGCGTCAGGCTGCGAGAACGGCCCTAGCAAAAGAAATGCACTCTCAGAAATGTCCTTTCAATCATTATGTGTTAATAGATACTCACTACCACTCTTACAATCAGTTCTAATGCAGGCCATTTTTAAACCTATAATCATTTATATTCTCTCACTTGACTTTTGAACATTAGTTGTAACATAAGTTTATCTGTGCGCAGAATTCTGGGGAAACATTTTAATTATGTTTTGTATATTTTGATATTATATACACTTGGACCGAGAACAAAGCTGTAATTAACACATATCCTTCATTAATAACTTAAAAGATGGAATGTGACTATATAGAGAATATTTATTTAACTTTGGGAATCTATGTTCTGCCTATTCAAATTGAAAAGTCATAGTATTCAATTTCCAAAGGACTAATGCGTCACAGACTATGAAGCTTTCACTCGAAATGATAACTCACAATAATGGACGAAGTTGTACAATATGTCTGTCAGGCGCAATCTTTGAGATTTGATGCTAAATACAAGGGAACCTTTATGGAATTTGAGTATCGTTGATTACTTTTTTTTTTTTTTTTAACGTTTTCATCTTATATGTGAACATACCTCTTGTCCCTATATGAGATAAATTACCTACCAGGCTAAAATCTTCGAAATCAGAGTTTGTCGTCTTATTCACTAGCTCACGCAATCAGTTAATTGTTATTCATTGCCGTAGTCTCAAATGATTATTCCAAGATTTTAAAGGTTTTCACAGAGCTAAATCTTGAAGCGCAAAGCAGGTTTGAAGACATTCATGGTAAATGTTTACCCCATTTCTATTTAACATTGACTTATTAACATATAATTTTAACTACTTTATCACCATATAGCTCCGTTACTCTTCTGCGTGGGCCATAGGTTCCGTTACTCTTATAAGAAACATCTACAATCGCTGCAATGATTGCTCATTAATACTCGGCATACATAAACAAATGAATGAAAGGAAACATTGGCGATTCTATAAAAAACAATTTACCTTTACTCTTACACTTGGTACCACTGGCTCACGGCAGTAATACTTTCCTTTGTGCATGGTCTATGATACAATGCATTTAAATCTATTTTTAAAAATTGCATTTCCCTTACTTGTTTGCAGTCATGATCATAAATAATAATTTGTATGTTTCTATTTTATGTCTGGATTCTATAAAATGTTTAAAAGACTGCTTTATAAACATTCTTTCTTCAGCTATCATATCCATTTACTTATCTAACCACTCTATTACGCTGTTAGGGTCAATTCCAGCATAGTCTGAAAGTGATCTTGGTTGAAACTCTCAAATTCACTATTCCTTGAAAGATCCAGATATGTCAGTATTTGAGGGGAGCAAGTAACAGCTGTTACAGCAAAGGAGGGCAGGCTAAATGGATAGAAGTACTTAAATCTTTTTCTCTCTAAATATTCTATATTTTAATATTTTAAAATCTTTCAAAAGTGGGATGGAGTAATGATCGGCGGAGAGTCTTTTAATTGGACAAAATTAATAAATATCTTTATCATTTGGGGGCAGTCCAAGATTCATATGTTGTGTTCGCAACGTACTTTATTAGTTAGACAATGGAAGCAAGAAACCTAATGTAACAGCGAGCCTTTAGTTACTCCTTAATTGTTATGAGTATCTATTTGAAAACGTGCATGTCATTTGCTGCGAGGCAGGGGAGAACGAGAGAAAAAAGAATACATTTGGATATTTATGAATATTATTGCGATTGCAATGAAAAATGTATGTTGTGTTTACGTTTTCCATTCAATGAGCATTGTGAATACGTATACATTTAATATGTATATAAATTATCATTTGATTAAATCATTCATTTCGGCGTGGTAGGTAACGAATAAGCAAATCTTTATTAGTAAGTCTGAAACTAAAGGAGACATGAAGATAACAAGAAGTACAAAAGGTATAGAGAGGGAACAAGCAAACACTAAAGCATAGAGAATTGTTTAAAAAAAAAAAAGGAAGAAAAAGGCAGGAAAAAATAAGAAATAAATAGCTAAAGAATCAGGGTATATAGGGAAGAGGAGACAAAGTACATCTGTTGAGACACTTCCGTAAAAGATATCCCTGGGTTGCTCCTACAACTTCATTGGTAGAGGGTAGTATTGCAGGGTGGCATGCAGGCACAGCTTTCTAGATCTAAGAACGCCACCTCTCCAACAGGCCGCTCTTCAATTATCCTCAGGAGGCTGGGTGATACGCGCTCCAGACCTCCCTAACATAGAAAAATTCCTAAACAGGTACCGAGAATTGAATCAGGGCTCCCCGGCCAGCACTCAGCAACGCTAATCACTAGACGGTTCTGCTGCCAACTTCGTCCAAATATAAACAAGCGTTCAGTATGGTCTCTTTAAAACAGGAAATGCAGATTAATGAGGCCGAGATCATCTTTAAGCAAATAATGTGTTAACGTTGCATGAAATTACAAGCCACACCCAATCCCACCTGCTCCAAGTGATACGTGCGAATAATGCAGCTTGGTATCGGAAAAATAACCACTTCTCTTTCTCCCTCTTGTGTGAACGTGTGCAGCTTAATTACTCAGAGTGTAAAGAGAGCGAGATAAACACTGTTTTTTTTTTTTTTGCAGTGAAGATAATGCACGTGCTCCATTCATGTTCTTATTTGGTGATCTTTAATAATATTGACATATGTACAAATATTTACGAAAGGGAATTGAAAAACACATACTTCAAATTTAGGAACAAACGTCCCGAACACTTCATTATGGTACTGTAGCCGTTAACTTCAAAGCTCACCTTAACCAATAATTTAATATTAAGACCATCATTAATTTCGTAGATCACATTAATTTGATATTCGTGTGCTGTAATGGTTCATAAAACTTACCTCATCCCTTTCCCGATGGTTTGTGTACAGAACGACAATGATATGCTAATGGCTGCGCCTCTGCCAATGTTATTGGTTTATAATAACTGACTATGAACACGTCACTTTGCAAAGTAGCTAAGACGTTGATCTTTATCGTATGCCTGTAGCTCCACTGAGACCTTCCGTTTCTACTCTCAAAATCCTCAGTGTCAAGCCCTCTTTCTTTGTATATATATTTTTTTTTTCTGTAGCTCTTAGACAAATATATGTTGGGATTGAGGACTAACGTACGTCCTTAGGGATAACACATAACAGCAAAGGAATTGATAAAATGCTGGAATAATTAACATTTAGCAAACTAATGCAACATTTTGAATTACACCAAAATTATAAAACGACGAAGAGATGTTCTATATTCCTCATATATATGTTCGTTTGCCATACATATGTAACACTGCATGGATATCAATGGGAAATAACGGAACATGTTCTTTTACCTTAATAGTAACTGAAACATTGACGAA